>CAWUFW010002096.1:1200000-1537500 GCA_963921515.1 Calotriton arnoldi
AGATTTCACTGATACAAAACCAGTGAAATTCAGCCGTTATAGTTAGCTGAGCTAACTATAACTATGCCTCCGCATTGACACTACTCATGACATCACTGATGACGTCCCTGTTACGTTTGATTTTTTAAGTGAACTTCGAAGGTTTTTTTTATTCTATTGCTAACTCCCTGTAACCTTTGTTTTTTTCAGTGAATATATATACATATATATAAATTGAACTCAAGCAAGTTGTAACAAATGCAGGGGTTCATTGCTGTGACTCTAAAAGGTGCATCACATGTGAATACCTTTTGTAAACATCATCAGTAACTAGTTCTGTTACTAGAAGGACCTATGGAATAAGACAGCATCTAACATGTCACTCAACATGCATTATTTACATGATACAGTGCCAATGCCAAAGCTGTAAAAAACCAATATGTAGACCAAACAGTGAATGACCTCCGTACACGATTCAGGAACCACAAATCGGCAATAATTAATGCGAAAATTGACCAGCCTGTAGCCAATCATTTTAACCTTGTGGATCATTTACTGTCAGATTTGAAGATTTTCCCTGTGGAACATGTCTTAAAGGAAGAACTACTGGACTCCAGAGAAAACGTCTGGATGTACTGATTAAAATCACTGCATCCAGATGGTCTGAACATTACTGACAATACGACCTGATTGCTGCATATCTCAAGAGCTCTCAGGACTGTATTGATTCCACATTCTAAATGGAATCTTCACTCATGATGCTTTTTGAAAATACAGCTGTGTCATCTGTGCAGCCTCTGAGCAAACAATCTTGTACTACCTGAGGAAGGCGGTAGCTGAAACGTTGTAGTGGAAATATATTTCTGTTCTTTCGTGAATCCATCTGTTTGAGTCACTTCTTTCTTGGATATTTTATTTCTTTGTGACTCATTGCATCCTGAAGATCCAGATTCTTACCCTGGCTGGCTGTTGTTTTCTGGTGATCCTTCATCTTCAAGAATATATATATATATACACACACACGGGGCTCAAGGTCGGAGATTTGGAGGTGGATTGAATTGTCTAAGAGCCCGACCCGCCTGCATTATGCACCACTGTGAAAGGTATGAAATGTTCAACAAATTATGGCAGCAAGACAATTTTGAGCCGGTTTTTGTGCACGTGTGAAGATTGAAAACAAGATCGTATAGGCTGCATTTCCCCGAAATAACAAATACTTGTGAAAATGGAACTGCTGACTAGATCTTTACTTTGAATTAACTTCCCAGTGCATTATGGACTTTAAAGTATTCTAGGACTGTAAAGTGACGTCGCAGTCTTAGATAAAGGGGGCACAAGTTAGGTCACGCCCTCAACTATCCATATGGCTCACCTATGACCAAGGCTCCATGCGAGCTGAAACGCGTTAGGATTTACATGCTGCCATGCTGATGTATTCGTGAATAAAAGCACTTGTTTGCAGAGTCTGGTGTGCGGCGCTCTTCTTTTGTGTCTACAAGGGAGGTTTCGTTGGATGTTAGCGAGGTGCTCTGGTCCCCGCGCGCCGAGGCCACCCTGTTGAGGTCGGGGCTCAAGGTTGGAGATTTGGAGGTGGATTGAAATGTCTAAGAGCCCGACCCGCCTGCATTATGCACCACTGTGAAAGGTATGAAATGTTCAACCAATGAAAAGGTGCAGCAGAGCAAGGGAAAACGAACTGACACTTGTCTGTTTGCGATGGATTTTGATAAGCAAACGCTGGGGTATGGCAATAATTATGGCAGCAAGACAATTTTGAGCCGGTTTTTGTGCATGTGTGAAGATTGAAAACAAGATCGTATAGCCTGCATTTCCCCGAAATAACAAATACTTGTGAAAATGGAACGGCTGACTAGATCTTTACTTTGAATTAACTTCCCAGTGCATTATGGACTTTAAAGTATTCTAGGACTGCAAAGTGTCACCGCAGTCTTAGATAAAGGGGGCACAAGTTAGGTCATGCCCTCAACTATCCATATGGCTCACCTGTGACCAAGGCTCCACGCGAGCTGAAACGCGTTAGGATTTACATGCTGTCATGCTAATGTATTCGTGAATAAAAGCGCTTGTTTGCAGAGTCTGGTGTGCGGCGCTCTTCTTTTGTGTCTACAAGGGAGGTTTCATTGGATGTTAGCGAGGTGCTCCGGTCCCCGTGCGCCGAGGCCACCCTGTTGAGGTCGGGCGCTCAAGGTCGGAGATTTGGAGGTGGATTGAATTATCTAAGAGCCCGACCCGCCTGCATTATGCACCAATGTGAAAGGTATGAAATGTTCAACCAATGAAAAGGTGCAGCAGAGCAAGGGAAAACGAACTGACACTTGTCTGTTTGCGATGGACTTTGATAAGCAAACGCTGGGGTATGGCAATAATTATGGCAGCAAGACAATTTTGAGCCGGTTTTTGTGCATGTGTGAAGATTGAAAACAAGATCGTATAGCCTGCATTTCCCCGAAATAACAAATACTTGTGAAAATGGAACTGCTGACTAGATCTTTACTTTGAATTAACTTCCCAGTGCATTATGGACTTTAAAGTATTCTAGGACTGCAAAGTGACGCCGCAGTCTTAGATAAAGGGGGCACGAGTTAGGTCACGCCCTCAACTATCCATATGGCTCACCTGTGACCAAGGCTCCACGCGAGCTGAAATGCGTTAGGATTTACATGCTGCCATGCTGATGTATTCGTGAATAAAAGCGCTTGTTTGCAGAGTCTGGTGTGCGGCGCTCTTCTTTTGTGTCTACAAGGGAGGTTTCTTTGGATGTTAGCGAGGTGCTCGGGGTTCCCGCGCACCAAGGTCACCCTGTTGAGGTCGGGGGCTCAAGGTCGGAGATTTGGAGGTGGATTGAATTGTCTAAGAGCCCGACCCGCCTGCATTATGCACCACTGTGAAAGGTATGAAATGTTCAACCAATGAAAAGGTGCAGCAGAGCAAGGGAAAACGAACTGACACTTGTCCGTTTGCGATGGACTTTGATAAGCAAACGCTGGGGTATGGCAATAATTATGGCAGCAAGACAATTTTGATCCGGTTTTTGTGCATGTGTGAAGATAGAAACAAGATCGTATAGCCTGCATTTCCCCGAAATAACAAATACTTGTGAAAATGGAACTGCTGACTAGATCTTTGGAATTAACTTCCCAGTGCATTATGGACTTTACAGTATTCTAGGACTGCAAAGTGACGTCGCAGTCTTAGATAAAGGGGTCACGAGTTAGGTCACGCCCTCAACTATCCATATGGCTCACCTGTGACCAAGGCTCCACGCGAGCTGAAACGCGTTAGGATTTACATGCTGCCATGCTGATGTATTCGTGAATAAAAGCGCTTGATTGCAGAGTCTGGTGTGCGGCGCTCTTCTTTGGGTCTACAAGGGAGATTTTGTTGGATGCTAGCAAGGTGCTCCGGTCCCCGAGCGCCGAGGCCACCCTGTTGAGGTCGGGGGCTCAAGGTCGGAGATTTGGAGGTGGATTGAATTGTCTGAGAGCCCGACCCGCCTGCATTATGCACCACTGTGAAAGGTATGAAATGTTCAACCAATGAAAAGGTGCAGCAGAGCAAGGGAAAACAAACTGACACTTGTCTGTTTGCGATGGACTTTGATAAGCAAACGCTGGAGTATGGCAATAATTATGGCAGCAAGACAATTTTGAGCTGGTTTTTGTGCACGTGTGAAGATTGAAAACAAGATCGTATAGCCTGCATTTCCCCGAAATAACAAATACTTGTGAAAATGGAACTGCTGACTAGATCTTTACTTTGAATTAACTTCCCAGTGCATTATGGGCTTTAAAGTATTCTAGGACTGCAAAGTGACGTCGCAGTCTTAGATAAAGGGGGCACGAGTTAGGTTACGCCCTCAACTATCCATATGGCTCACCTGTGACCAAGGCTCCACGCGAGCTGAAACACGTTAGGATTTACATGCTGCCATGCTGATGTATTCGTGAATAAAAGCGCTTGTTTGCAGAGTCTGGTGTGCGGCGCTCTTCTTTTGTGTCTACAAGGGAGGTTTCGTTGGATATATATATATATATATATACATCGGTTAATTATCTGCACCTGTTTGTTGTTACAAACAATTAGAATGTTACGATTATAAATGTTCTAAAGCAGTCTTATTTTATGACTGTCCGCACTCCTCTCCTTCGCTTAGCCTCTTGGCCTGCCACTTACTTGTTTCCCGGCTTCCAGGACTCTGTCTTGCTAGCTCCCTTGATCCTCCCTTGATCCTTATAGAGAGTTGGAAAACGCTCTATAAGGGGACAGACTCGACGTCAAGAGTCAAGCCTCCTACCTTCAACTGGGACCCAGACTGGATTTCAGGTTTGTCCCACTGAAAGTTCTAAGCTCAAAGATTCCAAAATTTAACTAGGGCCACACAGAAAAGCAATCGAATGATGCAGCAGCGAAATCAGCCTCTTGTGGGGGCTCCATTGCGGTTAGCCTCAAACTTTGACTTTGCCCAATCAAGCATGACCAGATACCCCAAGTTGGCACTATATGTTTTTAAACACTAGAAGGTGTTCAATCTTTAAAAATTCATTTCTCAGTTTCCCTATATTGGATTTTTGTTATTTTGGTGACCTTGTAAAGATACAAATATTTTCTATATTTATGAATTTGTGTGAGATTTTTATTGTGTGTTGTGTCTTACTTATTAAAGGTATTGGTATTTTTAAATGATTGACATACCTGTCTCCTCAATTAAGCCTGCCTGCTCGCAGCTAGCTACCAAGAGTTGAGCCGGGGGCTAATGTATTAAGAACTTGACTGGCCCTTATATTGATTTGGTGGACTTACTGTCAGTGGTAGTTGCATATTTAAACCTAATAATAATTTACCTTCAAACAGTGTGGTCAAAACTCCAACTAGTATTTGAGCTCATTTCAACACGGAGAGGCTCTACAAACACACAAGAAGATCTCCCAAAGCAAGATGGCCACCCATTTTCCTCAACCTTATTTATATTTCGTATAAACCTTACTTATTGAGTGGATCCTATATTTAGAGAATAATTAAGTTGTCCACTGCATTGTAATACACTTAAGAAATGATTTTGACAGATGAACCGTCTTACTAAATATTTCATCACCTGATTCCTACAGGATTATTTTGCCCTCTCCGAAGATTCACGTTTTTCAGGGTCCCTTTTAGTGTTCTCCGCGGCAGTATCTAGATATCCTTTGGAGACTATGCTTCCACCCATGAGTGGCTCCAAGATTCTAGCCTTCAATCATACCTTGCTCGAAGATTTTTTTCTTTGGGCTTTTTCCTAACATTTGACACTGTTAAGGAGGCATGTGTCTTTGCCATGAGTATTTGGAATCTGGTGAGGCAAAGTAGCTACTGAAGGGAGTCACCCATACATCGAGCAATCTAAACAATGAGGGGCTTATTTGCAAGTTCCTTGTGCTACCGGTGCGTCACTTTTTCCTTTATTAAAAGTGACTCACCGGCAGTGCATGGGGCTTGTAAATAAGCCCCAGAGTATTGGAGCGTCCCTAAAGACCTGAGTTTACACCCATATCTGCAATCTTACATGTAAGCCACTAAATACAGGACTACCCATAATAAGGATAAACTTAGATCACACTGAGAAGTCTAATTGAGGAACACATGTACAGTAGCTAGTACACAATAACAACATGAAAACAATTTTTTTAAATCAAGAAACATTTAATACAAAAAGTGACATAAAAATTATCCAAAATACAATCAGTTGAACCAGAGATATACTTTTCTAAAGTTTTGAAGCTAAAAAGCCAAAGAAACAGTATTGGGTTGATTAGGGCCATACATCGGGTTCTAGTCACAAGAAGCTGTAGCCAGGAAGCTAACACCAAAGCCAGATATCTTAGACCCAAGGATATGCTGAAGTCTTGTTTCGGCCGCAAAAATCTCAGAGTGAGACCAATGTGATTTTCTTAACCTCCAAGGGCCTTTTGTCACTTCTAAGGCTCTCATGACCTTAGAGACAGAACTTAGAGTCCAGTACACACTCCAGCAGGGACCACCAGCACAGTCCAGTCAGGAAAAAAACTCTTGGAGCTTTCAGTCTTCATGTACCACACTGACCCTTGGAGTCTACTTTCTTGTCCTGGGTATGTATGCAGGCAGGTCCATCTTGTTTTGGTCAACACACTAGTCAGTGAGTGGGGGTGACTCCTGGGCACCCACTAACCAGTGGGTAAAACGTTCCCATTGGTAACTCTGTCCTCTTTTTCAGCACACCCCATTTGCCTTACTGCAAACTATCAAACAGTGCACCATTCTCCGTGAAATCCAAAATAGCAGGGTATTTCCACAAATGCAGGAGACTTGTGGCACAACCAGGGATGTGACTAATGAGCAGTCCCATTCCATGCCAACGCAGTAAAACTTGTTCTGGGTCCAGGTCCCCTTTCCATTGAGATTAAGGGCAGGATGGTTAATATGTATCCTGGTATGAAAAGCCCTATCTTCTACAGCTTTACTTATCACTTAATTATGAAGGAACAGCTGTCTCAGTCCCTTTCAAGTTAACATTATTCCTGGACCCTCCTTAACTGCCCTTCTTCAGTATAGCTGAGTAACCTACCTAACCCAGACCATCCTTCCAGGTGGAAACCATTGTCGTATAGCTTGTACTGAGTGTGGTAAAACTGTGCATTTGTCGAATAGCATAAATGTTGGGATAGTGTGATTCTGATTCCCCGCACCCACTCGGAAGATGTTGGCCTATGGTCCTGCGAGCTCACAGAGCACCATCCAAACCCCTAGCCTCAGAGGGTAACATATGTGTGTGCACCCTCAGAACATGACAACCCTGACTCCCCAAGGAAATTTTTATAAAAGATCTAGAACCTTTTTGTTTGGATTCTCCTGCATACCCAAAGAAGCACACAAGAAATACTCAGAAAGGCTTTACAATATTTATTGTAGTATTGTGATTCTTGCGTAAAATACGTGTGCTTTGATTATGAGTAGAATAAAACAGATTAGTGTAATTATCATTACAAGAACAGTGAAAAGAGTAAACATTTCCACCATTGTGCAAAGACATTGTACATAGGGAGGCATATTGACTACTGGGTACATGTGTACTCCTAACAAGCGCTCCTTAACCTAGTCTTTGACTATGGTGGGCCATCTGCCAAATCCCTGCTGGGTGGACTAACTCCCTATTACCTGTGGGTAGGTGTCATTAGGCTATCCGTCTTGACGTAGAGCTGGATATCCCTTGTGTTGGTATGCAGGAATCAACTGAGCTGGAATTGTGACATGTGGTAACTCCACAGTGTCAGCTGAGTGCTCATCTGCCTAATATAAACCTGTAGGAGAGTATTGGAGGTGAATCCACAAGTATTTCCTCCCAGATAAAAGATCAACACAAAAAAAACATGATGGGAATGGCGTTGCGTGGTGAAGAGCACGACCCCTGACCTTGACTGGTAGGTCGCTCCCCCACCACACAGCTCCGTCTGTGTGCCCTGCTGCTGCCCCTGATTGTGCTCGTTTTTCCTTTCTGTGCCCCCTTGCTGCCCCTGATTGTGCTCGTTTTTCCTTTCTGTGCCCCCTTGCTGCCCCTGATTGTGCTCGTTTTTCCTTTCTGTGCCCCCTTGCTGCCCCTGATTGTGCTCGTTTTTCCTTTCTGTGCCCCCCTTGCTGCCCCTGATTGTGCTCGTTTTTCCTTTCTGTGCCCCCCTTGCTGCCCCTGATTGTGCTCGTTTTTCCTTTCTGTGCCCCCCTTGCTGCCCCTGATTGTGCTCATTTTTCCTTTCTGTGCCCCCTTGCTGCCCCTGATTGTGCTCGTTTGTTTTTTCCTTTCTGTGCCCCCTTGATGCCCTGATTGTGCTCGTTTTCCCTTCTGTGCCTGTTTCCCGCCGCTGCGCCCCTGCGGCCCCGCCCCCTCACTGCCCATTCGCTGCCCCATTCCCTGCTCCTCCCTCCCACCTCCCCATTTATGGCGGCCACTGTGCGGCCGCGCCGCTGGCGCGCCGAAGGCGCGCCTAAGGCAAGCCCGTCTGCGCCCGTCCACGCCGTGCCCGCGCCCAGCGCCAGACCCCCTGGTCCGGGCATCCCCCGCGCCCGCCACATCAACAAACGCCGATACGACGCCAGCACCCTCCACGCACTCAACCCCGGAAAAGATCACGCCTGCTACCAGGCCACCCCGAAGCGCACCCAAGGGCCCTTCACCTGCCGGAACTGCAGCTTCGCCAGCACCCGCCCCGCCAAACCACCGCCCAGGAAAGAACCCAACTACCTCAGATGCATCCTCCTCAACACCCGCTCCGCCCGCAAACACGCCATCGAACTCTGGGACCTTCTCGACTCAACCTCCCCAGACGTCGCATTCCTGACGGAGACCTGGCTGAATCCCGCTTCAGCCCCCGACATCGCCATTGCCATCCCGGACGGATACAAGATCACCCGCAGGGACCGCACCAACGGAGTCGGAGGAGGCATCGCCATCGTCCACAGGAACAACCTCAGAGTCTCAACCAACACCAACGACACCCTCAGCACCGCCGAACACATGCACTTCCAGATCCACACCGATCCCAACACCACCCTCAGAGGAACCCTCATCTACAGACCCCCGGACCCCGACCACAGTTCAGCGATTCCATCGCTGACTTCGTCAGCACACACGCCATCGCCTCCACGGACTACATCCTCCTCGGGGACCTGAACTTCCACCTCGAGAACAACAAGGACACCAACTCCACCACCCTGATCGACAACCTCGCCACCCTCGGACTCAGACAGCTCGTGACTACACCCACCCACGCCGCCGGCCACACGCTAGACTCCATCTTTTCCGCAAGCCCACATGTCTCCTTCAACCACACCTCCGAACCCCACTGGACTGACCACCACTGCATCCACTTCACCTACAGGAAGCCCACCACGCACCACCGCACCGAACAAATGCCTCGCCGCTGCTGGAGCAGAGTCACAGAAGACCAGCTAACCACAACCCTCGCCCTGAGCCCACCCGCTGAACCCTCCGACCCCGACACCGCCGCCCGCAACCTCAGACAGTGTATCGACGACTGCGCCAACACCCTCGCCCCGCTCAAGAATCCGCCCAACAGCCACACCAGCAAGAAAGCCACCTGGTTCACCGAAGACCTCCAGGCCTCCAAACTAACATGCCGAAAACTGGAGAAGATCTGGCTCCACGAACGGACAGCGGACAGCTACGCCGCCCACAAGAGCGCCACCCGCAGTCACCATCACCTCATCAGATCCGCCAAAAGGGCCTCACTCAAAGACCGCCTAGACAACAACGCACACAACAGCAAAGAGCTCTTCAACATCGTGAAGGAACTCTCCAACCCCAGCTCCAACACCAACGACATCCAGCCGTCGCGAGACCTAGTGCGACTCACTGGCCACCTTCTTCCACCGCAAAATCGCCGACATCCACGACAGCTTCAACACCACGACCGCCCGGCAACCACCGAGACCACTGCCCCCACAACCACCAACCGCCTGCTCTCCTGGACCAACATCAACGACGAGGACACCAGCGAGATCATGAACACATCCACTCCGGTTCACCGCTAGACCCGTGCCCTCACCACATCTTCAACAAAGCCAGTACAGCCATCGCACCCCATCTCCGGAAAATAATCAACATCTCCTTCGAGACAGCAACCTTCCCGGAAAGCTGGAAGCACGCCAAGATCACCGCCTTACTCAAGAAACCCAAGGCAGACCCCAAGGACCTCAAGAACTTCCGACCCATCTCTCTGCTCTCGTTTCCCGCGAAGGTCACCGAGAAAATTGTCAACAAACAACTGACCCGCTACCTCGAGGAGAACAACATCCTGGACCCTTCCCAGTCCGGCTTCCGCAGCAACCACAGCACTGAAACCGCCCTCATCGCCGCCACCGATGACATCAGGACCCTGCTAGACAACGGAGAAACAGCAGCCCTCATCCTCCTGGACCTATCAGCCGCCTTCGACACGGTCTGCCACCACACACTACGAACACGCCTTCACGACGCCGGGATCCAAGAGAAGGCCCTGGACTGGACCACATCCTTCCTTTCCGGCAGAACACAAAGCGTCCGCCTCGCCCCTTCCGATCCAAGGCCACCAAGATCATCTGCGGCGTACCCCAAGGCTCCTCCCTCAGCCCAACGCTGTTCAACATCTACATGGCACCCCTCGCCCACGTCGCCCGACAGCACAACCTCAACATCATCTCCTACGCCGACGACACCCAGCTGATCCTCTCCCTCACCAAAGACCCTCACACCGCCAAAGCCCACCTCCATGAAGGAATGAAGGCCATCGCCGAATGGATGAGGACCAGCCGCCTGAAGCTGAACTCGGACAAGACGGAGGTCCTCATCCTTGGTTCCAACCCTTCAGCCTGGGACGACTCCTGGTGGCCAACATCACTGGGAACAGCCCCGCCACCCACCGACCACGTACGCAACCTAGGGGTCATCCTCGACCCCACCCTCTCCATGACTAAGCAGGTCAACGCCGTTTCCTCATCCTGCTTCAACATCCTCCGAATGCTCCGCAGGATCTTCAAGTGGATCCCCACCGAAACAAGAAAAACAGTCAACCAGGCCCTCGTCACCAGCAGGCTGGACTACGGAAAAGCCCTCTACGCAGGAACGACGGCTAAGCTCCTGAGACGGCTGCAACGCATCCAGAACGCCTCTGCACGTCTTATCCTCGACATCCCCCGACGCAGCCACATCACACCCCACCTGAGAGACCTGCACTGGCTCCCTGTCAACAAGAGGATAACCTTCAAGCTCCTCACCCACGCACACAAAGCACTCCACAACTCCGGACCAGCCTACCTCAACAGACGACTCAGCTTTTACACCCCCACCCGCCAGCTCCGCTCGACCAGCCTTGCCCTCGCCACAGTCCCCCGCATCCGGAAAACGACCGCCGGCGGCAGATCCTTCTCCCACCTCGCCGCCAAGACCTGGAACACCCTCCCCACCAACCTCCGACAGACCCAAGACCTACTGGCCTTCAGAAGACTCCTCAAGACCTGGCTCTTCGATCAGTAGCAGCACCACCCCCCCTCTTCCCCCAGCGCCTTGAGACCCTCGCGGGTATGTAGTGCGCTTTATAAGTGACATGATTGATTGATTGATTGCAACGACTGACCACCGGTGAATGTGTGACTACGAAGGAGATGCCCCCCACACTCAGCTATGACACCTGTAGAAACCTATTCAAATGAGGGACTGATAGGGTTTTATTTATGAAATTTTTCTGCATTGTTTGATTGGATACCACAGCTAGAGAAGACCTGAGACCTTTTTATGCTTTTGTACAGGTCAAAACATGTTGGTAGCTTATGGATTCTTGATGGCCAGGTGATTTACCATATGACTATTTTTAATGTTTTTAACCAGAGGTGCTCACTAATAAAGGAAACCTTTGAGTATACTCCTAGATATGTTTTAATTGTTTTTTACTGAAGCAGGACCCAAGTAACAGATTTAGAAGAACTCCCAGGACTTTTTTCCCTCGGTTAAGTCCACTGTGGTGGCGTTGTTCCTACCCCAGTGTGAATACTGAAGCATGCCTTGATACATTAGGGGCAAGACGACCTCTCAAATATCTTTTGATGACCTTCTCTTTATAGAAGTCCAAACTTAAAATGAACAGTGGTGACCATATTACCGTCAAGTATTTTTTTGTGTTGATGCTCCTCTGCCTAAACAAGGAAGCGGTTGTGTATTTATAACAATAGAACCCATGTGGCCATGTCGCAATGCCTTTTTATGCCGCAGTTGTTAATTCTAGTTGGATAGCAGTGTCGCCAACAGGACAAATAACGAATATGACATTTGCAGAGTGAACTTTATCCCTCATACTAAATGTTCACAGTGTTATGATAATGTACCCACAAAGTGGAAATGTAAGCAATGCAGATTCAGAGAATGTTATCCTGCAGTGAAACACAACGCAAATGTATGTCAAAAGTCATTATCTGTAAAAGAGAAGGCAACTTAAGAAACTTGAGCATGTAAATGGTGGTGTTTCTGCTTGATCTATCCTGACCACGTGACACCCACTCCTTTGATGAAAGTCAAGAAACCTATCCCTAGACAAATGATAAAATATATGAGTCAATCAATGTATACCCTACTAAAATCATGCTTCTTTAAAAACAAAGAGTCTACAGAAAGCCATTACAATTGTTAAAAAGATAATAGCAAACAGAGAACAATTTAAAAAGCAATCATGCATAAAAAAATAAAAAGCTGAATTAAAAATTGTCCTGCGACTCGGAGCTGCAAGATTGTTTATCTGCTCCGAGAGGTAGACGAAACATTGCTTTTCCCTGCCACCAGAGACGATGTTCCCAGATGCACCCTTCGAATCAGATCGATGGAGCAAACATGTTCTCATCAATCCACTTCAGCAGCTGCCGAAGGAGTAGCCAATGTGAGATCCGCAGAAGCTGAGTCAGATCCAGATCACTAGAAGCAGAAGCATCCCAGGAGGGCTTGTACAATGTGTAAAATGCATTTAGAAGCAGCAGCAAGTGCAAGGGATAACAGTACAAGTGGGCCATTAACATGCTCACCAGTAGGTCAATGTCCAAAGACTGAAGCATTCACATTCCTAGCCATAAATCCAGTGACATCCATTAAGGAGCAGAAAAAATAAAAGCAAAGTCCCGACAATTAGGAACAGGACCAGCAGAAGACCTCCAAAATGCTTTCCAGCACGGAGTGTATAAATGAAGGAATGACTCCCAAGACTGTCTGGAAGGTACTAAACAAGCCAGAGCCTATTTTCTTCTGTGGTACTAGACATGTTCAAAATGCAGTGCACCAGCTCCCCAAAACGCAACAGGAAATTAGTGTAAAGTAGCAACTGTATCTCAGATGAAGACTTTGCAACTTGAAGATCAAATGTCTGCTTTGCAGATGTTAAGGCCACAAACATCTGAAACAGTAAGGTTTTCAGTCTGCTCAGAGCATCAAAGTCCTCATTTGAGAGCTTTATCTAAGGCCAAAGTGTTGCCTCCCTTATTGTGTGGGTAGGTGAAAACAATACTTGTGTGCAACAAGTCACAACTGCAGAAACCATCACCAGATAGGCAATTCCTGTTTTAATTCTGCAGCAGCCTTGATCATTCAACATCAAATAACTCCCATTCGAGAGCAATGTGAAAGCGGGACGTATCAAAGCACGTGGGGAACCCTTCAGATAGCAAGACAAATTTGCATTGATGCATTACAGTCGCAATGAAAAGAAACTTCTCTGCACATCAAGGAATGTCCTAAAGTGTTCTTGCAGTCTTATCCTCTGTTTCACCATTCCCACAGCGATGTCTCAAAGGTAAATTCCCTGACTTGTGCACATATCCTTCTCCTAGTGCTTTATATCTGCCTACTTGATGGAAATGCAAACAGTACTGAAAGTGGAATGACGATACCGGTTGAGAAATAAACCTGTGAATTATTCAATCCGCACAAGGAATTTCTGCAACAGTAAATGGTAATTTCTCTAGCTTCACTATGTGTAACATGGTGTATGTTGTGTCCTTCCTTGCGATGATTGCCTGCTGCTTTATGAGATTTTAAGGTAAAAACAAGCTTTGGCATTAGGATGTCACCATGGTACCCAACCCGAACGGAGTGTCTGAAAAGTACAGCTTAATAACATAATTGATCTAAGCTGTGACTGCCTATGTTGTAAAAAGGGCATGTCATTCTGTATAATGTTTTTTGGCAGATGATACAATGTTACTGACAGAGTATATCCTAGTGGATAAAGCAGTTATTTCATCATCTACTACCACAAGAGCCCTTTCTAAATTTGCTCTGTCAATATTGTGCAGTCTACCAGCAGCCTCCTGCTGTGAAACTTTCCACACTTCATTGTATATTTCATACAAGAAGCACTTTTGACGTGGCTTTCGAGGACCTAATAAAACATCCTGTAGTCCCATGTCATCAGAAAGAAGGGACAAGTGTTGCTTCACCAGACACCATGTTGAGGTTTTTAGCCAATCAAGGCAAAACTTCCCAACACTGTAAGTTGTTATCCCCCCAAAAGCCTTGTGCTTGAACGTAACGTGGGTCAGGTCTGCTAAACTTAAACCCTTCAGTGTTACCTAGGAAATGTACATGGCATCCGTCAGTATTTAAGGGCCTCACTAACCAGCCCCTTGATTAGTCCCTGAAGAATTATACGAGCTGCTGAGAAGCATGGTGTTTATGTTGTCTCCGTGAAGTTTGTGAATTGTTGCCAACTTGCTAGCCGTGCTTATGTGGGTATGTTAGGTGTATTCAAATTTTTATCTTAGCCAAGACATGATGTCTGTTACTGTTTTGTTCAGGAAAATCATTAGATATGGTTTCTGGCATGTTCAGAATAGCGCCACCTTCCCCTGAAACTGACAGTCTTTAGTTTCCCAAATCAATTTCAACTCAACTGTGTCCACCCAAAAGTAAACCCTTATGTGGACATTTGTAAAAGAAAAGATTCTGAATTTATCAGCTTTGTGGTAGTGAGCATATTTTTCTTTGCTGGTGATGGTGCAAGCTTAGACACTAGGTCAGTTGTACCATGACCAGAGAAATATGCAAACATCTGTGCAAATGTTTGTGAGCTACCCCATGGTGGTGTAGGGCAGCGTTCCCATTGCACATGGAGTACTTGCTTTATGCAAGAAGTGATCATCATAATGCTGAAAAAGGAACATTTCATCATAGTTGGAAGTATCTTCATACATTTTTGGGAATTAAAAACAGCAGAATACTTGTCATCTTTCAGAATTTTCTGCACTGTATAAATGTTCCAAACATCTGAGACAGCACTAAGGGTGATAAAAACATGTAAAGAGATGCTAAACACGTATGGATTTTGCAAAAGTTTAGTAGGACCGAATATATTGTATTGTATTGTATTGTAATAGCATTTATATAGCGTTCACTACCCCTGACGAGGCGACGAAGCACTTTTTCGGCGAGTAGCATGCTACTCCGTAACCCATAAAGGATTAGTGTTGAATTAGTTATAGTGAAATATTTAAGTAATTTGAGTGGTGGATAGGTTAGTCAGTTATTTGGATTCAGAAGGATAGCGGAGGGATAGAAGAGAGAAAAAGGTTTGCATTTATATAGCGCTTGTTACCCCTGATGGGGTGTAGAAGCGCTTTTTTCGTCGAGTAGCATGCTACTCCGGAACCCATAAAGGATTAGTGGTGAATTAGTATAGTGAAATATGAAAGTAATTTGAGTGGTGGATATTAGTCTTTTTTTTTTGGAGGTCATAGCAGTAGTGGGAGGCTTGGGATGAGTAAAAAGGGATGTGTAGGGGAAGAGTCAGAGGGAAGAGTTTAGAAAGGCTTGTTTTGGGGGATCAGTATAGTAAAAGAGGTGTCAGATTGTGCAAGGTGGGGTAGAGTAGGGGAGAATCTAGAAAGGGCTATTTTGGGAATCATAGTAGTGGTATGAGGTTTGAGATGAATGAGAGAGTGGATGTAGAGGATATATTGATAGAGGTATAGGGTGAGAAATAGGGTAGTGCATTGGAAAGAGTGGTAGAAAGAGGTTTGAGATGAGTCAGAGAGTTGTGGTAGAAGATATTTTGAGAGAGGTATAGGGTGAGAAATAGGGTAGTGAATTGGAAATGCTGAATTAGAAGAAAGTAATAAATATATAGATCCATAAGTACATGGAAAGTTTATAGATGCATAAAGGAAGTAAGTATATGTACATTAAAGATGCATTCGATAAACTCTGGTTTTCAAGTGTTGTACCTAAACATTTATTTTACTTATTTTAAAAAAATAACATAATTATTCTACATGTTTATACAAAGCATTACACATATATAGGTACATATCTATAGTACAAATAAATGCTTATATACAGAGGGATATGCTGTATATTTCTGTTTGCGTATGGTGCTTATGTGGAAAAGAGCCAATTCTTGAGTAATTTTCTGAAGATAAGGTGGTTGTCGGTGGATCTTATGTTGGGGATAAAGAGTTCCATATTTTGGCTGCTTGAAGAGAGAAGGATGTGCCACCCATGTTTTTTTTCTTGTATCTTGGGATTTTGAGGCGAGGTGCCACTCTAGAGCGGAGTTTCCTATGATGAATGTGTTTGGTGATTTTATTCCTGTTGAAGAGCGGTCCCATTCCATGTATCGCTTTGTGGGTGATACAAAGCAGCTTGAACGTGGATCTTCTGGCAACCGGTAACCAATGCAGGGCTTTCAAGGCAGGGGAGATGTGGTCTCACAGTTTGATATGCAAGAGTAGTCTGGCAGCCGATTTCTGAATCCCTTGTAGTCTTTTCATAGTTGTTAAAGGTGATCCGTGGTAGAGGCTATTGGCGTAATCGAGTTTGGACAGAACAAGGGAGATGGTAGCTTGGACCTTGTGTGGAAATCCCAAATGGGGGAAGATTCGTCACAGAGTTTTTATAGTAACGAAGCTTGATCTTGCTAGTTTGTCCACTTGGGCATTCATCGATAGCTTTGAGTCCATGGTCATTGCGAGGTTTCTTACTTCCTTCGATACTTTAGGTGGTGATCCCAGTACATGATGCCAGGAGGCAAGCGGGTCATAATGTTTCCAATCGCCACACGTGAGTATTTTTGTTTTGGAAGCATTCAATTTGAGATGGCTCCACATCATCCATTGATCCACGGCTCTGAGACAACTGAAAATTGGCAAGTTTCCAATGTCTTTGGGACATTCCAGTTGAAGGAGTATTTGCCTGTCATCTGCATAGTTATAGCACGTGAGGCGAAATTGATTGATCAGTACCGGTAATGACTTCATGTAGATGTTGAAAAGCATGGGCAAGATGATAGAGCCTTGAGGGACCCCAGCTTTTGTGGAGTACGGTTTGGATGAGAAAGGTGGGGTATGGATGACATTAGTTCTGTTTCAAAGGTGATCCAGTCTAAAGCAGTCCCCTCTATGCCGGCTTCGTAGAGTCTTTGTACCAGAGTGTCATGGTCAACCATGTCAAAAGCAGCCGAGAGGTCCAAGAGGAATAGCGCAGCAACCCCGTTGCAGTCAACTGGGTTCTTCAGGTCATCCCAGATAGTAAGGAGGGCAGATTCTGTGCCTCTTCCCGGACAGAATCCCATTTGGAAGTCTGAAAGTATGGTATTGTCTTCAATGAATTGTGACATCTGGGCGAACGCTGCTCTTTCTATCAGTTTGCCCTGGAAAGGTCCATTTGTAATGGGTCTGTAGTTGTCAGGGTTCAGCGGGTCCAAGTTTGTTTTTTTCAGCAAAGGACGTATGTATGACTTTTTGAGTTCTTCTGGAAATATCCCGGTAGTTAAGGAATCGTTGATGATTCTTCTTACTGGATTGGCAGCAGAGGTTGTTAGAAGAATTGTCTTGAAAGTTTGCGGTGGACACGGGTCAGAAGGGCTGCCGGCAGGCCTGCTTGCTTTGACCAGGTCCATAAATTCATCGTGTGAAATGTGTTGAAAGGAACGGAGAGACTGAGTTAGAGTATTCTTGGATTGTTGTTTTGTGAAAGGGTTAGTGCTGGTGCTTTGTCTCTGTTTTAAGTACGAGTCCAACGTGTCTGCTTTGTCCGTGTTTTGATTTGCCAGTTTGTCTGTGAAATCTTGAGTAACAGAATGAGTTCCTTCTAGGCAATTTGGTTTACGAAATTCATTGAGTATTTTATAGAATTCTTTATTTGCACATTTAGCATTTTGAATTCTGTCTGAATAGTACCTTTTTCTTTGCTTTTTTGATAGCTGACTTGTATAATCTGTTAATTTTCTGTAGGTGAAGTTTGTCTTGTTTGTTTTTTGTTTTGAGCCAGGCACGTTGCAGCTTTCTAATTTGTAGTTTTATGTCTTTTATCTCTGTATTTCTCCAAGGTGCTTGTTTTCTTTTGTGACTGTTTGGGTATGTCTTCTTTTCAATCAAATCTTCTTTATTCGATTCAGGTGATGAATGAGAAAAGTTTACATAGCAATACATAAAAACTAAGAAAAGAATTTGAAAGTGAATGCAGATAAAAACAGGCACAAATTAGAATACAGCAATTAATGACTTCCTTCTGTAGGTAACAGCCCTCAAGAATCTTGCTAATACCACACATATATACAGGTTTGGAAGTAATTGTAGAAATAAATACGCTGGTCTACATTGCCTAAAATTTGGGGATTTCAACAGGGATTTGATAAAAAGGATCCTCAGATCTGTATAAAATTTACAAAAGAACAGTACATGCATGGTCGATTGTTTAGACATCTTGTCGCAAGGGCAGTAAGCTCATTGACGTGACCAATTATTGGTATTTGAAATGCTCGTCAGACGATGAAAGATGTCGAGCCTGAAACGTGTCAAAACAAACCTATGTGGGCATTAAGAACACTACTTAAATACGGTTGCATCGAGAAGCTTTTCAAAACCATTTAGTTATGCTGTACAGCTGGTTTGACCAGTTCCACCGTTAATCTCACATCCTCCAATAGGTTTAGGCATTCCAACCTTAGCAATTTTCTCGTAATATGCTTCAGGGTTTCAGGATTTTTGTAATATTCAGGATGGCTAATGTCAGACATAAATTTCTTAATATATTTAAGCTATGGAATTTTCAGGGCACGCTCCGAACCACAACAGTCCTCTACAATAGCACGATTAAAACCCATATAGTCTGAAGTCCAGATCTTTGCCAGAGAAAAACAGGCTGCACCTATTATCAGATCTACTAAATAAGTTGCTCCCAATTCCGAGTGGCATACAAAGTTAGAACAGCTGGTTGGGAGCCCAAGAAGATTTTTTTTAAAAACATTTTCTAACAGCTGTAATGAATCCACATTTACATGCCCCCACAGCTCAGAACCATACATCGCGATTGAGCGGCATTTGGCATTCTAAATGGTTAACATTTCTTTAGGATGTTTACAACCCAATTTCCTTGAAAAATTGCACAGGCCCGTTATCGATCTAAGAAATTGCATCCTTCTCGAGTTTACTGCACTTCTCCAGTTCCCTTCGCCATCAAATATGAAAAGAAGGGCGTTTGTGGTAAAAATCGCTTTTCCTATTAAAATATTACATCCTTTGGATACTCTTCGCCCTGCTTTCATGACAAATGTTTTACTTATATTAATTATTAACCCCAGATTCTCCATAAAATGTACACATTTATCTAAAAGGCGCTGCAATGCCAATGGGTGCGGGCCATAAGCACCGCATCGTCCGCATATAGCAGAACCGGTATAGGCCGATGTCCAATTTGGGGCAGATCGGTGCATGTGTTCGCAAGGGTGCTGCCCAAGCTATTGATATATAGATTAAATAAAAAAGGAGCGAGTACGCACCCCTGACGTACCCCTTTTTTTATGTCAAAAATATCGTGAGCATTCACCTCTTGTCCCAAAACGGATCTTTGCAGCGCTAGTTGAGTACAGATATCTGAGGAAATTAACAATGACGGTGTCTATACCCATTGAAGTTTTAACAGACCAGAGTTTGCCGTGAACGACACAATCAAATGCGGACGATAAATCCACAAAAATTAAAAACAAATTGCCACGTTTTCAATGTGTATATTTCCCCACCAGTAGTTTCAGATTGATGGCCTGCTCTGTGGTCCCAATTCCCTGGCGAAAACCATATTGAAAATCCGACATAATGTTATTGCAATATGCCCACTCCTGTAATCTACATAATAGTATGCGACCCACCACTTTAACTAGAGAGTTTAGCAAAGAGATGGGTCTATAGTGCGCAGGACAGTTCCGGTCATCCTTTTTGAATATTGGTACAATATGAGATTCAGACCAGGCACTTGGAAAACCAACACTCTGGCAGGATCGAAAAACCAGAGTCAAAATAGGGCCCCAGAGATAAGTGTTGGTTTTAAAAAGATCGATCGGGTTCCCATCAGGGCCTCCTTCTTTTCCTCCCTTACTTGATCCCAAAGCCCGATTCACCTCATCCAATGTGAAGTTGAAATCAAAATGTTTTGGCAAAAATGTAGACCCAAGGGAATCGGCTTCCGACACAGACACAGGGCTATTTCGACCACTTTCGGTTGAGCCTGTATATAATTTAGAGAAATTAGCTTATTGGCATCACTGAAGAAGGGGGAATTTATGACGCGCCAGAATGCTGTGGTGTCCTTATTTTGGCTTGGCTTGTACAATTTTTCCCATGCCTCCTCTTTAAGGCCTTTTTTACGATTTTTTAAAGCTAGCCTATAGGCCCCCCTACAATTCTGTACTTCCGTGGTGTTCCTAGGTTTCTCTTTTAGGGCTCTTTTCAACTTTTTGTGGGTCTGGGTGCAGGCGTGGTCAAACCAGCACTGGGTTTTTCCACCCCTTCTCTTCTGGTTGGCGGTTAGCCCTGACCTAATTCCCTTACTGATTGGATTAAATGCCTCAATAACCATGCTAGCTTCTTCTGACTCATCCAGACATACCTCAAAAGCCCTTCTCTGCTGGAGGATTAATTGTTCTAGAAATCTAGGCGGGTCAACCATAAAACAGCATAGGGTAAAGCCATTCAAACGGGAGAGCTCTATATTCTCCACAGCTAGGGTATGATGACAAGCCCCTTGCTTATTTACAAAATTAGTGTCCAACATTAAACTCTGGGGGAAATGTTTGCTCATTGCGAGGTCGTTTAATAAAAATTATTAACTAATGGAGAGTAGCGCTTAGGGAAAAGCAAAAAATCAATAACGCTTTTTTCCATGCTGCCATCAAATGTGCAAGATACTTCGACTGGGCTGTCTCCAAATTCTTTGCTAAAACCTAAATCATATTTAAAAAGTAGCTCATTAAGTTTCTCTCCATACTCTGTGTGAGAAAAGTGCGTAACATCGTCCCCAGTAGGGGACATCATTCCACAGATTTTATTAGCTGAAAATTGGCAGGGTTGAATATTGAAGTCTCCCCCCCCCGATATCAAGATTTTCTCACGTACTCCCTTATCAATCAATGATTCCAGGTCAGCCTCAAGGTGGCTTAAGCTATCCAATATATCTAAATCAAGTGCGTTATTCTAAAAATTAACTAATACCAGTGAAAAGGATGCTGAGAGGTCGACCTGGACAATTTGATAGAAAGGGTTTGAGGACTCTACAGCTACATTGGAGGAGACTGGTTTATTATCGACATAGGTGCAAAGACCACCCTTAGGCCTTCCGTATCTCAATGGGATGGCTGAAGAGTGAAACATCTTAAAACCGTTGAAAGGAAAGGGTTCAACTGCCAATGTTTCTTGCAGGAACATAATATTAAAACCTAATGTAAAGTCTATCCATTCTGGTATATTGTACTTACTACGGAGCCCCACTATATTCCAACATAAAACAGTAATATCACTCACAGATGTTGTGATAGAATCCATACTAATCTCACTTCTAAAGGGAGTCTGTTCCACAGATTCTTGTGAGTTTAGTAAGTCCTCGTCTAACCGTTGGTTTCTACCTTTTACAATTGGTGTTATAGCATCCAGGTTTGCCTTGCTTCCCAATGGAATTTGCTCCGCTCGTTGTAATAAATTAATTGATTCCTCAGCTATCTGTGGGCAGCTGTCAAGGGTCAGAATTGTAGGGGCTAATTTACCGAAAATACTCAGTCAGTCTACCCCAGTAAGGCTAGAAAGACAGTTGAACCTATTAGACAGGGCGATAGGATGCATAAATGGACGGGCATACTCTGCATTAGAAATTGGTGGTTGAGGTAAGGATTGTGGGTGGGTGAAGGATTGTGTAAGTACATTGGGTTGAGTTAGGGGTCGTAAGGGTGGTTGATAAAAGAACCCCAATTGTAAAACTGAGATTTGATTTTAACTTAAAGATGCTGAACCGATTTTTCTGAGTAGGTCACTGACTAGTGCTGGAGATTTAAAAGAGAGCACCACACAATCGCCCTTCAGTACTTTGGGACCTCTGCCAACCCACCCAATTCGTCTGGCCATCTTAAAATCCACAAAGAGCACTCCCCCAGGACCAACTCTAGTATTTAGCCAATTAAGTGATTTATTTCTTAACGAATCCCATGCTTCTTCCGTGGATGCCCATATTGTTGGGACATTGGCCAGGATAACTATATAGGGAGTCGTAGCGGGCGGAAGGTCTACTCTATCATGGGTAGACAGAAGAGGAACAGGAACAGCTCTCAAGCTACCGTTGTTAGGTGAGATAATGGGTAAGGCCCTTTTGTCAGAAGGCCTATTCTCTGAGACTATTGCTTGTTGGGGCTGGGGCACCAGGTTTGGGACAGAGCGGACAGGTATCTTAGAATTCCCCAAATCAGGCTGTCCTAGCGGGAGGGAAGTTAAGCCATTATTACTAAAATATTCAGTTGAACCTCCCAAATTAGCCAAGCCCAAACATTCTACACAAGTTTGCACAGCGCATTCAATGGCCTTAAGTCTATGCGTTATGGAATTAAAAGTAGTCTTAACTAGTTCTGTTAAAGCTTGGACAGATGCTGCCGTTGAAATATGGTCCGATGGTACTGTTGACAGTAAAGTATCCCCAACTCCAACGGGCTTGAGGATGTCTGTCCGCCTCCACGCTAGAACCTTTTTTTTTACCTTAACTGATCCTTCGGTTGAGGACACGGCAGGATCAGCTCTGCATCTCTTGAAATTTTTTGGGCATTTGAGGGGCGTGTGAACAATATGAGAATCAAGAGGAGTGGAATTGGAGATATTTTCATCCTTATCCAAAGTGACTGGGCCCACAACTAGCGAGTTACAAGGTTGAGTGGCAGCCAATGGTACTGAACACAAACTTGGAAGGCGGGTCCGCCCTCAGTACATGTAGTAAGAGTTTCCTCTAACTAACAACAAAAGAGCGAAGAAAATCTCTACGATAACACGAGGAGAAACCTCTTTCTTTAAAAGAACCCTCACTCACCAACCTAGTTGGTGACATGCTTCATCATTGGGTTCCCACCAGAGGGACCGAGTGTCCCCCCGGTGTGCTACGACGCCTGGAATTCCAGCGGAGCAGGTTTATTGGAAGGGTAGTGAAAGTGTGCAGGATGTGCAAATTAAAAGAACACTGGTTGCTTCCCAAAACAATTTTTAATGGTGGAGAACCAGTGGTCGATTAAAACTAGTGAGACGGACCCGAGCTGGCTAATTAAGTAAACCAGGAGAGTCCGATTTAAAAGTGAAACTTGGTCAACATGTTTCTGCTTATATATGCACCATTAGCTAAGCATTCTTCAGGACCTAACAACCCATGGCGGTATACGCACGCTAAGGCGTATCCTAACCTATGGGGAGTGTGCGTAAGGCAAAACTCACGGTTTTACCAATGCGGCCTTGTGGAACTTCCAAAAAGCCGCTGTACTGTGAAGGTTAAATTGGCTTCACTTCATGGATTCCGGGAAAAGGGTAGAGCTACTTATTACTCGGAGCTCACCCACTACAGACCTGCTTGTTGCCTGCCACGGACCCGAATATTTATTCACTAGTTTTAATCGACCACTGGTTCTCCACCATTAAAAATTGTTTTGGGAAGCAACCAGTGTTCTTTTAATTTGCACATCCTGCACACTTTCACTACCCTTCCAATAAACCTGCTCCGCTGGAATTCCAGGCGTCGTAGCACACCGGGGGACACTCGGTCCCTCTGGTGGGAACCCAATGATGAAGCATGTCACCAACTAGGTTGGTGAGTGAGGGTTCTTTTAAAGAAAGAGGTTTCTCCTCGTGTTATCGTAGAGATTTTCTTCGCTCTTTTGTTGTTAGTTAGTAGTTTCGTCAGGGGGACGAAGAGTGAACTTTCCCTCTCTCTTTAGTTGTTAATATAGTAAGAGTTTCCTCCACACTCAAAATCTGCTTCTCGATGGCCCCCATTGCCCCTGTGATAAAATTAATGATTGACTTCTAAGACCTTGGGGGGGACTTGGCTAGCGCAGAGCTGGGGTGTTTCCTTTTTCCCATGATTTATATAACACAGTTACTTATATCCCTAAACGTATAAAAGATGAGAATAAAGAATAATACAAGTGGCCACAGTAAACAGGTAACAAAATAAAGTCACAGAACTTACAGTCTCGGAAGAACAGGAGGTTGGATGATTGTCAAAAACCACACGACCTGGGGGGGGGGCAGCCCTGCTTCTTTCTGCCGCTGACGGGCACAGACAGGCCCGCCCCTTGGCCCGGGCTTTGCCCGCGCGCAGGCCGGTCACGCCCGCGCGCGGCCCGTGCTGCAGGAGCCCTGAGCAGCTTTTCAGCACCTCCTGGCGTGGAGGAAGGACGTGGGCGGCTCCTGCTGCGATGCCTGGTGGGGGCTGTGGTTCCCCCAACAAAGGTGCATGGTGCTAGCAGCAATGAAGGACTCCCGTGCCGTGGGAGCCCGAGCAGCTTTTCAGCACCTCCTGGCACAAAGGAAGGACATGGGCGGCTCCTGCCGCGAAGCCTGGTGGGGGCTGTGGTCTCCCCAACAGAGGTGCACGGTGCTAGCAGCAATGAAGGGATCTGCTCTCTGACAGTCCCCCTCTCTCTGATTGTTTCTTGAATGTCTCCTGAAAGGAACATGATAAATGTGTATCTTGTCTGTCAGACACTTTAATATTATTATGGTTCTGCATACGCAGATTATAGATTTTTTTCAGTGGCCTGCTGTTGAAGAGATCCACCTCTTGGCTTAGCCTTTTATTTATGTTTCTTATTATCCTACTTCTTCTTTGTAGAAGAGTTGGGTGCTTGTCTAGAGTTAACCTTTTCAGAATTACTCTTAATTTAAGTGTTACTGGTTTTGGGTCACAAATTATCTCTCCCCACTGTTATGTAAGCTTCTTTGATAATTTTGGGTAATTTGCGCTCCTGTTGTGCCAGAGCCATATCCCATAGGCTCTGGCATATAGCCAGCACTGATGCTTCCCCTTTAACGTTACTTAACATAATGGCGCAGACTATGGCAACATTACCCATTAGTTTAATCCCCAAATCCAGGGCAGGTGATTCCCCATACTCATTATGAATCTGTTCAGGCACTTCTGGCAAAACAGATAATGAGGTTATACCATGAGTTCTGGTATACACCTCAGCAAAGACTATACCCCATGTGGTGCTTTCCTTCACCATTGAAGAATGCTGTGTTTTTCCTGGGGCCCCGTATGGGGAAACACTGCTTTAAACTGGCTTGTTTTTTTGTGCAATCCAGAGCAGAACTTCCTCCTGTCTGGTGGGTATCTTATCCATAACAGCATTGATAGTCTGTGGACTAATGCCTGGTGTAGCTAATTGTGTTTGCATAGCTTGAGCAGCCCTCACAGGATGTATTGCCATTGTTCAGAAGACAAACTGTGCAAAATATCTATATGTTTTCAGTGTACGCAGTTCAAGAGCTCCTAGATAATCTAAATCTGGATATGATGCGCATCCGGCTAAGACTGGCCATGTTGCTCCCTCATTTCTAAGGGGACCTAGTCTAACATTGGTATGTGTATGTGGTAGGGAACCTTAAAACCAATGTTGATGTTCTTGGTAAGTTAATGGTACTTGTAGAGCTTCATAAGCTGTGTAGTTATTAGGTACTGGATCTTCAGTGCACATGTGAAGCAGTTTTCTAGTTGCATTGACTGCTGGGAATGTAACCCAGGAATAGAATATATCGGTCCTGAATGCTTCGTGAGCCTCCACCATGAAGGTAACATCTCCACCCGTCAGGGGCACACCACGTTGCAACATTTGTGTAACCTCATGTCTGCAGTTACCCTGTATGTTGGTAACTGTTTCATCTGTGTCAGACATTTGGATATGTGGAATCAAAGAGGGTACCCTTATGGGGTTATCCTTTCAAAAAGTTCAAGCTTGAACAACCTACAGCCAATGCATAGAGCTTAATCTATTCAGCTGAGGAGGAATTTCTTCCCTAACACAAAGGACATCTCCTGTTAATTGGTCAATAGGGGTCTTTGGGTACACAAAAGAAAACTACTCAGGTGATCCATTAAATAAGAGCCCAAACTCTAACATTGGCAGCGCTATGTTGTACGGCTTGTACCAAGTGTGGTAAAACTGTGTGATTGTCAGACAACATAAACGTTGGGATGGTGCGTGTTTGATTTCCCGCACACCCTCGGGAGATGTTGGCCAATAGGCCTGCTAGCTCATAGTGCACCATGCGAATCCCTGACCTCACAGGGTGAAAAATGTGTGTCCAACCTCAGAATATGTCAACCCTGATCCCCAGGGAAATCGTGGTAAGAGATCTAGAACCTTTTAGTTTGGATTCTTGCGCATATCCAAAGAAGCACACAAGAAATACTCAGCAAGGATTTACAATATTTCTTATAGCGTTGTGATCTTTGTGAAAAATACGTATGCTGCGATCATGAGTAGAATGAAGCAGATTAGCATAATTAACATTACAATAACAGTGAGAAGAATAAACATTTCCACCATTGTGCTAAAACAGTGTATATAGGAAGGCATATAAGTCCTGGGTATATGTGTACTCCTAACAAGCACTCCCTAAACTAGTCTTTGCCTATGGTGGGCCTTCTGCCAAATCCCTGCCGGGGGGACTAACTTTCCATTACCTATGGGCAAGTGTCATCAGGCTGTCCATCTTGGTGTAGAGCTGGATATCCCTTGTGTTGGTTCACAGGAATCAGCTCAGCTGAAATTCTGACATGTGGTAACCTCGCTATGTCAGCTGAATGGTTTTGCATGTATAACAATAGAACCCATGTGACCATGTCATAACCCCTGTTTAGGCTGCAGCTGTTTAGTCTAGTTGGAAAGCGGTGTTGCCAACCAGACAAATAACAAATATGACAGTTGCGCAGTGAACTTTATCCCTCATACGAAATGTTCAAGGTGTCATAATATTGTACCCATGAAGTAGAAATGTAAGCAATACAGATTCAGAGAATGTTATCCTGCATTGAAACACACCCAATGCATGTGACAACCCCGCAGTGTCAGCTGAGTGCTCTTCTACCTAAACAAGGAAGTGGTTGTGTGTTTATAATAAAAGAACCCATGTGGCAATGTAGCAACCTCTGTTTAGGCTGCAGCTGTTTATTCTAGTTGGATAGTGGCAGGGCCAGACTGGGAACAAAAACTGGCCCTGGCAAAGAGCTTGGACCGCCCCGGGCGAGGTGTGGGGGGTGCTAGCGGAAAGCTTTGTGCCACTTTTGTTGCTGGGGCCCCGGTAACAAAAATGGCCCACCAGGGGTCTAAAACCGGCCCCCACCCTAGCGGCCCAACGGGGAAACGCCCGGTGCCCGCTATGGCCAGTCCAGCCCTGGATAGCGGTGCTCCCAGCCAGACAAAAAACAAATATTACATTTGCACAGTGAAATGTATCCCTCAGACTAAATGTTCAAGGTGTTGTGATAATGTACCCATGAAATAGAAATGTAAGAAATACAGATTCAGAGAATGTTATCCTTGATTGACAAACACGCATATGTATGTCAAAAGCAATTGTGTGTAAAAGAGAAGGCAACTCAAGAAACATGAGCGTGTAAATGGCGGTGTTTCAGCTAGGCCTATCCTGACCTCGTGACACTATGGTCCGTGGTCTGGAAGAGGTTTTTTACACCCATAATAGACATCACTGATGGTGGGCAGCAACAGGCAAGGTAAGGCCAATTAGCCACTTAGAGCTGCAGGCAGGAAAAGTTTACTCTGCCGTATATCTTCACCATTAAATTGGGTTTTTAATAAATATTTAAAAAAGTGGTTGAATGGATTTGATAGCTTGTTGTAAGTCAAAGATACAAGAGTATTTAATTGTACTTTAACTTTTCTGTGGAACAAACCATAGGCCCATACAGTGAAAATAGCTTTTAGAGGTTAGTCACTGTAGAAACTTGGTAACCCTAAAATCTTACATAGTCCTTTTTTACACACTCAGCATCTTACCTTGTCGGGTGCCTTAGTTAATGTTTAAAAGTAGAGTTCCCTCATGTCTAGAAAGGGTTATTTTGACAGGTAGCTGCTGCAGTATCAGTATCTTCCACTGTAAAGCCCATTCCCTGTAGGAAGATGAACCACCTGAACAGTGTTGGACCTTCTCTCATGATTTCTTTTTAACAGCACTGCCCCTCCATCATGCTCAGCTCCAGTCACTAACCTTAGCCATTGGGAACCCTTCCCACCTGCAAATCTCACATTGGAGGCAACAACCCTAGCCTACCCATAGAAGCACCCGAACATGCGAGCAGCACCACCATGGCCAAAAAGGTGCTGTGGCCCATCTTCCCTCCCAGGTCAAATTTCGTACCCAAACCTATGTCCAGCTCAGCCTGAAAGGCAAGCAACCAACAGGTCTAGAAACCATACCCCTGGCCATCCCCCACTAGGTGGGTATTCCAGACCAGTGCATTGTGTTGGTCTCACGTCCAGCCTGTCAGCTGGCAAGGAGTCATCTACAGGTTCCAGAGGCATATCAGGCCACATAGGGATCTTAGAGAGGGAGGGGTTACAACCACAGGCCGCACACATCCTTCTTCTACTTCTACTTTCACAACCCTAGGGGGGATTCCCTGAGCCTGGTTCATTCAGCTTTAGATCTGCACTCTATCCTGGACACTTGCTGAATTGGTACCTTTATCTGTACACTTGCCTGACAACCCAGGGCATCAAGGGAACATACAGTCCACATCAAAGGTGCCACACTTTGCATCATTCAGGGGTCTTTTGGTCCAGGCTTCCTGTAGCCTGTATCTGTGCAGCACAGGCAACACCTCCAAAGCAGAAGTGACTTCACTAACACCGGTATTTGGGTTCTCTCATGTCACAGCTAGTGACCCCTAGGGCTCTCTTATCTTTTCATGTGCGGTGTTCTCCGCCCTGACTGCAGAGTCTCCGCACACTTACACAATTGTGTATGTTTACCTTTGTGAATCAGGCCCTGAGTCTATGAAGTACATGTTGGAGGTCTGCTTTCTTTTGAAGTTCTGTTCATTTGCCCTGCCTTTCCTCCAGAAAGCAGTCTGTTATAGCAGGAGGTACACTAGATCTGATAACCCCACAACACATGCTTTGGGAGTGATTAGAGATTCAAACCTGGATGTCAGCCACAGTGATATGTGTATCAAAAGGTTACCCCATGGCTTATCAGCCCCATCTCCTTCTTGAGATGTGACCAGAGCCCTCCCCGTGACCTCTCTGTGAATCAAAGAGCACCCTTTAAAGTGTACTGGAGAGCCTGGCTCTTCATCCTCCAGTGCATGTTACCCAGCTTACAGAAATACAGCAATACACAAGTCTGTCGAAGGGGATTCATCTACCTCCTCTCCTCATGTTTTTCTAGTCAGCCATGGGTCTCCCAAAATGGAACCGATAGTCTTGCTTGTATTGTTCCCTTCATGTGCACATATACAACCAGCACATACATATAGCATACATGCACTGCCTAGCTCTACATCCCTCATGTATTGTAACATTCCCAGGTGTATATATGCAACCAGTGCATGCATATAATATACACACACTGAACAGCACTGCATTATCCCGCTATTGCCCCATTCACAGGCACACATACACCCAGCAAATGTGTACCACACACACACACTGCAGTAAGCATTCACCATTATGAGGGTAGCTCTTTGGGCACCCCTCCTGGTCCAAAAAGACAACAATCTGTGAGACAGAACAATGCTGTGGCTCACATGCATGATCCTTGTTCACCTATGACAACAAAAATCAGCATTAGGGATCCAGACATCATTACAACTGGGGCAATTACGGCAGTCGTGCAAGCAAGGGAATTTCCATTCATACATGTTTTGTGGGAATACCATGCAGATTTTGATGTGCGTGTCACCAAAATCTGCATGTTACAGTAAATACTTTTCCCCGGTTAAATTACAATAGATTTGATCTGACAAAAATTAATGCAGGGTGAGATATTTAACGCAACCTGGTATTATCAAATGTGGTAAATACCACCCAATTCGGAGTTCCGATGCCTGCACAAGCAGGGTCCTTAGTAACGCTCGCATCATTCTCTTCAGCCAGAACATGAACGACAGCATGGGCGCTGCATCAAACCCAGCTGCAAGATGCCAGGGAGTTACCATACATCCAATGGTGCTGGTTTTTGAGTCTTTATCGTTCTCTGACAGATCGTGTGCCGGGAGTGTGGGCAGGATCGCAAAAAAGGCTTTTTATGAAGCTTGAAGACAATCTAAATATAGTGTTGTCATTACATCTCCTGCCATAAAGACAGCGTACTCATTTATTTCAATTGTATGTGATTCTAAGAGAGACATTTTTCCAGGCTCAAAATTGTGTCCCAGTTTTAGGATATCTTCTCCAAAGACAGATAATTTTAAGAGGAGAAATGGGAGTTTTTTCTTTCATTACTACTGGAATACCTGATCAATATCCAGGATTAGAAATGTTATGAATTATATGAGCAATAGCCACCCAAAGGACACGACCTCTGCTGCTGCTTTAATAAAGAGGGATTACATGCACTGTATCTACCTGCAGCAATTGCATTATTAGCAGGACTGTAATGTAGAGAGCCAGAACTATTTCAAGCTGAACAATCTCATGAGTATAAATTCACTATTTCATTGTTATACTATTGCTTTATTCATTGTAATTTGAAGACTTTCAAGAGGATGATTTGTTTCGTTTCCAGTGTTTCTCCTTTGGTGAAATTATATTTGTATTGAACTTCTGCTCTATTAGATTAGTTTTCACTGTTAGGGCTACACATGAACAAAAAGCATTCAAAATAATTCGTGACTGCTAAGTCTAACATTTGGCCTATAACTACAGCTCTTCTGCAGCTTCATGCAGACATGCTAAGCCCCTACAATTGATTTCCTATGTTTATATGCAATTGCAAAGATTCATGTTTTCCAGTTGTGTGCAGCGAACATCAAGTGGGGCATCTTTAAAGCACATGTGCATAGCTGTCAACTATTTCCATTTCTGTCTGCGAAACAGCGAAAAGTCACATACATGAGATGGGTCCAGTTGACATGCCACAGAGGTGGGAAACGTTTTAACCTTGCATAGATTTTCGTAAAATGTTGGTAGCTTTCAGACCTAAAGAAAAATTGGAAAAAAGAAAAAGAAAGTGACAGGGTTGGAGTCCTAGGTGAAGGAGTTAGTCCTCACAAGGCAACATCTGGAGAGTCAAATGGGTTATGTAGATGATGGGATGAAAGGTCAGGTGGATTACCAGGTAAGGACATCAGGAGCATTTTGAAAATTAGATTACCGGATGGATACTTTAGAAGACTTCCAAGAGGTGACAAGTATAGGGTTCTGGGTTTTACAATGGTGCCTGTAGAAATGGTTCTTCTTGAGGCAATGGAAGAGTTCCTTGTGAACTGGCTGTCAATGACATTCAGTTGAGACTCCGCTCAAGAAGGCTGATCGGCTTCCAAGCAGAAAGGTGGCCACCCAAGACAGCAAAGGCTCCTGCACAGGCAGAATGGTTCATCGTGGCCCTGGTGTTAGGGATGCAGCTTCGAGGAAGACTGAGGCCCAGAATCAGGAGCTACAACTGAATAGCAGACAGGTTCTCTGGTTTCTGGATCTAAGGATGACAAAATAGATCAGGTGAACGGGGGAGAGAGGTGAGGCTCGAAGTGTCAGCCCTGGGCATTGCCTCTTCAGTGAGGTATTCGGATTGACTCCGAGCGGAAAGAGAGGGACATCCTATGTCCCAAAACAGGAGCTCATTCTTTTCTGGAGAACTGGACTGTCCGGAGAGAAAATGCGATATGGTGTTTACTGGCTGTTGATCCCTGCAACGAAAGCTTAGCTTGTGCCCTCCGGTTGGTATTAGAGTCCAATCAGGAATGGATCAATTTACGTGGTGGTAGATGTTTCTTGTGATATCCTATGTTCAGCGTTCCCCCATTTTCCAACTGCCCCCCCCTTTCCCTGGATTGTTTATCCTTCATTCCCATCCCGACTTTCTCGTTTTATTACACCCTACAGTGTCTGGGAGTTGTTTGTTGCTAACTTACAGTTTCTGGGGGGATATGTACAAGGAAGTGGCGGAGCGTGTCGTTAGCCTCCTTGGCTTAACGACATGCTCCGCCACTTCTGAAACGCAAGGCTGCACCATATTTACAAGAATGTAGTGCACCCTTGCCTTTCCCCCTGCGAGGGCGCTAAGTTTTGCAACCTAGCGCCAACACAGGCACCCTTGCACCAGAGTGCAAGGGTGTCTGCGTGCAGGGGAGGATTGTTTATGTGTAGGAAGGTGTCCCTTTCTGCACTAAACAATCCTAAAATGCCATTTTGTCACTTTCATGTGTGCTGCTTCATGCAGCACACATGAAAATGACAAAATTGCATTTTTTTTAAAACGTTTGTTTATGTACATGAAGGGACACCTTCCTGTACATAAACAAACCATGGCATTTAGCTTTTTCCATGTGTGCTGCACAAGGCAGCACACATGGAAAAAGCAAAAACGAGGAGAAATACTGCATTTCTCCTCGTTTCGCCAACTTAAGACCAGGGTTTTCCTGGTCCTAATTTTGGCGCTGCCTCCTATGTACGCCACCCTTGTACATAGGGGGCAGCGTCAAATACAATGGGTGTTGCAGTGGAAAACCCACCACAACACCCACTGCACGCCCCTTTCACGCTAAGCATAGCGGGAAAGGGGGCCTTCGGTACAAGGCAGCGTTAAGCCACGTTTCTGCCTTGTACAAAAGGCGCAGCCCCTATCTCCACCACAATGTCGGTAAAAGTGACGTTGTGGTGGCGATAGGGGCCTGTACATATGCCCCCTAGTCTTCAAGGCACATAATTAAATTAAATGAAACAGTGCTTTTGCTTTTACAATTTGATACCAGATCGCAGCGTTTGCCAGGTTTGTTTTGGGACATTTGATGCTTTATTTGGTGGTAGGATTCATAGTAGATTCTGCAACCGTTCAAAGACCCAATAAAAAGATGGAAACATAAAAAAAATGAATAAATGGCCCTGTGCTCCAGCCAGTAATATTTCCACTGCTGGTCAGGGCTGCTGCTCCACTGCTCGGTAGTCACCTACCATCTCCTCAGTCTGAGTCCCTCCTGAGTCCCAGACACCCCACAGCTCGCTATCTCGAGCCCCGGGCAGTATAGCTGCCAGTGGTTGCTATTGATTCTCTTCTGCCACTCCGTACTAAGGGCAACACTAAATGGCTTCAGAAAAAATAATTGCTTGCACTCTGATGTCAATCCATCTTGCCTGCTTGTTTAGCAATCCACCAAGTGACTTGGTAATGTGAAGGCTTTAAATAGGCAGTAGGACACAACTTCCAAGGACAGGATCCTAATAAACTGTTGCTCACTTTTAAAAGAGAGCAATACAAAGAGAAAACTTTGTAAAGCTGATCCTTGGCCTTACTTGCACGTTATGGGCAGTAGCGTCCCTGCCCCTGTCAAAGAGGCGGGGCGGGCCGGAGGAGGGAGGAGGAAGGGGGAAGACGGGGAGGGTTCGGGGGACCCAAAAAATTAATTAATTAATTAAAAACGTACCTTAATGCTGCCGCCGTCTCCCACCGCATCTCGCTCTTCCTGCTTCTGGGCACAGGCTCCCAGACTGCACTGCGGCCAACCCTCACATCGCATCAGGATTTGCTTGAGCGCCGGCAACTTGCGCTCCCAGGCAGACTGGGAGCCTGTGCCTGCTCTCTCCAGCCCTAGCAGCGTGGCTGGAGAGAGCTTCACTGTACATGAGGGTTTGGCCAGCCTGACATGGCCGGCCAAACCCTCATGCACAGTGAAGGGAGTGCCCACCACTCCCCCACCAGCAGTGTCATCCCCTGACCAGCCCCCAAAACTCGTCCTGGGGAGTCCTGGGGGCGGGTCCAGTGGTTTAAAATACAATGATTATAAAACGGGTTTAAAAACCCGTTTTATTATCATTTTATGTGCTCCTGGTGGCAGAGGGGCAGCGCTCCTCCGCTCTAATGGAGCGGCCACCGCTGGTTATGGTCCAGGAAAGGAATGAATCATGCTAAACATCGATGATAAAATCTAAAACATTAATGCATACTGCTGTTAGTCATCAAGCGATGTATACACCATAGAAAGCATATGCCTGTCTTCTAATTTTAAAGATGATGCTGCTATTTTGTTTATTTGTAAATGTGTTACAACATCTGTAAATTTGAGTATGTATTGTCATGTGCGTTATCTGAATTGCACACACAAGGGTGTTTCAAACACTAAGGGGTCGATTCCGATTCGGGCCGGAAAAAGCACCGACCGACTCGGATCCGGAAAAAATACCGACCGACACGTACCCGTGGCGCCCGACACGCCAAGTACGATGCAAGGCGCGAAAACTCCGACCGACACGTAACGAAACCAAGTCGACCGACCGAGCCGCACGGAAAACAGCAATCCGGCCGGAAAAACACGCGAATCCAACCGACCGACACGCACCCGGAACAAATCCGACCGAAACGTACACGCTAACTCCAAACCGCTAAGTACGATGCAAGGCGCGAAAACCACGAGCGAGTCGGACGGAGGACAAGCCGGACGACCGACACGCATACAAAACCGAGCCGAAGCAACACAATACACCGCGACCGACGCGTACGCAGCATAGAAAACTGCACAAACACAGCGTGAACGAAACGGAGAACACCGTACGAGACCAATGCAGGGTCCGACTCGGTCACAAGAACGTTTCCAACACACACAAACAGCACAAAGGAAAAATCACCCCAAAAAAGGCCAAACAAGCAATTACCAAGCCAATAAATACTGGGGGGTGGGGACAGAGAACAAAGACACACCCACAACTCCACCTATATAAAGGACACAAATCACTACCATGAGCCTTTGCAAATGCCATTCCACTGCCAGCACCCAAGAGAAAGCAACCACACACCCACAGGTCATCCCTCACACAAGCCACACACCATCAGCACACCAACAAATACCTACCTCACATACACCCAGCAAAACACACACTCACACACCCTCACCTGCACACCAACACACACATCACTCACCATCACCACCCATCACCATGCCCCCCAAGAAGAATCACAAGTTCCTAGATTGTGAATTGGAAGTCCTGGTAGACGAGATCCTCAGGGTAGAGCCACAGCTGTTTGGCACATTGGTCCAACAGACCCCCATGTCGCAGAAAACCAAGATGTGGGAGAGGATCATCAACAGGGTGAACGCACAATCACCATGTCTGCGCACAAAGACCGACATCCAGAACAGGTGGTATGACGTGCGCAGGAGGGTCCGGGAGCTGCTCAAGAAAGACTACCTCATCAGCCAATACACCGGCAGTGGCCCTCCTGCCAAGCCAGTATACCTCAGGCCCTGGGAGGAGAAGGTGCGGGCCATCCTTCCGCCAGTGAGCGTATATGGACTAGAGAACATCCCAGAGCCTGGTGAGTACACAACAAATGTACACAATTTTCTGACACAAAACACACACACATCACTGTCAAGGGGAGAGTCAAACCATGCACTCATAGCAATCACACAGCAACCAGAACAGAATCATCCCAAAATGTGTATGTCAGTCAGATAAACACAACACATGCCATCAAAAAAGTCACATCCAACTGTGCCAACACATGTACAAACACAACCACAACTACAGCTAGGCAGTAGCACAAATAGAACTAACAAACACATCCAGACATGTAGCCACCACAACAACACCAACACACAGTGAAGACCACTCAAAGGAAGGAATTCTGTGTATGCTGGCCAAGTCTGTGTAGCCAATAGCATCATGGGAGTCGCAGTCACACATATTGCCCCCCACAACTGTCCCATCAACACCACCATGAACCATGCGCACATCACAGGGAGTGGAGAAGGACTCACAAGATGGCTGACACTGGCTACTGCTGTGGGGAGCACAAGGCCCTGCTGGCAACTGTGCACCAACAAACAGCAGGACACCACTGACTGACATCCTGAGAGACAACTTACACTCCCTGCAATGCAAGCACGTTCCATGGTGTGATATCTGGCTGGCTGGGTGGAAAGGGGGACTTGCAGCACTGACTATAGTCACCAGCACCTCCCCTCACCCCCCCAACACAAACTCCACAGTACCCACCTGGTAGAATGCAATGCCCTCCATCCTAACACAAGATCCCACAAAGCACCACCACCCTGGGTTATGTTGTGTGAAGCACAGGGACACTCTTGGGACTCTTAGCCAAACAACTGCCAGGACAACACTCCCAGCCATCCTGTCAGCACAGCCAGCCCACCCCACAGGGAAGCAGAGTCAAAAGAAAGGAAGCATGGGCATGCTGGGAAGGGGGGTGGAGGCAATAGCATGATGGGAGTCGTAGTCACAGACATTGCTCAGCCTCACAACTGGCCCATCAACACCACCCTGAACCATGCTCACATCACAGGGAGTGGAGAAGGACTCACAAGATGGCTGACACTGGCTACTGCTGTGGGGAGCATAAGGCCCTGCTGCCAACTGTGCACCCACAAATAGCAGGACACCACTGACTGACATCCTGAGAGACAACTTCCACTCCCTGCAATGCAAGCACGTTCCATGGTGGGATATCTGGCTGGCTGGGTGGGAAGGGGGACTTGCAGCACTGACTATAGTAACCAGCACCTCCGCTCACACCCCCCCCAACACAAACTCCACAGTACCCACCTGGTAGAATGCAATGCCCTCCATCCTAACACAAGATCCCACAAAGCACCACCACCCTGGGTTATGTTGTGTGAAGCACAGGGACACTCTTGGGACTCTTAGCCAAACAACTGCCAGGACAACACTCCCAGCCATCCTGTCAGCACAGCCAGCCCACCCCACAGGGAAGCAGAGTCAAAAGAAAGGAAGCATGGGCATGCTGGGAAGGGGGTGGAGGCAATAGCATGATGGGAGTCGTAGTCACAGACATTGCTCAGCCTCACAACTGGCCCATCAACACCACCCTGAACCATGCTCACATCACAGGGAGTGGAGAAGGACTCACAAGATGGCTGACACTGGCTACTGCTGTGGGGAGCACAAGGCCCTGCTGGCAACTGTGCACCAACAAACAGCAGGACACCACTGACTGACATCCTGAGAGACAACTTCCACTCCCTGCAATGCAAGCACGTTCCATGGTGGGATAACTGACTGGCTGTGTGGGTGGGAAGGAGGTCCGGCTGTCAACCAAACACAAGCAATGCAGACCATGTTCACACCCCAGAAAATACATAGAAATGCCCAAATAATGCAGGACAATGTGCCACACCAATATCAACCCCTGACTGTGACGACTTAGGACAATGCAATGTACAGGCCCGCACCCAGAGGCACAGTCACAACTGTCATGTGTGTCAACCATTGATGCCTGCAGAAACATGACATACATTGTTTGTGTCTCCCAAAAACAGGTGATGATGGGGACACAGCAGCAGACGCTGAGGAGTCCCAGTCCCAGGCTCAAGAGGATGCCGAGCTCACTGGCGTCGTACAGCCTCTGTCCTCCTCGGACGATGAAGAACAACCTGGCACATCCGGTGCAAGTCAACATGCAGCACCAGCAGGACCACCAGCTGCAGCACCAGCAGGACCACCAGCTGCACCCCCTGCACCCACCCCTACAACGACTGTCACCACAAATACCATCCCTGCCGACATGGACAGAATAAGGAGCAACACCAGCACAGTGACCCTGGACCAACCTGGGGCCATGGACACCACCACCACCACCAACCGCCAAGGTGGACCAGGGTTATCTGTGCATGCCACTGCACACACTGCACATGTCAGCAGGGGTGGTGGGAGGGGTGGGAGACAGAGGTCGCTGCTTGCAGACGTTGCTGGTGTGCATGACGACCCACAACTGGTACGCATAGCTGATGTGTACCAGTCCAGCACCGGAGAGCTCAGCCAGGTAGTGGGGCTCCTCAGAGACATTAAACAGCAGCAGGCTGCCCATCATGCCCGCTTGGACTCCCACATGTCCCACGTGGAGTCACACATGTCCCGTGTGGACTCACACATGTCCCGCGTGGAGTCCAAGTGGGATGCACTGCATGAGATGACGGCGGTGCACAGGGACATTTTACAATGCCTCCACCAGATGAACAGCAACCAGTCCACACCTCCTTGTGTGCCAACAACATCTGGTGCCGAACAAACTGCAACTGCCACAGGGAGGGAGGAGGACTCTGGCGGAGAGTCCCCTGCACCGCAGCAGCCTGCACTTGAGGGGCCCCCCCCCAAGAAGAGGGGTCATCCGAGGAGGGAAAAGTGAGAGGCCGATGGCCAAGCGCAACTCCCAGGAAGCCTGAACCTGTTCTGGATGTTCGCCTTTGTGCACAGACTGTTCACCCTGTTGACGGCAACACTACTCCCACACATTGCATGGGGAGTACAAGTTGGACCAATGTCTCAGACAACTGTGGCCCCGATACTGGGGATCCTGTCTACCCGGACTTTCAATTCACCTAGGAACTTGGGATTGCAAGATTCATGTAGAGCACAACCCATCCTATGCACTATTAACACAAATGTATCACAATAAACACACAAATACACCATACTTGCCTCTGTCGTGATTCCAACGTGGGTGCTGTTATGGGGATGATGAACTGCAAAATTACACTGTGTATGCGAACTGCAACAGCAAGGACAACACAGGCATGTGAGTACAGGCAACATGACACACATGAGGGAGACACACCACCAGGGCTACACGACACATACACACCTAGGCCATCTGACTCATTGCCTACACTGATGTTGCCAGGGAAGACGGTGCAATGCACAGACACCACACCCATTCCCAGTTGTAGTCAAGTAGCCCACTGGTGCAGTAAGCAAATGGCAGTCAAATGTGTGACCACAGACAACGCACATCACAAAGTGAAGCACAGGTTTATTACACAGTTGCAACATGCCGTAACCACTACAGATGCAAGGTAACCCCACCTGGTAGCGGGCACACAGTCAACAACTGTAGACGGAAGGAAGTCCATGGGTGTGGCGCACATCACCTGTAGGGACACAACAGCTACCAGCCTGGATGTGCAATCACGTCGTCGGTGGACACAGTTGACCAAACGAATCTGAAAGTACCCTGTGAAGGACAGCAATGACACACAGTCAAAAGCAATGGAGTACAGGACAAAACAGCAAAACTCATGCACAATACATGTTACAAGATACCCACCCAGAACCAAGTTAGCATGTCAACACTGTTGGGGAGTACAGCCCACCTGTCACCACACATCGCAACACACATCCAGTCAAGTAGCCCATGGACACACTCCAACAGCACCAGATCACCACCCACACATCATGCCAACTCACATCATTGACATGACACCTCAGGATACTCACATTCAGCTAAAGAAGTTGGTGATGAGCTGTGTGCGGACATCACCATCATCATCATCATCATCGTCACTGGCATCGTGGTCCAGGCCAGGATCCTCCACAGGTGGCGGATGTTGGTCATTGTCATCCTGGATGAGAGGCAACTCCTTCCGCACTGCCAGGTTGTGGAGCATGCAGCAGACGATGATAATCTTGCACACTTTCGCAGGGGCATATGGGAGGGACCCTCCGGTCTTGTCCAGGCAGCGGAAGCGGCTCTTCAGGAGACCAAAGGTCCGCTCAATCACTCTCCTGGTCCGACCATGTGCCTCATTGTAGCGCATCTGGGCAGGTGTCACAGGGTTCCTGAGGGGTGTCAGCAACCACAGCATGTTGGGGTATCCCGAGTCACCTACGGACAGACAAGTGCACATTAGCTGACTTGGAACAGTGGGCGGAATACTACAGATCAGATCACACACAATGGCACAAAGTCAGTACACACCGACAAGCCAGGCACGCTGGTTCTGCATCTGTGCCATCATCCTGGGGATGCGACTACTCCTCATCACAAAGGCATCGTGTGCTGAACCAGGGAAACGGGCACACACGTGTGTGATGGTCATGTCTGCAAGACACACCACCAGTGCATTGACCGAGTGGTAGTGCTTGCGGTTCCTGTAGGCCTGCTCCTGGGCCTGTGGTGGTACCAAAGCCACATGTGTCCCATCAATGGAGCCAATTACATGCGGCATCCTCCCCAGGGCATAAAAGTCACTCTTCACGTCAGTGAGTCGTCGCAGTCTAGGGAAATAGATGTACCGGTTCAGGAAGAGCAACATTGCCGCCAAAACATCGCGGAGCACACGGCTGAACATGGTCTGTGACATCCCACCAGCAGTCGCCACAGTATGTTGGAAGGTACCGGTGGCAAAGAAGTGTAGGGCTGCCATCACCTTCACCTTGGCGGTCAGCGCTGTAGGATACGGCCGGCCAGGCTGCAAATGTGGGGACAACTGCACTGCCAAATCCTCAATCAGCTGCCTGGTGAAGCGGTACCATCGGATGCTGTCCCGTTCCACCATCGTTGCCAGGTCTGGGAATGGCCGATGGAAAGCAGGAGCCCTGCAGTGCAGAGGAGAAGTAAGCAAGATTGTCAGTCACCCCACATATGCGGCATTGAACACACTCAAGATCCCAACATACATCATTATGAGGCACAACTACATGAAGTGTGCAGTACCGGAAGGACATGTATGGTACGTACATGGCCAACATCTGTCAACACGGTCCTACAGGTGGCATCAATTTGTCCCAGGTTGGCCCATTGGATATCATGATGCCGTGTCACAGTTCCCATCTCCTGCTGCCGTGTCACAATCACCCCCCACAGTGACATGTGAGGACAGATGTGCCCCAGGCACCACAGCTCAATGACAGGTACATTCCCAGGGACCCTGTAATGCCACATGGACACTGGCATCACATGGAGTATCATGTGTACACCACAGCAAAACAAACATGACCCCCACAGGTAGTGGCCCCACTTGCCACGGCAGGACAGACATGGATGTCTGTGACACACACGCACAACATCAGAGTCCATGCACACACAACGTGGATGTGGAGACTGTCTCCCATTGTGCACATGAAATCAGAGACATTGTAAACACTACATGCACAAAGACTGTGGAGGTCCATCACTATTGTGCCACTGGGACACCCTGGCTCAAACATACCATCCCACATGGGACTCACGGGGTATGTGACATGAAATACACAAACACCACTGTGAAATGTGACCATGGCACATGCACAGATATGAACAGTTGCACATCACAGTGGTCACGTACACGTAACACCCAGGATCCTGTCCCCATGAACACGTGCAGAGCCTGGGGGTGGCTGCCCACAGGTGACACCCACAGGACAACATGTACACCAACATACACACAATAGGAAATGCAGCCTTACATGCCTTATGATAAGGTTTGGACAGGCTGTCGTGATGTAGGTGTGCCCCTCACTCCCTGGGAGCTATCTGTGGCTGGCATATGTCCATCTGAGACAGGCATGCTGACATATGCCAGTCACATGTACAGTGATGCGTTGTACTGCAATGGACCGATCGGTGCCTCCGGCTGGCCCATTGCATTCAATGTGTGCGGGTACGCATTGTACCCCTGTGCGCGTTGAACTGCAATGGACCGATCGGTGCCTCCGGCCGGCCCATTGCATTCAATGTGTGCGGGTACGCGTTGTACCCCTGTGCGCATTGAACTGCAATGGACCGATCGGTGCCTCCGGCCGGCCCATTGCTTTCAATGTGTGCGGTTACGCGTTGTACCCCTGTGCGCGTTGAACTGCAATGGACCGATCGGTGCCTCCGGCCGGCCCATTGCTTTCAATGTGTGCGGGTACGCGTTGTACCCCTGTGCGCGTTGAACTGCAATGGACCGATCGGTGCCTCCGGCCGGCCCATTGTATTCAATGTGTGCGGGTACGCGTTGTACCCCTGTGCGCGTTGAACTGCAATGGACCGATCGGTGCCTCCGGCCGGCCCATTGCTTTCAATGTGTGCGGGTACGCGTTGTACCCCTGTGCGCGTTGAACTGCAATGGACCGATCGGTGCCTCTGGCCGGCCCATTGCATTCAATGTGTGCGGGTACGCGTTGTACCCCTGTGCGCGTTGAACTGCAATGGACCGATCGGTGCCTCCGGCCGGCCCATTGCATTCAATGTGTGCGGGTATGCGTTGTACCCCTGTGCGCGTTGAACTTCAATGGACCGATCGGTGCCTCCGGCCGGCCCATTGCTTTCAATGTGTGCGGGTACGCGTTGTACCCCTGTGCGCGTTGAACTGCAATGGACCGATCGGTGCCTCCGGCCGGCCCATTGCATTCAATGTGTGCGGGTACGCGTTGTACCCCTGTGCGCGTTGAACTGCAATGGACCGATCGGTGCCTCCGGCCGGCCCATTGCATTCAATGTGTGTGGGTACAGCGTTGTACCCCTGTGCGCATTGAACTGCAATGGACCGATCGGTGCCTCCGGCCGGCCCATTGCTTTCAATGTGTGCGGGTACGCGTTGTACCCCTGTGCGCGTTGAACTGCAATGGACCGATCGGTGCCTCCGGCCGGCCCATTGCATTCAATGTGTGCGGGTACGCGTTGTACCCCTGTGCGCGTTGAACTGCAATGGACCGATCGGTGCCTCCGGCCGGCCCATTGCTTTCAATGTGTGCGGGTACGCGTTGTACCCCTGTGCGCGTTGAACTGCAATGGACCGATCGGTGCCTCTGGCCGGCCCATTGCATTCAATGTGTGCGGGTACGCGTTGTACCCAAGTGCGCGTTGAACTTCAATGGACCGATCGGTGCCTCCGGCCGGCCCTTTGCTTTCAATGTGTGCGGGTACGCGTTGTACCCCTGTGCGCGTTGAACTGCAATGGACCGATCGGTGCCTCCGGCCGGCCCATTGCTTTCAATGTGTGCGGGTACGCGTTGTACCCCTGTGCGCGTTGAACTGCAATGGACCGATCGGTGCCTCCGGCCGGCCCATTGCTTTCAATGTGTGCGGGTACGCGTTGTACCCCTGTGTGCGTTGAACTGCAATGGACCGATCGGTGCCTCCGGCCGGCCCATTGCATTCAATGTGTGCGGGTATGCGTTGTACCCCTGTGCGCGTTGAACTTCAATGGACCGATCGGTGCCTCCGGCCGGCCCATTGCTTTCAATGTGTGCGGGTACGCGTTGTACCCCTGTGCGCGTTGAACTGCAATGGACCGATCGGTGCCTCCGGCCGGCCCATTGCATTCAATGTGTGCGGGTACGCGTTGTACCCCTGTGCGCGTTGAACTGCAATGGACCGATCGGTGCCTCCGGCCGGCCCATTGCTTTCAATGTGTGCGGGTACGCGTTGTACCCCTGTGCGCGTTGAACTGCAATGGACCGATCGGTGCCTCCGGCCGGCCCATTGCTTTCAATGTGTGCGGGTACGCGTTGTACCCCTGTGCGCGTTGAACTGCAATGGACCGATCGGTGCCTCCGGCCGGCCCATTGCTTTCAATGTGTGCGGGTACGCGTTGTACCCCTGTGCGCGTTGAACTGCAATGGACCGATCGGTGCCTCCGGCCGGCCCATTGCTTTCAATGTGTGCGGGTACGTGTTGTACCCCTGTGCGCGTTGAAGTGCAATGGACCGATCGGTGCCTCCGGCCGGCCCATTGCATTCAATGTGTGCGGGTACGCGTTGTACCCCTGTGCGCGTTGAACTGCAATGGACCGATCGGTGCCTCCGGCCGGCCCATTGCTTTCAATGTGTGCGGGTACGCGTTGTACCCCTGTGCGCGTTGAACTGCAATGGACCGATCGGTGCCTCCGGCCGGCCCATTGCATTCAATGTGTGCGGGTACGCGTTGTACCCCTGTGCGTGTTGAACTGCAATGGACCGATCGGTGCCTCCGGCCGGCCCATTGCTTTCAATGTGTGCGGGTACGCGTTGTACCCCTGTGCGCATTGTACTGCAATGGACCGATCGGTGCGCACCCATTGACAATGGGCTTGCCTGGCAACGGACGCGTTTTCGAATTCCGAACGAGTCGGTTGCTGTAAATTCAGTTGGTCACCCACAACAATGTTGCAAAATCATGTATGTCATGAAGTTGAAGATTTGAAGGATGCTGTGGGCGTGTTTTGGTGCTGCTATTCCATGGATTGGCCAGATTCAGAAGATGCAAACGACTTGGACCTATCACTTTGGACACAAGGGACAGTATCTGCCTCTCCAGCACATATATATTGCTGGCTGGTCCCCTGAGAGCCCACTTGCCCGCACTACATGCTCCAAGACGACATCTGCCACTGCACTGCTGCTGTCTCTGCCCCTCTGGACCCTGCAATGGCACGTACTGTGGAGAGAGCCCCAGCCTTCAGCCTTGAAGAGAACCAGGCCCTGCTGGACAGCCTACTTCCACAGTACAGCAAGCTGTATGGGACACCAGGGGAGCAGGTGAGTGTCCTGTGCACTGCCTTTCTGAATGTGCATTTTGTCTGACTAGCAAGGCTGAGAGTCTGCACGCCACTGGCTAGCAGGCTCACTGAGTAGTTGTCACCCCCCATAGTGTGTAGTGACTTGCACTGGACAGGTATGGTGCAGTGACAGTGCTTCTGAACAGGGTTTTACTCCCCATGCAATGATACCATGTAGTGACTTCTGGAAAACTGTCCATGGGCAGCCGTGCACTGCCTGTGTACACCATGTGCCCCTGTGATTGCGACATGTATATGCAACTGTGTCATGCACGGATATGTTGCATGTGTAGTAATGGCCTTATCACTTTGTCATCCTGACAGGCTTCTGCCCATCGGAAGCAGGAGATCTGGAAGGACATCGTCCGGGCTGTCCGGTCCGTGGGGGTCTACAAGCGCCGGATCCGCAACTGCCAAAAGAGGTGGCAGGACCTTCGGGGCTGGACCCGGAGGATTGCACGGGTCCAGCTGAAGCTGTCGCCTCCTCGCAGGAGGGGCGGAACACGGACCCTGACCCCCCACATGCTCAGGATCCTGGCGGTGGTCTTTCCAGACCTGGATGGGCAGCTGAAGGCCAGAGAGCAGCAAGGAGGGGTGAGTCAAAGACTGCACTGTGAACTCTGTCTAACATGCTATGTGCCCTCCTCGGGCCTGGTTAAACTGCCACAGTACAGCAGTCATGTTGTCCAGGAGCCATGTCCCTCTATTGTGCACTGCCCACTCCTCATCTGATACCCAGGTGTGGCCCTTACATGCAGGGAATACTGTCACTTAGGACTGTGTCCTTGCAGTTTGCTTGACTCAAGGTGGGAGACAGCATCTGTTTCCCTGACTCTGTGGTGGGCATCATGGGTGGGTCCATTGCTTACACAATGCCTGTATTCTGACATGTATTCAGCGTGTTACTTTGATCTGTGGTCCAATTGCTGAGCTGATCCACCACATGTGGCTGGGGTATCTGGCACACACCCATGCTGCGGGTGGGAACAATGTTTGGGCCCCAGGAGTATGTATAAGACGTGTGTCACACATACTTAGCCAGCTGCCTACAGTCCAGGGCTCATCCCTCATTCATGTGGGGCTGGACAGTCATGCCTACTCCAGGCCATACAATACACTCTGTACTCCCACTCCCGTGTATCAGCTGACACATTGTGCGCAGTGATTTGACCCCTCAGGTGTCTGCCTCTGTGTCAGTGTGCTGTGGATTAGTCGCCAGGACTGCTGTGGAGTTTCTTGGTAGGGGCTCAGCATGCCACTGGAGATGTGACCATAGGAGACGATACTTGTGTGTCACATAGGTGTCTGATCAGCTGCCCATGCAGACTGGGGCATGTGAATGTGAAGTTCAGGCAGCTGTTCCCCATTCACAGCAGAGTGTGAGGGGCTCAGGTTCAGAGGGTAGTGTCACAGGTCTCCCATATGTCCAATAGGTATGACCTGGACAGATGAGGGTTGAGAGGATGTGTTGTGGGGGGATGTACATGTGCACTTGTGCAGCTCCAGGACTTGCATTCCCCATGACCTACTATTGTGACACAGTGCAGAGTGTTGTTGTCTGGCTGCCAAGTCATACATCACTGAGACAGTGATGTATGACTTTGCAGTCATGCCTCCGCCATGGCATGTGTCTACTGATTGGTGAGCCTGCAGGGGAGTGACATGTGCTACATGCACACCATAGTGGCGCTGGCTATCAGGACATGGGTGCATCATGGTGTCTGTCGCTGGTATGCATCACATGCATTTCCTATTTGACTCTGGGCATCCCTTTCATCCGGAAACCTGTACTGACTCAGTGGCAAGAGCTGTGATGTGTGCATGTCCACATGCCACACCGTGTCCTCTGCACTGTCCAACTACTGTGTACTTGGTGCATGTGTCCACACTGGGGTGTTGCAATCCAACAGACACCAGACAGATGGGTGCAAGGCCATGTGGGATGTGAATGCCATGCTTGGCATCAGTCTGACAATTGGCTTCTCCTGTTCAGTTAGGGCACTTTTAGCAATGTACAACTAATGATGCCAGGGCTTGCTCTGTGATGTGCTGTGCTCACAGTGGTGTGTGCGTTTTGTGCAGGTGACTGATGTCTGTCTGTTTCCCCATTGTTTGCAGATACATCCACGGCCACGGAAGGGGACAGCTCCACGGACCAGGAGGAGCCAGAGAGCCAGACTGGGTCAGCAGCCGAGGAGTGGTCGGAGGGACCCAGTGGCACGGAGGGCGAGGGAGCCACACCGAGGAGTCCTCAGCAGCATCCACCTCAGCTGAGGACCAGAGCAACTCGGAGGATGACTCCCTTGTGGAGGCGGGTGTCAGCAGCCACCACACCCCAGCTAGTGTTGCTGTCCCCGCCACCACCAGCACCACCACCGCCCTCCCATCGGCTCCCATTCCCCAGGTCCGTGGAGGCTCCCATGTCCGGGAGCGTGTCTCCTTTGGGCCAGGCACCGCAGCCCCTGCCCCTGTGTCCCCTGCTGCCCTGAGTGAGGAGTCTGTGTACCTCCTTCGCCAGCTCCATGTAGGCCAGACAGCCATGCTGAGTGTCCTCCATGCGCACACCGCGCTGTTGACTCAGCTGGTGTCGTTCATGGAGGGCATCTCATCGGGCATGTCTGACCTACAGAGGGGCAATAGGTCCATGGACTCCTCCCTGACGGCAGCAGTGTCCCTCCTCAAACGGTCCCTCACCCCTCCTGCCTCTGCTCCATCCACACTCCCCAGCACCTTACCCATCCCAAGCACACACACACCGGCACAGGCACACACCAGCACACACACATCCAGCACACTTACACACACGCCAATGACAAAACGCACACGCACGCACATTCAGGGGACTGAAGCCAGACTCACAGGGGATGGGGCCCTGGAACACACACGCATCCACATGCACTGCGCAGTCCTCAGTTCCCTCTCCCTCCAAAGCACCCTCCCTTGCCTCACCTGCAACCCCAAAGTCACAGCAGCTCTTCCTCTGTGACCTCGGCCTCTTCCCCACCGATGAAGCTGCTCCAGCATCCCGGGGAAGAGGAAGCCCACCCACACGGAGCAGAGTGCCCCTCGCCCCCGGACACCCTCCCCCAGGTGCAGACGGACTGAGGCCCCCACCCGCAAGTCCCCACGGAGTCCTAAGAGCAAGACCCCGCCACCGCCCTGCAGCTCAAGCACCAGGTCTCCTTCCTCCATCCCTCAGGCCCCCACTCCACAGGTGCCCCCACCACACCCTGCCCCAGGTTCCCCCACCCACAGATATACCATCCCCAAGAGGCTCCGGCCTTCTCCCCCTGCCACTTGCTCTCCCAGCACCACACCCCCCGCTGCGCTTGTCTGTGCCACTGATGTGGTGAGGGTGTCCTCCCCCTCTGTCCAACCCACCTTGCCTGTTCCCCATTCTCCTCCCCTGGAGGTAGGCACTGCAGTGGAGTCCACTACCGCCCTGTCTGACTTGGGCACTGCAGTGGCGGACCTGTCCACTCCATCTGCAGGGTCCACTGCAGTTGTGCCGGCACCCACGACATCTGAGTCATGCCCCCAGTTGTGCCGGCACACACCATGTCAGACACCTCCACTGCAGTTGTCAGTGGCTCACCAGCACCCACCACCCCTTCCCTGACTCCCCCTGGTGAGCCCTGATCCTGTCCCTGCGGTGCCTGGCCTGCCCCCCGGTTGCCCCTCCTAGTGGATTGTCCCTGGTTTTGTGCAGGCATGCGTAGGGTGACATCTGCCAGTGTCACCCTGTTTGAACTTTGACAATGGACTGGCCATTGGCCTTTGCTCTTTTTTTCTGGACGTCGTTTTCATTCAACACATATGCTGAATAAAGCAACTTTCTTTTCTCTAGTGCTCATGCTTCAGATGTACATGTTGTTGGTGCTGCTAACCATGCCCTTGCTGCAGTGATGGTGATATCTGGTCTCATGATTATGAAGTGTTACTGTGCAGGAACCCATGTGGTCCAGGGGGAATGTGTCCTATCATGTGGTGTATCCATGTCATCCATAGCAGCATCTGAGGGTGTCATGTGTTCAGTATTTGGCAATGGGATTTCCTACTTACATTAGCAATTTCATAACTGTGGCTTCCACCCCTGCACATCTGTTGTGCCTTCCATTGTTGGATTTGTCTACTTCCCTGACCGTGTTGCCATCTCCACTGGACATGCAGGTTTGGGCATCAATGGGGAAGGACCCATCCGTGTAGTCAGTGCAACATTGCTATACAAGTGTGTTGGATCTGTGCTGATGATTCCGTTGGCACATCCATGACCAGGCTGATGTGACGGGAGCCCTCATTTGGTGCTAATTGTTGATTGTGTGACCAAGTGCTCAGCTGACATGATGGGGCCCTACTGAGGCAACATATGGCACAGCTTTCCTCACACAGGAGTGGAGTCCCCTCATGGCAGTGTGTACACGTGTGACATTGCCTGCGCCCAAGGTGTGTGTTGTATGTGCATGTCTGTGTGTTCACTTCCATTTATCTGCGCATGCTGTGATCCCTAGTGTTGTACCTGTTTGTGATGCTTGCTGACTTGAGCTATGTTCCCCCAAAGTCTTCTCCCTGTGTTCTCTGTGATGTGGGTGCATGGCACATTACTGGTCATCAGGGTGTCACCCATAGGTGTGTTTGCTGTCAGGGCTGAGTTTGTGTGCAGACGCAGATGGGTCACAGTCAGGTTTCCCCTTGGCACTTGTTGTTTGCCCCTGTAATGTGATTTTCAGTTCGTGTTATCTTTAAGTTATTGTGACACGTTGTGTGTGTGACTGCTGGCACTCCTCAGGGTCCGGGCTGTGATGTTGGTTGTTGTCTATGTGTGTTCTTTGTGGGTGACCTTGGCTTCTTCATTGGTGTGTGACTGTGGCTGGGATCCCATTGGTTGGTGTGGTATCGCCGTCATGTCCATGTACAGCATAGTGTGCAGTGTGTTAGACATTCAGGAGTCTTGTTGAGTGGCCATGTGTGATGTGTTTCTGCACCTTGGTTCCCACCCACCACCCTGGAATAGTCATGGGTGCATGTGCAATGTCACCAGTGCATGTGTACTTCACTGCTGCACATTGTTGGAGGTCGAGGGGTGTGGTCTTGAGTGTGTGCAGATGGGAGTTGTTGCCCAGCTGGACCCCTGCCTCCATGTTGGCCTTGGCTTACTGGCCATGCTGATTGATTTGTGCTTGTGTCGGTGTGATGGTAGTTTGTTGCTCAGGACACATGACTGTGGTTCACAGTGTGAACCACATTCAGCTTTGTCATCAGAGTGGGAATTTTATGCAGCCAAGGGTCACCACATTGTGGGGGCCCTGGGGGTGGTGCTGTGGTGTGTCTGTGTCTTGCTGTGTCAGTTGTTGTTCCTACGTTCCTGTGTGACATGTGTGTTTTGTGCTCCCTCTCATCTGACTATGCCTGCTTGCCCACATAGGGGATTTGGATCCATGAGTTACCTTAGTGTGGCAGTGTATGCACATCTGTATGATTGGTATTCAGCTCTCCTCATGTGTTGTGTGGTTACCTGGGGACACTGGCACCCCCCTCACCTGCTGTGTATGATGTCAGTGTTGGTCTGCCTGTTTGTGTTTGTGCATCTGCACCACTGCATTGGCATATCTTGGGTGTGCCATTGGCTGTATGTTGTTTGGTGTGTTTCCCCTGCTGTCCCTGGGACTCCTAGGTCATCGGTCAGCACAGTGATCATGGTTTGTGTGTCCCATTGCTGCCATGGTATGGTATCTGTTCACCTCACATCTGCTGTCTCCACAGGATATCTGCATTTGTGTGCCCATTGGTGCAAATATGTGGTTCTGCATTCTGATGGTCACTTCTGTCATTGTGTCATTGATGAATGTTGACGGTGTCAGCCACCATGGGTGTTGTTTGTCTGCACATGGCCAAAGGAATGTCTCATTTGCACTGCAGTATTTGGCTCACCCAATTTATGTTGCAATGGGACACATACACTACTTTGCCACAGATGAGTTTTTGGTTCTGTGACCAGGAATGATCCATGCAGTTTGGCAGTTTGTCAACACTTACCTTTTGGTCACTGTGATGATGGGGGTGTAGACCCCATTGCCACAATGGTCAAAATGTGCTTCAGCTATGGACCCCACACTTCCCTTTTGGTCACTGTGATGATGGGGGTGTAGACCCCATTGCCACAATGGTCAAAATGTGCTTCAGCTATGGACCCCACACTTCCCTTTTGGTCACTGTGATGATGGGGGTTTAGACCCCATTGCCACAATGGTCAAAATGTGCTTCAGCTATGGACCCCACACTTCCCTTTTGGTCACTGTGATGATGGGGGTTTAGACCCCATTGCCACAATGGTCAAAATGGGCTTCAGCTATGGACCCCACACTTCCCTTTTGGTCACTGTGATGATGGGGGTTTAGACCCCATTGCCACAATGGTCAAAATGGGCTTCAGCTATGGACCCCACACTTCCCTTTTGGTCACTGTGATGATGGGGGTTTAGACCCCATTGCCACAATGGTCAAAATGTGCTTCAGCTATGGACCCCACACTTACCTTTTGGTCACTGTGATGATGGGGGTTTAGGCCCCATTGCCACAATGGTCATGGGCTGCTTGCATTGTGGGTGCCACACACATATATGTGTGGCACATGTGCTAGGGGGTCACATTGTATGTTCAAAGTCATGTTCGGTGTTGTAGGCATTTGACACAGCCTACACACGCTTGTCATGGTGGTGGGGGATGTCTTTATCTTGCATTCCCTAGGTTGTGGTGTGCTGGTTGTGTCATGCATTGTCCATCCTATGAGTGGGGGTGGTAGTAGTGGTAGGCATCCAGCCCCCCGGCTAAGGGTGGTAGTAGTCGTAGGCATCCAGCCCCCTGGCTAAGGGTGGTAGTAGTGGTAGGCATCCAGCCCCCCTGGCTAAGGGTGGTAGTAGTGGTAGGCATCCAGCCCCCTGGCTAAGGGTGGTAGTAGTGGTAGGCATCCAGCCCCCCTGGCTAAGGGTGGTAGTAGTGGTAGGCATCCAGCCCCCCTGGCTAAGGGTGGTAGTAGTGGTAGGCATCCAGCCCCCTGGCTGAGGCTGGTAGTAGTGGTAGGCATCCTGCCCCCCTGGCTAAGGGTGGTAGTAGTGGTAGGCATCCAGCCCCCTGGCTAAGGGTGGTAGTAGTGGTAGGCATCCAGCCCCCTGGCTAAGGGTGGTAGTAGTGGTAGGCATCCAGCCCCCCTGGCTAAGGGTGGTAGTAGTGGTAGGCATCCAGCCCCCTGGCTAAGGGTGGTAGTAGTGGTAGGCATCCTGCCCCCCTGGGTGAGGGTGGTAGTAGTGGTAGGCATCCAGCCCCCCCTGGGTAGGGGTGGTGGTGCGCATCCAGGCCCCTGTGTGCATATGTGGCATTGGTGATGGGCATCCCGCCCCTATGGTGCTGCTGTTGTTGGTGTAAGTATATTCAGCATCCCCGTGTGTGTGTGTGATGTGTCGTGTACGTGTTGTATGTGTTTTGTGGTTGGTGTCTGGCTTACCTTCTGCGCCGTACGCGTCCGTGCCTGTTCCGGTAGTAAATGTAGAATATTGGTATGATCGGGACGAAGGGATTCATGGTTGGTTCGTGTCGTTCGTCCTTCTCGTTGCTTGGCGTCGTCCTCGTCGCTTCGCCTCGTCCTCGTCGCTTCGCGTCGTCCTCGTCGGTGCCGTGTTCGTCTCGGAGCCGTGGATCGTGTTGTGGCGCGAATCAGAGCTTATGTGCGCCTCTCCCGGATGCTTTGACGTGCCGTGCGTAGCGACGGGTTCGGAGCGTACGGAAAGCGCATCGTACTTGTCCGGCCGGACGGGGCTGCATTTTCCCTTCCGTGCGACTCGATTCGGCGTTTCCGGATTCGCCTCGGTCGGAGTACAGGACCTGGTTTGGGTGAGTACGGCTCGGCCGGATTTTTTGCTGTTGTGCGCATCGTACTTGCTCGTTCGGTGTACTGTACGGATCGGTTGGGAAACAGGCTTTCGCATGGCTTTTTTCCCGACCGAATGGTATTGGGTGCGCCTCCGACCGAGATCGGAATCGGCCCCTGAGTGAATAAATAATTGACCTTTATATCACATTCATTCCTTTAGTTGACAAGTTTGACAATGACATCTGAACTTTTGTCATGTAAGACTTTTGCTATCCTTATCTGTTGATTGACTGTCATATTGACATTTTAGTACCTTTTTCTAAATGAATTATTCTATCATATTAGCCTTTTTTCATCAACCAAACCAAGTGATGTGATGTTTTCCACCCACATCCCAGATTCACCGAATCACTGGATATTATTTGGTCACTGTTTGTAACTGCAAGATTACACACGTTGGGATCCAAGAGTACATGTTTTGACTGGGCAGAAGTTGTGTGTTTCCACAAAATAGTGCTTGCCTTCCACACATCTCTGATCATTTTGTTTATTTATCCAGCTGCCTGAGCTTGACCTTTCAGTGGCAACACATGACTTTCTGATTCCTTTAAAATGTCTTAGATAACTAGGTAATCTATGGTGTTTTTCTCTGGCAGGCAGCAGCATAGATGAGAGAAAGGCAGTCATCGACCTACATGGATTTTTATGTCTGGCTTCACAATGTAACTGTTACCTAACCTTTTAACCTGCACCAATATTATTTTAAAGTGTTTTTCTTCTAAAGAAATATATATCCATTCCCATGCTATCTACATGTAATGTTTCACATTAACAGACAACATTTCTTTAGAGCCAGACCTTTTGGCATTGTAAGTGCTTGTCTTGATGGTGGCTTGCCGGGGGAAACCTTAGTTGAGCATATATCAGTGCCTACCTTTCCCCAGTCCATGCACACACCCTTTCAGTTTAGTACCATTGTCATACATTGCTGCTTGATCAGTGTTCTTCTATGGCTAGTCTCCATTACCTCTTCATTTCTTCTCTTCACTTCTCTTCACCATGAGATATTTCTCTAATACGTCTTCCCCTGTGTTACTGTAAAAGGTGTAAATGTGCCAGTTCTTCAGTGAGGTTCTTGTCTTAAAGCAATGCATAAATAATTCTGTTTTGTTATAAACTCAACAATACACCAATAAGGAGAAAAAAAACAATATTCAATAAGAATCACATTGGTAGGTCACAACTTAATTCATATTCTATCTTGCATGCATTTATTTCATGGATACTAGGGATCTTCATCTTAACCAAATATTTTAGCTACTCCACTTTGACAGACTACCATTCTGAAAGTTAAGAAAACCCTTAGAGTCCTTAGTAATTGTTTCAAATAGCCACATGGTTAAACTAGATCTAAACAGCCATGAGGGTTTCTCCTACCTGTGACATTTGACTTTCTGTGTCCATGGTGGCATCATGCAAGGAGCGTACAACTGGCCTTCCAATTGTATAGCCCTTCCCCAATGTTGGCATCCATAGTACCCAATCTTATACAGATTTCTTTCGCCGAGGCCAGCAGTGTCTCCATAGCCTCTGTATATCTGCCTGCCGCCTCTTCTCAGGATGCTTTAATTCGCAGCCACAACCAAGCTATCTGAATAAATGTAGTGTTCTTACCTTTATATTTCAGGCATATTTGGGAATATATAGTATTGTGGATGTAACATAAGTGCAGTATAATATGTTAAACTCTTCCCTGGATGACATTTTTTCCCCAGAGTCTTGTTTCCTTTTCCATTTCACTGGTAATACATTTTTTTGACTATAGTCCAACAGTCCTTTGCATGGAATCATGATTGACGCTATGTATCCTCGAAAATGTATGAACACGGCAAGCATGTTCGACAATTAGTACCCTTGTGTAAGCCTGTCCTAGGCATCTCTAGCCACCTTGGCGACAGTGCTATAATGTAGTAATTGCCCTTACCCTACATAAAATACTGTCTTTGCATCGTCAAAGGCCAGGAATTTATACCAATTGTAACTATCCCCAATAGCAATGCAACCAGCTCTCTCCATTATTTCATCTTGATGCCTTCTCATCCAGTGCACAAGCAGAGTTGGAAGATCACCAGCTGCAAACCATGCAATGGGAATAGAAGCACAGAGATACCAGCTTCAGCTCCCACAAGAGTACCACAAGACATCACGATCTAGCACGATTTAGGCTGACATCTTAGACTGTTTAGGTATGATCCAGATAAAACCATGGCCACATGATCCAGACAGTTTGCAACAGAGCTCAGTCAGATGTGCAGAGGGGTGCTTTGATGGTCCGGAACGTGAGATTCTTAAGAACCTCTAAAGATTCAAGATGCCATACATGACAATGTGCAGTTCTCGAGAAATTAATATAGAAAAGGCAGTGAATGTAAGGAATGAAGCAAATAGTGGAGTCTGCATCTTGTCTCCTGTCAGATGCGTGTACTTTGTGGAGCCTTGTACTCTTACACTAGATTACAAGCGAGCTAGAAAACTGGAATTTGTACTGTTGAGACCAGAATGACCAATATACACTTCACTCTGCAATACATTGGGCCTGATTCTCATTTACACCTTTGTGCTATTTACACTTTTGAGTAAGTTTACCACTTTTCACAAAATACGAATATAAGTTACTACTAAAAAACATTAAAAAGTCCAGCACCACACATGGCCAACCACATTGCCAACCATTGTTATTCCAACATCCTCGCATTGATAATAATGGAGTTAGGGAATTAAAATAAAAGGCCATAGGAAATAATGTTAAATTAAATACAGTTATTGAAAATAATTTAAAACATAAATGCATATAAAGTAATATTAAAAAATATAGAATAGTACATATGTATTAATTGATCCAGTCTTCCGGGAAGGTGGCGGACTCGATGGAGCAGTTAATGGTGCGGCAGAGTTTGAGCGCAATGGAGGTGCCGGCCCTGTTGAAGATGTGGTGAGGGCAGGGATCTGGGGGGGCTCTGGAGTGGATACTCTTCATGATCCTAAGGGTGTTGTCAGAGATGAGGTTGGGCCATTTGGGCAAGTCTGCTGGGGTTGGAAGCCATTGGGTACGGGTGGGGTGGGTGGGTCTTGGGTTGCGAAGCTGTCATAGATCTCCATGATCTTGTGGTGGAAGAAGGTGGCGATGTTGTCACAGAGGTGTTGAGAGGGGGGAATGTCTGCTACCTCTGTGTTTGGTTTGGCGAATACTTTCACCATGGCGAAGAGTTCTTTGCTGTTTTGTGCATTGGCATTGATGCGTTCCTGAATAGCTGCTTTCTTTGTTGTTCTGATGAGGTGGTGGTGTGTGGTGATGCCAGATTTGAAGGCTGCATGGCCTGCCATGATCTTGCCTCTCCTCCATCTTTTCTCGAGCCATCTGCAGGTGCGCCTGGACTCTTGGAGGGCGGGGGAGAACCAGCTGGCTTTCTTGAATGGCTGCTTACCTGAGGGTTTCCTGAGGGGAGCCAGTGTGTTGGCGCAGTCGGAGATCCAGCGGTGGAAGTTGCGTGCTGAGGTGTTGGTGTCCATGGATGTCGGTGGTGGGGTTTTGCTGAGGGAGGTGGTGAGCTGGTCTTCAGTGACCTTTTTCCAGCTTCTGCAAGGATCACGGTGGGCGGGTGATGTAAGGTGGGTTTGGTGAAGGAGAAGTGGACCGAGTGGTGGTCGGTCCACCGTGTGGTTCGTAGGTGTGGCTGACTGAGATGTTGTTGCTTGCGGAGAAGATTGGGTCGAGAGTGTGTCCTGCTGAGTGGGTTGGCGTTGTGACCAGTTGTTTGAGTCCAATGGTGGTGATGTTCTCCAGTAGGGATGAGGTGTTGTGGTTGTCGAGGTTGTCCAGGTGGAAATTGAGGTCGCTGAGGAGGATGTAGTCCATTGAGGCGAGAGTGTGGTTAGCGATGAAGTCGGCTATTGCTTCGCTGAAAGGGTGGAATCGTCCAGGAGGTCTGTAGATGAGGGTGCCGTGGAGGGTGGCATTCAGGTTGGTCTGGATGTGGAAGTGGAATGAATAAATATTCACCTGCCAACACATTGATGTTGTTTGAACATACTCTCATATGCACCATCGTACAGTCTACCCTAAAACTTAGATTCAAGTCTGTTACTTTTCTTTCCACCAAGCTAATTAGCAGCATTTAAAATAATGATTTCTGAGTTTGGACCATGCCACTAACAGTGAATTAAAATAAATTACAAAAATTAGTAGCACTAGCTTTAGTGCCTCTCTATCATGATCTGTGGCTTAAGCTTTTCTGTGCATGCTGGGCAGACATGGATATGCATCGGTGTGAACGTCAATGGTGTTCGAGTCTTCTGCTGCAAAGTAAGTAAGCAGTTCAACCAGGGTGTAGACATGCATCTTAGATCTATACGTTTCTTGTACTTAGGCATTGTTTGCTAGGCAATAATGATACTTAGTAACTGCAGCCAGAATCTTGGTGCCAGGAGATGGGAAATCATTGGGATTTCATCTAGAGTTGTCAAGGACCTTGTTCTCAGAGTAGTATTGTAGATAGACCATAGAGTCCATGAATTTACATTTTGATTTGCACTTTAGAATTGAAGTAATCTTTTTAAGGGTTTTGAACTCTTTGCACCGGACTCATCCTTTCTAAAATTACAAACTCTATTGTATCTATTCACTGATAGAGCTAGTGAATCTGCTATATTGTACACACTTTATTCATATCACTTGAATCACATATGATATTCAAGTATTGATAGTAATTTGGTAGTTAATGGGTATTGCTGCATAGCGCCAATGCAGGAACCCTTGCACCATAGTGCAAGGGTACTTGCATTACAGCCCGGATTGTTTTTGTGCAGAAAGGGAGAACGTCCTGCACTAAAACAATTCAATGAAGACTAGACCACTTTACATGTATGCTGCAGAATGCAGCACACATGCAAAGAGGATTGGAAAGAGGAAGTAACTAGGAGAAATAAAGATATTTATCCTGGAAATGCATCCATCATGTTGGCTTATCATTTTGGAGCAAACCCAGATTAAAATCTGGCTTTGCTTCAAAATACATGGGAGAATGCACAGGAGCAACCATGCATAGCCAACTCGATATAAGGTAAAGCAAAGCAGTGCTATGTGCTGCATTGAGTTCATTTGTATTCACTAAATCACGCAAAACCATGCAAAGTGGCTTTGTGTGGCTTAGTAAATGCCCAAAATAATTTTGCGTCGGGCTGTGCCATAAAAACGAAGCAACCCTTAAGCAAAATCATAGTAAATCTGGCCCATGATTTTTAACTCACTAAAGGAAGTTGTAGATATAAGAATGTGAATTACATTTCAGGTTATTCAATGCAATATTCACAAAGCTTGTTCACATCTTCAAGCTCTAGGAAGTCATAGACTAATCAGCAATCACAGAAAAGATTCTATAAAGAGCTTACCACAAGGTATATCAGATGTCATACTAGAAAGAGTGGTTGTAATTTCATAGACAAAAAGATGAACATAATTATTTCTTGATGTAGATATCATCTTGCAGTTTAGGATGAGTCGGGGAGTAAGAAGAGACAAGGTGAAGATATCCAGTGTCTCTGTTTCTGTCTTTTTATCCCACACAGCTTGCGCTGACCTTCTGCTGACAAGCATAGAATTTCTTTGCATGGTTATCAGTGGGTTCAGAAAAGTGTTGATACTAGCATAGCTCCTGTTGGAGCTGCATTGCCAGGTAAGTGGAATTGTGACACTGCCACTGAAGTAGTTAAACATTATGGACTGAATCCTTTTCTAGCCTATTTCTAGTACACCTGGTTTGGCCACATGCACAAGTAAGGTCTGTGGCACAAACACAGGCTCCACATTCCAAAGTGGGATGTCAACATATGTACTCTAAACAAAGAAGCTAAAAGAATTAATGAAACAAAAGAGTGGCACATCTCCTTCCAAGGAGCAGCATAGGGAAATCAATGGACCATATGCCAATTTATTGAAATAGTCCATTGCTATCAAGAACTCAAACAGCAGAAACCCTAGCCCAAATTTGACATCTTTAAATACACCAAGAAACAAAACAGATGCACAACATGCTCTCAAAAACTTCCAGGGTCTATATTACTTTGAAACTATACCTGACACACTAATGTAACTTGAATCTTGAAACAAAATTAAATCAACCTATCAGAAAAAAAAACCTCTACATGTAAAAGCAGAATAGTAACTTGTATAAACTTTTAACTAACTTTTATCTATCTTACCCACTATGGGTCTGATTACAATTTGGCTCTGCGGAAGCGGATCCCCAAGCCGGCAGCCTGCTCCCTAACCGCCAAACCCGTGTGCACACTACCCACCAGATCACTAGTTTCCTCATGTTTGGCAAGTTTTTTTGGGGCGGGTCCACACTGCGGTGCCTCTGAAAATGGGCACCGCAATGGGAATACCCAAAAACAGTTCCTGCACGCCATGGACTGTAAAGTCCATGCCGTGCAGGAACTGGGGTGCATGCACACAGGGGGGCATATGTTTTGCCCCTCCTTCATGCATCTCCATGCACATGGGCAACAGGGGACCCTTTGTTTCTGGACCGCCAGTCTTTTCATGGAGCAATGACCTCCATGATACCGCTGGCAGTCCTGAAACTCGTAATGTGCATGGTGGTGCCTCTACGGCACAATCAGCATATTGCTGAGCCCCTGACTGCAGCGCAACCACCAGGAATGGCAGTTCCCTGGTGGTTGGCGTGGTGCAATGGCAGTCCGACCACCTTAGTTGTAATTGGGCGGTTGGGGCGGTGGCTGGACTGCCCCCACAGCGCTCCCACGAGTCAGGTGGTCCTCGGACCGCCAGACTTGTAATTAGGCACTAAGAGTTTCTTCTTTATATTCCAGGACTTACATGTCCAATCATACAATTAAAGCAACTATATGCTAGATAATGCACAAAAAAGTAAACAACCAAAAAATAGAATGTATAATGTACAATAAACACCTTGCCTACAACACAAATAGATAATTGAAGAATACCATTTTTTTTAAAAATGACACATTTATAGAAATTATATTAACAAAACATACTTACATACATTGTCTACACATATAAAAAAAATTGTCCCTAAACAAACACCATTAAACATATTGAAAATAAACTCCCTTTTTTCTCACCCCAGCTAAAATTTTCAAATCAAAAAGAATTAAATCCTCACAGTTCTGTAACTAAAGAAAATCCAAAGTAGAAAGGATTCTTCCATAATCTAAAGGATAAGCCCCAAACACAACGCATAATACATTTTGTAAGAAAAAAACACTGAAATAAGGTTCATTAGCACATCCATTAATACCATTAAATACTCGAGAAATATGTTTAAACAAGTTGAATAAACTGAAGTCCAACCAATTGCCTCAATAAAATTATGGTAACTCCCAAAATAAACATTCTTCAAGGTTGATCTTCTTCCTAACCATAATACAAAATGCTTGCAACATAAATATCTCTATTTAATAAACTACCATAACATCACAAAATCTCTTTTATTACTCCAATGTCATAATTATTATTAAGTCCTCAACACCATATTCCTCCTTCAGGAAAATACTAATTATGCCCAAACCATCTACTAGGGAATGTAAATGTTACCTTAAATAAAACGTTTTCACTCTTAAAGCAATAAATTTCATCCAACCCATTACTAGTATAAACATATAAAATGTATATATGACTCACAAAACTAAAACCTGCAGCCACGGCCCTCAACATCTTTTGAGTAATAACATGGAAACAGACTGTACAGAGACGCTGGCCCTCATTAAGAGTTGCATGGCGCTGATGGGATGCAAATTCTGCACGGTCACTGGCACTGTGCTCGCACCATGCAATTACTAATTAATCTCCTTAAAATGGAGAATAACTGCATAGAACCAGTTTTACCAGCTGATATTCACTTTCCTGGGCAGGGGATAATGCCCACATATTTCACCTGCACTAAGCTGGGGGCAGATGCTTGACAGAGGTAGAGAAGGGGGTGGCTCGGTGGGGGCCGAGTAGTAAAAGTTATCCTAGCAGGGAGGAGCATTATATATTGCTGAGAATAATGCTTGGACAAGAAGGCTGATAGAGGCTGGCTGCAGTTGCAGCCAAATATTCCTGCAATTTTACCAGCTGATAATATCGGTTCTGAGTGCAGAAACACTGGGCTGGTCGTGATCAGGCAGAGTGGTATCATACCCATGGATACCAGTCCACTTGATGTATAATGAAATTCCTAATATAAAAATAAACTGGCAAAGGAATTTAATGAAAGAAAAGACTTTGGGGCATATTAGCAAGACCGGCGTTAAAATTATCGCCGTTTTAGCGGCAGGAAACTGCCGCTAAAGCGGCGATAATGAGCTTGCTAATATGCGTTATAGAATTCAATAGAAGCCCAGGTTAGATGTGCAGGACATCTAACCTGGGCTTCTATTGGAATTCTATAACGCATATTAGCAAGCCCATTATCGCCGTTTTAGCGGCAGTTTCCTGCCGCTAAAACGGCGATAATTTTATCGCCGGTCTTGCTAATATGCCCCTATGATTGTTGATTGTTAAAATACATTATATTCAATGTTTTTCAAAATAATTAAAAACATACATACTGCATTTTATAGTGTACTTAAAATATTTGCAAAAATGTTTCTTTAAAGATAAACATGCCAAAAATTGAGATGGTCATCAAACTATTTAAAAAAAATATTAAGTATGTTAAATACAATTCCAATATTCCTCCATTATTATGATGAAATGTTTATTATTTTTTATGTTATATTAAACTTTTATATCCATGTCAATTTATTTAGGGTAATGTAACAATTTAAATTCTTATATAATACATTAAAAATGACTAATTTTAATTTCATGTGCTAATGTAAATATTTAAAAAATATATTGAATTTTTTTTTTGCACACATGTAAGTTTCCAAATATAGTGAATGTGTGTTTCACTTGAATATGTATTGATTTAAATGTGTTATTAACTATTCAAAAGTGTTTAAGGTAAATGTATGTGTCAACAATAATACAAAAATACCAATGTTCAAAAGTTAAAATTCCTTAATTGCTAAATTATTTATTTGCTACCAAGCTCACTTTTCTAAGCCAAACATACTTCAATAGTGGTCTTAAAAGCTACCCAAACAATTCCTTTTCCAAATACATTTTGAAAGTGCATATATTGTGTTTGGTAGACCTAATTTTCTAACTCTACTCCCTCAAACATATGGAAAAGGACAAAAAGTATTGGCTCAGATTTACTTTTATAATTTTTAGGCCAGAATGTTTAGAGAGAGTGCATCACTTAGGAGTGCCAGTTTGCCTCTTCCAACTCCAGTACTATAAATATAGAGAAAAGTTAAAAAAAATTGGGGATATTGCTCTTATTATAACAGTCAAATTTACTAGCCTAGCTTCAGTTCCTAAACATTGGGGTAAATGCACTAAACTTAGATGGTAGATTTACTCTTTTAACCCTCTGGTGAAAATGCATATACTTTGGAGTTCAGATCTACTATTTGTATTCCCATCCCCAAAATATTTGGGGTGGAAGAGTAAAATTTAACATTGTAACTCACATCCCTAATTAAAAACCTCGGAAAAATGCATATACAAAGAGGGTGAGAATGTGTATTCTAACTCCAAAACCATAAACATTGGGAAAACTGCATATACTACTGGGTGCAGATTTACTAGTCTAACTACAGTCCTACAAGTATTGCAAACACTAGGGGCAAATAAATATAATGAGAAGTTTGGTTTACTATTCTAAAACCAGTTCCAAAAATATTGTGGTAAGTGCATATTTTGGGGAATCATATTTACTATTCTAACATCAATCCCACAGACATTTGTGAAACTGCAAAAAAAAGTAGCAAATATACTATTTTAATTCCAGTCTCAAAAAGCCTTGGAGAGAATACACATTTTGGGAGAATCATATTTGTTGTTATCCAAAACCACAAATATTGGAGAAATGACATATATTTATAGGGATCAAATTTACTATTCTAACTCGAGTCCCATTTATAATGATCAAATGTACTATTCTAACTTCAGTTCTAACTGTCTAATAAACAATATTGGGTGGAATACAAAATAGATGTTCAAAAATAAAATTCTAGACTTTCAAATTATTTTGTTTAATTTCCTTTACTACCTACTGTCGGATCTAAGTTTACTTTATTTTTTAAATTAAAATTCGAAGCTCAGAGATATTATCATTCTAAATAAACTGTTGTGACATGAGAGGGGCTGCACTGGGCCAGTCTTGCTTGAATTACCCCTTTAATGAGCACAGAAAAGAATAACATCAATTTAAAATTGATTTAATAACGCATCTAGGGGCATATTCTCAAGGAACTATCGCCGAGTTAACAGCACTTTTTCTCAGCCAAAGTCCTGATAAAATTATCGCCCCATTCACAAGCTGGTGCCAACAGCCGATAACACCAGTTTACCTGTGATAGCAGCCGCAAAAAACATTGCCAAAGATGACACCGGCAGCTATCGCTAATGAGATGCAGAGTAGGCGTTCCCGAGCAAAAATCCGCGACAACACCACACCTCATCATTCTCAACGACCAGCCAGATCGGCGATAAGATCTCAAAACATGTGATAAGGCGCGTTAGCAGCATGAATCTAACACCTGCTCTGACCTGGTGCAAAGTCGGACGACAACCTGCACCATCAAAGGGAGCCCAGCCAAGAGCCACACATGAAGAACAACAGATGCCATGGAGCCACTGACCATGCATCCCGGAGCCCAAGAGGGCAACAACACCCACCTCCACCCCCCCCACGGCCACCCACGGGGCCCCACTCTGGGCACCCCCTACCCACCCCCGGACAAAGACATGTCACATCAACGTTACGAAATCATAAACAAAACAATGTGCCTGATGTCGCACAATTACAACACCTAACATACATGTGTTGTCAGAAAAATGAGAATCATACATTCATCTCAGAATATGCAAATAATTTGTTTCATTCAGAATAAACACAAAACAACTATTTTGAAGAGTAATGGCGGGTCCTCTCAGGACAATCTGTAAGTCACAGCCTGCAAAACAAAATTTCAGATAAGAAGGTGTGTCATGTGCTCATCAAAGGACAGAGATAGCGAGCGAGAGAGAGAGAGAGATAGAGATAGAGAGAGTGAGATAAAGAGAGGGAGAGGGACAGAGAGAGAGAAAGAGAGAGAAAGAGAGAGATTGTACAAGGAGCGCAAGGCCAATCGGGCTCTTGGCTCATACATGCCAACTGTTGTGTGTGTATCGCTATTGGTGCACACTAAGTCAAAGGCCTGGCATCAATTGCAACGCGAAGGCCACATCACATTCCAAAAATGCAAGCAGTAGTCAGACTAACATTAGGAATGAAAGCTCCTTTGTCCCAATACACAAGGCTGAAGGACATCTGAACCCCCGACCTTGGTCTTGAATGCGGCTGGCACTCCCTGCGAGAGACACCATACCATATCTTGACGACTCCCACATCACGACCTGCGCGAATGAAAGACCAATGTGTCCACTACCCACACACACTTGCCCCTGCTTGAGGTACACCTGCATGGGATGCTCCTGACACATAAGTAAAAAAAAAAACATACGCCCAAAGGTTGCACACAAATACGACTCATTGCTCCGAGCAGTGGCATATCATCCACATAACTGCCGCCTGTCAGAAGAGTGCCGGTGCTACGAGACCAACAAAGGCAATGGCTGGCAATCCTGGGCACATGCACAACCCCTGTCACGTGGAACTGTACCGTGCACGAATGCTGAATCTGTTGGGATCACTGCCCCTGGCAGTGTTGCGCATCAGTTACCATCTGAGTTTCCGTCTTGCGTACGTCACCTGTGTCCAGCCCTGGTTCCACTGTCGATCATGCACATTCGAGTGGCCCATGGATGTCTGCCTATCCAACACAACGGTAGCTGAACTGGATTATGACACGTGTGTGCGCCCCCTGTTGGCCCACGAACAGGAGTGTAACCGTGATACCCGTGCATGGGATGCCTTGATATTTGGCATATGTGCAGGCAGTTGGGCATGGGAGATTGCACAACTCCTCGTGTGCAGTGACCACATTGAGGCGCTCCCCTATTGGGCTGTGTTGCAGATTGGTGAAACGGCGTGGACGGAGCACAGCTGCCCGACCAGGTAATGGATTGGCCCGCCCTCGTGTTCCTTGACCTCGACAACGATGTACTCTTGGAACAGATTGCCCATGAAGCAGCGCTCGCACTCATGGACGAGTAACTACGTTCGTGCAGCCACAACTGATTGTCACCCACAGTACAGGTCCCCACACCTTGTAGCATCTTGGAGGAATGGTCACATATCCCAACACAACAGTGGACATGTCTGCCTTTGCCTGGACTCAGAATGCATGTGCGTGGACCTACGCGTGTGTACACACACCTGTGCAAGGTGATGCAGTCCCATGGGCGGAGCTGCACAGCGTTGTTTGGCAACGTTCCAAAATCAGAGAAACTGCTGGTGGGAGAGTACACACATGGCAATGTAGTACGACATGTGACCTTGTAGGATCCTTTCACCTGCTCACTGTCAGCAGAGCACACAGTCAGCGCAGTCCGGTGCTACAGCACTATGCAGATCCCATGGGCTGTGAGTCGTGTCCCCTGACACGGGCCAATGAGCAGACACCAAACATCACATGACTCATCCAGCAAGGCAAGGTGGGCTGAGACCATTGACATCCATAATGATTTGTGTTCACTTTTGCCACCCCATTACTTGCACCTCGACATGTTCCTAAGCTGCCTGTAAGTGTCTTAAACATTGGTCTGCATGTTGTGGCCCTTGCCCTGCCCGTACTGACACGCACATGCCAATAAAGTCTACGCAACTTCACTAGTGTACATCTGTGATGCGTGTTGATTATAATGACAAATCGTGTGCCTACATGTGCATTGTCCGTACACAGGGAGGGATTGACTGATGCTTGTGAATTGGGGGTGAGTCCCTATTGACAGCTCCACCTCTGTGAGCCAGACATTGTGGTTGGGATAGTTGCTGGCAGACCTGTGCTCTTACGTGTCTCCAGCAATGTGAGTATGGTGTCCAACTTCTTGCCATGTAGATCAAGGTTATCCATCAAAACAGACTGTGTCCACACAGATGTGTGTGAGTAGGTATGCGAAGAGACGTTCTGTTGTCACATGTGATGGGGGACACCACTTCAGGACTGCTACCGAATTTGACATTTCTACACACAGCCCTATTTAATACATGGATGTGGGGCTATGTTGGGGGGGTAACGAGATTGTTGTACATGTGCAATGAGGCCACAGCTAGTTCACACCTTCACAGTCATCTAATTGGCCATGTGGGTCAGGTTCAAACATGCGCATTGATGACATTTACCAGGGTGTACCTTTTAGTGCAATCAATGTCCCTACATCCATCCAAACTTTTATACGTGAGTGAACATAGACATGACACATCTGTGTGATTTGGAATGTTTTATTCACATTCTGGGGAGTGTCGGAGCTGGAGCAGTACATGGCCATTTCAAGCCCACATAACATGGTTGCCCAGTGGTGGGCCAACCAGAGTCCTTGGGGGAATGCAAAGTTAATCTGAAGAGGAAGAGTTCAGTCCGCAGCCGGATTGCTGTGTCATTGGTACCAGAGCAGATATGGCAGTCCGTGTCGGGGTCCAGGTGAATGTTGCAGAGTGTTTCGGGGGACCGTGGGAGGTGTTGTTCCAGGGCATGATGCAGAGAGCAGAACCAGGCAGGGAGAGGCCATATGGCGGGGACGGATGCTACTACCTCCTTCCTCACACAGTCATTACCCTCCACATCTTACTCCTCTGAAACGTCTTCTGTGTGTGTCAGGTGTGTGCGGTGGGGTTATGGCTGCATCACTGTGTGTCACTGACACATCAGGGTGCGAAGGTGATAGGGCTGCATCACTGTGTGCCACTGACACATCAGGGTGCGAAGGTGATAGGGCTGCATCACTGTGTGCCACTGACACATCAGGGTGCGAAGGTGATAGGGCTGCATCACTGTGTGCCACTGACACGTCAGGGGCGGAGATGTGTGTGTCGAGGTTCCTGCAGCAGTCATCTGGTACAGGATAAGTGGCAGCAATGGCAAGATGAGGATCTGCAGGGCATGGACGATCCCAGCTACATCTCGCTGGTGTTCAGCCGTGGCAGCCATACTTCCAGCCTGCATCGGCTCCATGGTCTCCATTGTCCTCCGCATCTGTGCCAACTCTGTGCTGTCATCGCTGGAGCCTGTCTGACTAGACAGTTCTTGTAGCCGAGTAATGGCCCCAGCGATGTCAGCCAAGGATTGTTGGTGAGCATGGTGTGGACAGTGGGTGTCCGTTAGGGACTGTAGGTGCTCCCTGATGGGACTCAGGCACCCACGTATGGCATCTAGTTTGGCTGCCATGAGGTCAAACCCCACCCGCAGCTGATCAGCCATCTTCTCCTGGCACCCTAACACATGGCGTTGGAATTCCACGTGTTGGTCGTGGGGGTCCTGGGAGAAAGCTGTGGTAGTGTATGCTTCCTGCTGTGTGGTCTGTGAAGGGTGTGGGGTCACCGCGATGCAGCTAGGCTGCCCTGCTCCTGGAGGTGGGGTGTGGAGGCTGTCCTACGAGCCGTTGGAGTGTGTCTGGGCAAATGTGCAGGGTGTCTTCTTCATCATCACTGAAGAGATGTGTGGTCTGCTCTGCAGGGGGTGTTGATTGTCCCTCTGCAATGAAAAGGGGAGATGCAGGTTAACAGTGTGTTCCATGTATGTTGACGCATTGAATATGTTTACATTCAGACTGCATGACAATGTACATTGTGACTGTTTTGGTGAAGCTGGCTATTTGATGGGAGACAGTGGACATTTCGACTACATGACGGATGTGTGGTTGTACTTGTACTTGTACATTGTCATCTCACAGTGTCATGCAGTGCCAGATGTGATTGGCCAGTTTCTATGCACGAGCAGCACCAGTTGTGTCCTCTGTCCTGTGGTGTAGGGGTTGCACTTTGTACCACATTGTCGTCAATGTTGATGTACTGTGATTGCTATGTGTGTGTGCTGCATTGTTGGGTCTTTTGTGCTCCTGGACACATTTTGTACTTTTGTGCATTGTTTGTCTGCAGATGTGTTTTTGACGTCATAGGTTGTAGGTGTACGTGGATGTGTCAGAGTGGGACCTGCTCCTTTACGGATGTGGTTCACACTCAGCCACCTCAATGTCGTCTTGTGAATCATGTCATGTATTGTGACTTCAGCCATGCTATCTGTCATGCAGTGTCACTTGCATTGTCAGTGTGGCTCACAGAGCCGCTGCTTTTCTGGATTCAGCACATCTGCATGGGTAGGTTGTGGCATTGGTGATATGGAGGGGGGCCCATTTGTGCACATTGTGGATGGGGGCCTACTTGGGGTTTCTATGTGTGCTGCAGTGTGCCAAGGGTATCAGGGACATGTTCCACACTCATTGTGGGTGTGCAGTGTGCTGCACATGATTGTGCATGTGTGCCATTGTGCCCATCTCCCCCGTCCCCCCAGTCCCAGATCGTTACTCACCCTGTTGCGTCAGGTCATATCAAGCTGTATCCAGACCCCCAACTCCTTGCACCGTCTCCCCACTGATGACTGTGGCCACCATTTCCTCCAGCTCATCCAGCTCCTCCTGTGGTGCAGGACTCCCACCTCCAGTCGCCTTTGCTGCCTTCCTGTTGGCAGCGAGTTTCTGTTTGGTTTGGCTGTGCACTTCATGCCAGCACCTCTTGACCTCCTCCATTGACCTCCTTGACACTCCGACTGCATTCACGTTGGTGACGATGGACTGCCATATTTCCGTTTGTGTTGCCAATGACGCAGTGGAGGTGACGAACAGTTGTTGGTGGTGTTCTATCACCTCCATGACGATGATCAGGTCTTCCTGCGGACTGAACCCTGTCTTCCTCTTCCTCTTCTCCTTGCCCTTCTCTGGAACGGGGTTCCTGGCTGGTCCTCCGTGGGGCTTGTGGGGTTCGGGTTGTCCTCTGCACTAGGTCCGGGTGCATCCATGGTGCTACGCAGTTTGATTTTGTTTTGGTGTGTTTTTTTGGTTGCTTTTATAGTGCATTTTCCCACATGACGCGTGGGAATTGCAGGCCTGTCGCTGGCTATCGCTGATTTTTGTATCGCGATTTGGGGCATCGCATGTTTTTTCGCGTTCGTGTTTCGCATTTTTTGGGCGTCGAGTTGCATTTTGGGCGGTCATTTGGCGCGTTGTCCTGCTACTATCGCATGGTGCCACCGGGTTGGGAATACCCCGTTGACACAGTGTTATTTTCCCGCAATAGACTGCGATGTGTAGAGTTGCGTTAAGCAACTTTTGCGGTAGTTATCACACGTTCTTGAGAATATGCCCCCTAGTTGCTATGAATGACATGTTAATGAAGGAGTTACATAATATAGAATTTGGTGGGGAGAATGTTCTTGAAAAGTCAATTTCTAGTGCCTGAGATAGCTGGTTAATCGTTACTTGTTAGCTACGTAATAAACCAGATATTTTATCTTGTCTACAGAGTGGTAGCTTTATTATAGACCTGAAGTCAGCTCACTCTCCACCAGCCCACTAGAAATCATCGTCAGATTGTGATAGACTTGTCAGCCTTATGTTGGTTTTCTCCCAAACCTTTTGACTACTTACCTCCATTTTGGTCTGAAATAAATTTTTGTTGGCCTTAGGACTCTGTGCACTTTACAACTGCTAAGTGCACGTCCTTACTCCCCTAAACTTGTTTTAATTGTCTGACACCTGATTAGGATATTTAATGTTCTTGTAAGTCCCTTGTAGAGATGTATATTTTATGCTCAGGTCTGTAAATTAAATGCTACTAGTGAGCCTGCAGCACTTACCCACTTAAGTAGCACTTTAAAACATGCACCAGTTCTGCCATTACAGCCTGAATGCAGTTTTAAGCTGCCAAGTCGACCTGGCAATATAGCCCCCTTGCCAAGTCTTAAACTCCCCTTTTACTGCATACGTAACCCATAATGTAGGCCCTATGTAGCCCATAGGGCAAGGTGCATTGTAATTAAAAGGTTGGAAATGTATGTTTTTCATGTCCCAGTAGTGAAAACTCCTAAATTTGTTTTTCACTACAGTGAGGTCTACCTGTTCTTTAGGATAATATTGTGTGTCTTATTGCATTCAATAAGTGCAAACTTTTGATTGGGACCAGGTATCCAGTTCATGTTTGTTATCTATGAAATTGTAATAAAAAATCCTCTTTAATGGTAAAGTCAGATATTTCATTATAATTTTGAAAATGCTACTTTTAGATAGTCTGTATTTTCCTGTCCTTAGCCCTTTTGTGCCTGCAGCCTGTCTTGGGTCACATGACTGGGTGCAGTTGACAGTTAGACTTCTTGAATTCCTCTCAGTCACCCAATAGAGGGATTAGGTGTGCCTCAATGGGCCATCTGCTGGCAGAATGGGGGGGGGGCAGAGCTGAGCACAGCTCACTTTCAACTAAATAGGGTGCGCTCTGCATTCACGCAAAATACCTACCACCTCCACATTGTCACTGCAGCCTGCTTGAAACCAGGGCAGGGGATTCAGGAAATTCTGTGCACTTCAAAGAAACTTTAAAAAAGTTTCACCCACCTTTTAGAGGAAGGGAACCAGGGCAAAAAATAGGACCTTCAGACCAACTCTTTAGTTCACTCCTGGACCTGAGCAAGACCTGCTGTGACCTTCTGCGCACTCTGCAAGACTGCTTTGTTGTACAGGTAAGCACTGATGTGCTGCCTGGAGCCTGCTTTCAACCCTCAGGAGCCAAACCTGCTGTTGAGCCCTGAATCTTCACCTGAACCCAGGACTACCAGAGTGACTCGAAGGGCTAGTTGCTGGCCCCTGTTCAGAGCCACAGGTTCAAATACTGCATTGCGACTGCTATGTGACGTGCATCCATTGTTCTTGGCCTGATTTTTGCATCACGCTTCAAACTGGAATTTATGTAATCAGACATGTTTGGTAAGAGGATATGAAAACAAAGAATTGTGTTGTGCACTGTAAAGAAAATAGAAGATCTGTTAAATGTGAGGCACTTTTCAAATCTTTAAGGTTAACTGCTTAAAGGAAGGAAATGTACTCCAGTGTCCCTTACCATTAATTGTATCATTTTGGGTAAATTTGTTTCTTCGAGACACAGCTGTAAAAAAGCATATACCTATGCACATGTGACAATAGAGGTCACTTTGTTTATTTGAACTTATTTTTCCAATTCATTTCCTTATTTTGCATTGTGTTATGGTGTGTTCACTTATTAACATTTCTATTTCAGATGGTACACTCAGATGGTATGCTCCTTCAACTTTCCTTCCTGGTGAATATTCAATGTCAAGGGGAAACTGTAGGGATGCATTTGAGACATTTGAAGCTGCAGGAGGGTAGGTTTTCTTGCTCAAAAGGAAGCCAGCATCATTAAAGCACTGAATGGGGGTCAAGAGTGGCAATGTTTAGAATCAGTTCCTATTCATGAGGGAGAAAATATAAAATATAGGAAAAGATGACATTGATTTAGATGAAGATGACAATGAATATGGTGGCTATGGGTGACATGTAGGAAAACCACAAAGCAAATGTGGAAGTCATAACAAAACAACAGCAATTATTTTTGTCAGGACAATTGCCAGGAAAAATCATAGAACTATATGTCACACACTGGCCTCCACCTGCAAATATAGAGACTTGCACAAAGAAATAGTAAATGACAAGTTAGCGAGTAGTACCAGTGACAGAAAAAGTTATTAAGTGTGCAGTAACCAACGTTGGACAAGGAAATACAAGTCGCCACACAAAAGAGAATACATGAAAGGACCTGATTACGAGTTGCTCATTAAATTCTGACCCATGCGTAAGCCCCTGTTTATGAATGGGTTGAAATTATGAGTTTGGCTTCATTTAATGCATATGATAATTATCGGATGCATTAAATAATTCAACATTCAATAATTTTTGGCAGGTTTTATCTTTGGAAATCATACGTTTTTTACTGTATCATGAGAGTTTTGGTATGTTAAACACCAAAATCAGCATATTTATTCCCTATAAACGTGTAATAAGTGCTATTTATTATACCTCATAAATAATAAACCCTGTGGTATCGTTATTTACCAGGTGTGATAAATAGACCCTAAGTGTTCCATAAAAAGCATAAGTCGGACTACAAAGCTATAAATGCTGTAAAGGCTTAGAAAGCATCGAAGAGCAGATACAGACCAAATGTGCAAAATTATGTAGTTAAGGGCGGGGCAAGAAAGAAGCTGTAGCTTCAGTTTGTTATCATTGTGCAAGTACCAAGCAAATGCTTCTGCAAGTAACTGCCCTGTAATGAATGCGGACTGTTGCAGGTTCAGACATTTAGGGCACTTGTTTTTACGAGTTTACAGGTTTGAAAAGAGTAAAACAAAAGGGCTTCTGCAGTGTTCAAAAAGAAAAATGCTGCAGCAACTGATGATGACAAAATATTGATACTTTCTGTGAGTGGTACAGAGTGTGGTGAACTAACTGTCGGCGTATCTTACCAACCACCTAATTATAATTGGTCGCTACTGTCATGGATTTCACTGTGAATGAATCACTTAGGTCATTTTCCAAAGCCTCTTGGAAATTTTCTCATCAGAAAATTATCACACAGGCACTCATTTGCAGCACACTTGACTTCAGACATTACCTCTATGCCATAATCAGCAAACAGCTTCTAAACAGACTCCAGACCATGCAGAACACATCTGCAAGACTCATCTGCCCCGCTACGCCGCTCCTCCCAGATCACACCTCACCTGAGAGAACTCCATTGGCTCCCCATACATAAATGCACTCAATTCAAACTCCTCATGCACACATACAAAGCACTAGACCTGCATACCTCAACAGTTGCATACACTTCCAACATCTTCCAGACATCACTGCTTGGCCAGACTCTCACTTGCATATGTACCCTGCATACACAAAAGCACAGCAGGAGGCTGCACGTTCTCGTAAATCTTCCCCAAAGAATAGAACTATATTCCACAGAACATCACAGCCTCCTTCTCACTTCCTGGCTCTTCAAATAATTTCCTGGGCATCCTTTACCTACCCACCCGTGAAGTGACTGGATACACTCACGGGTGATAAGTGCGCTATACAAATAACATAACATAATATAACATAATATGACATAACATGTTATAACTGTGTGTCAGTTGGAATTGGGATCTGGATGAATACCTATAGGCCTTACATGATATTTGATGAAAACTGTTACAAGAAACTACTGGCTCTGAAATTAAAGAATACCAAGGAGGTTCTGTAGGACATTGTGGTGTGTAACTACCTGCTATTAGATGTTTGAAATGGCAATAATGCTTAAGGGACGTATTGGAGCAAAGGAACATGTAGATTGTGAATGCAATAGATTTGAACTCATATGATGTGAATTATCACACTACAATCGCGTCAAAATCAAGTTCATATGGAATGGATGCAGTGCTGATTCAGATGATATTTCAAGAGTCATACAGTTCACTTCACAAACCTATAAAGGGGCACTTCAGAACATGTGTCTAGAGAAACTCATTTGAGTTGAGAACTAAACATAAGCTCTGAGTGGAGATTGTCTCAATCCGTGGAGGTGGTAAAACAACGCTTAGACTTATCACGTGGATTTATTATTTGCAGCAGTTTTCTTTAAAAATAGTGTATGTTCAGGGCAGTAACAATCTAAATGCTGGCTCCCTGTCTAGCTTACCAATGATGGTAGTGGAGGATATTGACTAAGCAGATATGGACGATTGGTTGGTTGCTCTGTGTCTAATGGATGTCAAGTGGCCATAAGTGAAGAGGAATGGGGAGCTGGAGTAGACCAAGGTTAGGATCTGAAGGAAACTACCACATGCCAGGTTGCGGGATGGCTTATGGAGAGGGAGAAGCAGGTTTTGCTGAGCTGGTATAAGATGATCTGGAACATTTGCTGATCGCATTGATGAAGGAAATGGTGGGTTGTCATGAATGAATTGGAAGGTGAGGTGTACGTTTTGATGTCAAGGCATAGAAAATGTTTGCTTGGCACACTAATAAATCACGGAAGTTGCATAAAACACCAATTGAACAATGTAAGCTTCATAGGAGGGCATAACAGAAGATTGGATTGCACTTATCAGGAACTCTCATCTGCCGCAAACATAGAAAAAAGAAAAATCCTCAGAGGATTGTTTTTGTGCAGGAAGGTGTTCCTTTCTGCATAAGAACAATCCTGCCTGCAATGCACCATTGTGCAAGGGTGCCTGCATTGGCGCTTGGCAGCCACTAATGTGCCAGTGCAGGAAGAGACCACGAATGAGGCATATCTTAGTAGATATTGCGCTTTCCTGCCCTCTCCATTTGATGTGCATCAAATGTTAATAAATCTGTCCCCTGTTTCCAGTTCCAAAGTTGGTAGCTATGACTGTTACGCCACTTCCCCTCCTTTAAGTTACTTATTTGCCATTTTCCACAACTCCCCCTTGTCCCTTCCACATTTACTACTAAATCCTATATTTATGTGTGGCCACAGACCTCAATACAAAAATGTAGCAGAGACAGAAAAAGAGAAAGTAGCAATAGTTCACCTACTCCAAAATAGCTTTTGTGAATAGGCCCTCTAAAATAGCAATCACATTGGCATGTTCAGGGAATATTCATAGTCAATAATTAAAAATAGAAAGGACTAGGCCATCTTTGCACTTTTACTAATAGGGATTTGGAGGTTTTGGGGCTATTTCACAAACGCATGTAAGAGTACATTACCGTTGTGAATATGCCCCCAGTGTTCATGACATTCTTGCGACTAGGATAAGTGCCAGTTTTTGGGAAAATATTCTTCTAAACTCCTAGATCATATTTTTGTACTTGTGAGGAATCTTTTCCGGGACTTTTTTCTTATTAAGCTGATGCACTCTATCTCTGTTTATACTCTTTTTTTTAGTTTACAATAAACTTCACTATTTGCAATGGCTTATCTATTTCTAATTCCCTATTAGCAATGTTTTAGTAGAATAAATGTTTGCAAAAACTTGTCACTCCCGTAAAAAACGCAAATCAAACATTCCCAGCGGATTCTGATAGCATTCTGTTGTCTCGTTAAAAGGTTAAAACATGCTCTGTAATTCTGGCTTTGTGAAGGCTATTAAAATTAGTTTTTCGTTCCTCTCTTCTATTGCACAAGACTTTTCAAAGTTTTGTGTGACATCCTCATTGTCAGCTTTAATGAGAGCTCTGCACCCAATTCCTTGTGGTTTTGTAGCATGAATACCAAGTTGAACGCCCTTAATTAAGCAATAATCCCTTGATAGTACCAGCTTTATGGAAGCATTATTGTGTCCTACATTTTTCAGTATCTAGAGGCTGCTTCATATTAACTGCATTTTTTGTAATGTCTTTCAGAGCTGATTCCACTGCACATAATATAATATATATTTCTAACCTTTCATTTTTACTAATGCCTTTGCCTTGAGTATGATGGATATTGATTTAGGTAAATAGAGTCAACTTATTTAACACATTTTTAATCTTACAAAAGTTAAGCATTTATGTGAGGAATGTTTTCTACTGACTTTAAAGAATGTAATACTTGTTAAGACGAGGGGAGTAAGAATTTGCAAAGGTTTTCCTCTGCAAAATTGGTGAATATTTTTCTTTTCAAAAGTGCTTTTTCCAAAAATGCATTTTCATTAAACCTACACATTGCATATTAGTATGTTATGATAGTGGACCCCTTCAATTATAGCACAATAGAACCAAACACATATCTATGCTTACTGTAGAGCAATACATATCACCCACTATTTTAAAAAGTCATGTCCAACCATGATGATTTTACACTTATTTAAAAGTCTAAACAGAAAGAATGAGATTCCTTTTTTAGTGTGTCTTTCCTGAGAGGAATAGATACAAAGGGGCTCATTACAATAGCGATCCGCCCGCCATCGCAATGAGATTTACCCACCGCCAGATTACAATGGCGGTGGGTAACGCGGCGGACGGAAAGTCCGTCCGCCGCTTTTACGCCGGTCGGCAATCGTCACGATTGCCGGCCGGGCGGAAAAAGCCCACAATATGGTGGCGGTGCCTTGCAGGCACCGCCATCCATATTTTGATGGTTGCGGTGGGCATGCCTTTCATTGGCGGAGACTCCGCCATGGAAAGGCATGCGGGAAATGACTTTGGGGGCCCGTTGCAGGCCCCCGGGGGGATGCAGGGGTGGGGAGCTGCCCTGGGGGGTACCTATGGTCCCCTCCGACATTGCCATGCACAAGGTGGCAGGCACTGCGCGGTGCCTGCCACGTTGTGCATGGCAATGCACAACTTGGAATTTTAACATTGCGTACGGTGCTGCAGCCAGCAGCACCGTCCGCAATGTTAATGTACCAGGATGCGCCCGCCAGTGTGGTGGGCGCATCCTAATAGGGCGGGCGGGACTGGCGCACCTATGGCGGACGGTCCCAGCTCCACAAGGATGGCGGGCGGACCAAAGTCCGCCCGCTATCCTAATAGGCCCCAAAGTAGGTAAAACATTATAAAAGTGGTAATAGAGAGGCAAGCAAAATTGTTTTTTTCTAATATAGGCAGACAGCATGGTAAAAATGGGACTTCTGTGAGCACATTTCAAGAATAATTAAAGAACAGTTAGGAAATATTGAGAACTGTCACTGCTGGAATTATTTAAAACACTGAGCAGAGAACACGCTTTTGGAACATAGAGGTGTGTCTGATAAATGTAGGTCTGATGATGGAATATATTTCCAGGTATTCAGTAGTGAAAAACGTTTCAATTTCATACTGACTCTTGGATAGGTTAGTAAGACCGTCATGTCTTTTGCATAAGGTTGCAAATTATTTTATTGATATGATATCCAAAATGATACAAAGCAGAAACACTGAACATTTAAAGGAGATTAGAATGTTAAACTAGTGGAGAAAGAATCCTGCAGTCCAGATGCCTCTTGCTGCACTATCGGCACATCAATGTCCTCCTCTAAAACTGGTACTTCATCTGCACTCAGAGTGGCTTCATCATCTGATGATTCCTCTCGGACAGAAAATTCACTGCCAGAATCTTCCACTCCCTCCTCTGCCTCAGATGCAGAGTCATTCTCATAATCATGTTCAGAGGAAGACTCGAAAAGCATACCAACAACCCGCTCAGCAGTCATCCTGCGGCTAGCCATAATCCTTACTAAGAAAGGAGACTTCACAAACAAGTCAAAAACAACCAACACTGTGCAAAATAAGTAATAAACAAAGTGTGGCTTTATCACAAAGATCTATATACTCAAAAACTCTACGACTTTTGCCAGAGACAGCTACACTCACCAGCAACTACTCTGCAGAAACACAGCAAAAACCAACGATATCCCACTAGAAAGAAAAAACAAAACACATTACTCCCAAGACAACAAAATACACATCGAGCACAAATGCAAAAAGATCTGCACACTCAATAAAACAGAAGCCAAACATACTGCTATTATTACACATTTACAAAAACACATTCATGCTGGGAAATGAAACTCATTTAGAGCAAATAGTACAAAAAATATGTTTTTACCAAACACATGGAACTACACAAACTACAGAACCACCAGTGATGAAACCGCAACCTGGAACATCAGTTAAAAGATCAAAAGCCTTGAACTAGAATAAAAACGAGAAAGAAAACATTACTATCACAATTCACAAGAAATAAAACAATTAACAATATAACACACTATGTCACTACCCAAATTGCCAATCTGCCACCAAGGGAAACAGAAAAACAGCCAAAAGTAAATAAAAAACCGATGCTCCATCCCATTGGGGCAAGCCTTACCCAAGGGTCCACCAGCAAACATAAATATATAACATCCCTGGTGTTAGTGGGTTTTCTACCCCCCCGGAGCAAATGGGCCTTCAAATAGGGCCGACAAGTATCAAAACAAATTGAAGGGTGATCCTTGCCCAGGAGATTATAATCGGCCAACTCTGTCCCCAGAAAGGGGGGCAGAAAATGGCTGATACAAAATGCCCCATTTGGAAAAACTTTCCTCTCCCTGATGCCTTGATGTATGGAGAACCCCCCTCCTCAGAGCAGGAAACACCTACCTGCTTCTCCGGATGCCTGGAAGCAAATGGCATCCAGTGTGTCCGGGGGCCCTGATGACATTGGCGTGCGCTGTGCATGCTGATAACATGGGATTGCCGAGGGGCGGGTTGGGGTTGGCCGCGGAAACTCTTCACTGGCATCCCTGTTTGGGGGGTAGATGGGCTGCCCATTGGGGGAGCGCCAGCGCTTACCCAATGAGTGGGTTCCATGACGGAACGGTTCCGTCATGAGCACACGCCCACCGTGGCTCATGACGGAACCGTTCCATCATGAGCATAGAAAGGGTTACCTTCATCAAGAAAGTTTGCTCTGGTTGTAATGTTTTTCTTCTTTGCATGTGCTTTCCTATGATCTCATAGTTTGTGAAAGTGAGAGATATTGAGGCTCGGGAGATGAACTTTTGGCAAGGATGAAAGGCACTAACGAACAAAAGGAGGATGCCTATTCATGGTATATTTAGAGACATGAGGAATCCAAGAACATCATGAAGTTCAGCCCATAGGTTGGGAGTATCAAATAAGGTTGCCAAGTTTTACCATTAGAAGGTGGAAAAGTACTGGGGTACATGATGTGGGATTCTCAAATGTTCTCTGGAGTTTAATTGGCAGTCATTTAGCCTTAGTGAGATTCCTTTAAGACTAAAAGGGGTACAGCCCTCTTTGCTATATTTCTGTTGTGCGGCTTTATGCTATGCAATACTCCTGATTTTGGAGACCCTCTACAGAAGTCTCTACAATGCTGATAACTTCATGCTTTACTGGATCAAAATATGGTTTCCCCATTTAATGCTACTTAGTTCAAGCTTAGTTTAGGTAGTTTAGACTTACTCATGTACAGGCAAGAGGACTGAAAATCATATACTGTTCACTAGATTGTGTTCCTTATTTTCTGCATTGCTTTTACTGAATTCCTTGGATGCTTTATGCTGTTGAGACTAGACTTTGTCAGAAGATTTGGACTGCTAGTAGTGATTCTGTATTTTTGTAACATATTCTTGCTCTTTATTTGGCTTTGAATTTGAAATAACTGTACATTCAATCTCATTTATAGACTTTCGGGTTCTCACTGTGTAGCCAAATGGGCTACACTGTAAATGTAACTTTTCTTTATTTCTCATGCATCTAAAAAGGTCTATCGCAGGGAAATTTGGATATTCGGCTCAGTGCTCTGACAAGTCTGAACTGAGGTGCTATTGCTGATTCTCATATAGTCATTCATCATCAGTTATTTCCCAATAGCCCCCTTCCATGCCATGCTTGTCTTAGCCTGTGAACGGAGACTGGGTTATGACTAGTTAGTAAGTGATACAACTAGGACTGCTTCTGTTCCTTTTGTTTCACATCAGTATCTTGACCTCTAGTTGAATAAAGCCTGGGAGTCCAGTTGATCAGAAATCTGGCTATCTCAGTAGTGCCCCACCGTTGGAAGTTCTGCTGTTTAGACACTTTACCGAGCAACTCTCCCCACCACAAATGCGTTTTCTTTGGTTAGTTTTTTTTCCAAGCCCAAGTACGTTAAGGTCAAGCACCATATTTTAAACAATGTCTGGGTGGCAGAAGTTAGAGGGGACACAGACGTTCACCCATGTAAGATGTGTAATACCTGGATGTCTTTCATAACCCACTTTTACTTTGGAAATGTAGGGTTTGTTGTATATTGTGCATCAATTCATGTACAACAATCAGATAAGTTGATCTATAACATGAGCTGATATATTCTGCCCAATCTCCCCCCCACCCCCATCATACTGAGATTTAAAGCATTTGGCTAAAGCTATTAGTTCCAAAAGAAGTCTCTCATCAGAGTGTTAAGCCACACACAAAAAAACTATATTTGATCTTGTACAGGACGTTATGGAGCTCTTAAAGTCACTGTGGTAGAGCAACCATCTTTATTTTGGCTGCTCTATTCAATGAGGATAAAGGGAGGACCAGAATGCTATGTTGCTTTGCAGTTAATTTATTCATGATTGGATATATATTTTTCTGCCAAGCAGTAGTCTTTCCCCCAGTTGCAGGGAATCACAGACATCTAATACCACTTTTGTCAATTTTGAGGCCCTATGCCCCTCTAAGATCTTGATATACAGTACCCACGGGGTGTACCATTGATTTAGTCAAGTTATACTTTAGGCTGGTAAAATCTCCAAACTTCTGACAAATTCAGAGCACACTTGGCCCGGATCACTTTGGATCATGCAGAAAGATGAGTACATCATCCAGATACAAGGGTATTCTTTCGACAATTCTCAGAGACCACTTGAATCATTTCAAAGTATATGGGGTACTATCAGGGGTAAATGCAAGTGATCAGAGGCACCTTTCGAATAAGGGGAAGCTGTGCTAACCTGTAAACGAGTAAGAGATCTTCTAACTCCTGATGAGTTACTAGTGTGCTGGGGACTTGAATCGAAACTTTTTTTTTTTGTTAAATACTTTTTATTGAAAATGAAAGGATAATAAACAGTACAGTAGCTAAGCAAAATATAACAAGTTAAAAAGAGTACAGAGTTAATAAACTTGTTTAAACAAGGAATCCCTTAAAACATAGAAAAATGAAATACAAATCTATTGCTAAGAAAAACGAAACAGACCAATACTAATTATATATGTTTTGTGAGTTTTTTACAAAAAGGAAGAGAGAGGAAAGGAGAGACTAGAAAGAAGAAAAAGAAGAGAGGAAGAGAAGGGGAAGAAATGTAAAGAAAACCATGAGTTTTAGGAAAGTGACGAGTTGGAAGATTTAAAAGTAGTAAAAGGTAACCAAAGTAAATCAGATTTAATTTTTTGAGATAACGAAGAAAATGAGACAGAAGATATTCTATGTTCACCACAAATAAGGTTCCATCGAACCAAAAAACATAATTTAGAGTTATCTTACCAACAAGTTAGTATAACTTTGAATGCAAGAGCAATAACAAAGTCAAATAAAACAGTTTTTGAAGAAAGTTGATTAAGTACCCCAAAAAATATTTTGGATAGAGTATAGAATATTACATGAAAAAAATCAATAAACATTTTGACCAGATGGCTTTCCAAAATTCATTCACTTTAGGACAATATTAGAGTAGATGAATCAAAGTACCATTAGAGGAGAGACATGACCAGCATAAGGGAGAGATAGAGGGGGCAATTTTATGAAGGAAAGAGGGAGTAATAACAGCTATATTGTATACTAAAAATAAAGATTGTGTAATATTGGCAGCTTTAGAGGTACTAAAAATTTTACGCCACAATTTATCCCATTGATGGGCAGATAATGATTGAGATAGATCTTTCTAACTTAAAAGTTCAATAGAGGATTTATTCCTCGTAGTGATAGGGGAAAACAGAGATTTATATATGAAGGAAGTTCGGGGTGGAATCATTAGCAATATTGTATGACAGTGTCATAGGGGTAACTGGAATAACGTCAGATGTAAAGTTATTGTTTAGTAAACAGGCTTTAAGTATAGGAAATAATAGGTTATATTGTTGAAGGCAGGAATCAGGGATGGCCATATCTCTCCTGTAACTGCAGAAAGGGTAGAATGGAGTTATGAGAGACCAAATGATACACATAAAAATTACCCTTTTCCTTCCAATGTTTGAAGTAAAATGATTTATGGCGAAATTTGAAAAATGTATTGTACCAAATAGAGGATGCATGAAAGATTGACAAAAATCAGATCCTTGGGTAAATAGTGTGTGTAATAGATGGTGGGAATACTTTAAAATTGGGTTTTTAGATATGAATGTACAATTAGACATGAAAACAACACCCTGAAAAGAAAATTAATGTAATAAAGAGTGCTCAAAAACAATCCATGTTGGTATAGGAGAGTCATGGTATTCTTTAGACATAGCATAAAATTGTTGAGTTAAAAAGTATGTTATAACTTAAAGTCTGGAAACCGTACACCACCTTCAGTCTTTGGTCGAATTAGCTTAGATAAAGCAATACGAACACATTTATTATTCCAAAGGAATTTAGTACAGATAGAAGTGATTTGAGAAAAATAATAATTAGGAATGTTAAAGAGTAACATAGAGAGCATAAAAAGAACATGAGGGACAATCATCATGTTAATGGTGTTTAATCTACCCCACCAGGATAAAAATAGAGGATACCAGGAAGATAACAAATCATGGAGTCTAACTTTTAAAGCAGTAAAATTATGAGCCAGTGTACCAGGTATGGTGGGGGAAACCATACCTCCGGGTATTTAATCTTATGGAGACACCATGTAAAGTTAGTCTTGTCAAACATATAACGATAACAAGAGGAGTTTAACGGTAAAGTCTCAGTTTTAGAAAAATGTATCTTGTAACCAGAAATAATGGAATATAAAGCAATCTCTTGTAAAAAAAAAAGGGTCCAGGGAAGTGGAAGGATTAGAAATAAAGACTAGAATATCATCTGCAAAGGCACAGAGTTTGGTTTCTAGGGAATTGAATTTAAAAACCAGTTATACCAGGGTTACATCTGATACGTTCAAGAAAAGCTTCTAAACAAAGAAGAAAAAGCAACGGAGAAAGCTGACAACCCTGTCTAGTGCATCTATGCAACTTAAAATAGGGAAATGACCATTAACAAACACACAAGCACGTGCTTCAACAAATAGCAGTTTGATAAAAGAAATACATTTATGGCCAAAACCAAACCAACGAAGTGTAGAGAACATAAATTGCTAATTTATGCAATCAAATACTTTTTCAGCATCAAGCGACAGGGCTGCTAGGGGAGAGGAATATTTTTTCTGAAGGGCAAGAATGTTTGAAATCATTCTGGAATTATCAGATGGAAGTCTGCCCTTAATAAAACCAGCATGGTCAGGTTTAATAAGAAGGGGTATGAAATCCTCCAAACGAGATGGCAAGATTCTAGCAAAAACTTTACAATTGTAATTGAATAGCGAAATGGGTCAGTAGTTTTTACAAAGGGTAGGGTCTTTATCTAGTATGGGTATAATAACAATAAGGGCTTCTAAAAAAGAACCACTGGCTTTAGAGTTAGACAGAAACTTATTAAAAAGTTCTAGTAATTTAGGAGCAAAAATAGAAGAAAAGAATGAAAGTAGTTCTACGGAGAAACCGTCAGCACCAGGAGCTTTAGCTTTTTTTGAAGACTTAAGAGCATCAATAATTTCCTGAAGAGAAATATATTTTTTCATAGGGTAAGAGAGTATCAGGAATGGAGGGAGGGTTTGGGAGTCCCTGAAAAAAAGTTTTGATGTCACATTCAGAAAGAGTTATATCTTCTGTATATAGTAGTTCATAATAGGACTGAACGGTGTTTATAATGTCAGAGTAAGAGGACATCATCTTGTTGTCATGTTCACAGCGAATAGGACCAATAGTTTTCTGTTCCGATTTGATTTTTAAATAACACGGAGCTTGGCCAACATTTTACCAGCCATATTTTGGCCTCCATGGTATTTGGACTTAATCCTAAGAAGGACATTACACGCGTCGACTGTAGCAATCTTATTCAGGGCAGACTTCCTTTAAGCTTGAGGAGGATTTGGAGGTGAAATAGGTATGTTCCAAACCCTTTATCTGTTGGAGAGCTGAGAGTTACTTAGCATTCAATGCTTTTTTCTTTCTGGCAGAGTAGGCGATAGTGAAGGTCCTGAAGGAAGCCTTAAAAGCATCCCAATTATTATGAACAGAGGTATCTATAGATTGATTGATTTGAAAAAATTCCTTAATAAAAGAGGTCACTTCCGAAGAAAGGATTGGTCTGCTAGTAAAGAATTATTAAAACACCAAAGGCCGTTTAAAGGTGTTGAGGGACATATCAAAAGAAGAAAAAACAGGAGCATATTCAGAAATAAAAATAGAATCGATTTCTGATGATTGAATAGAGCGGAGTAATGATATAATCAATACAAGACATAATATGATGTACACTGAAGAAAAATGTGAATTCATATACATCAGGATTACAAGTTTTCCATACATCAATGAATGGACGAGAGGACATTGCGGATTGAAAAGCTTTGTGAGACTTATCAGGTTTAAACGTACACTTAGGGCCCGATTAGGATCTTGCTAGGAAAGCCCTCCATACGACTCGGATCTGGAGGACTTTCCGAGCGAAACATGCTCCGGGAGTCCGAACGAGCAAGTAAGTATGCTTACGGACTCAGTTCGCTCGGACTCCCTATGGGAGCCTGTGTACAGACGCGCGCACAGGCTCCCATAGCAGAAAAGGGGTGGGTGGGGAAAAGCGTACACCCTGTGGCGGGCACCCCTTGGTGCCCGCCACACTGTGCATGCCTGGATCAGGGGGGACACATGGGCACACCCCTGTGACAGATGCAGAGGGCCCCGGTGAAGGGGGGCCTGCTATGGCCCCCTGAAGTACAATTCCAACAGCCGTTTCGTCTCGCTGAGACGAGGCGAAGCGGATGTCCGAATCGTGCATCGTACTCGCTCGGTCGGAATTCAACTCCATTGCGCGGCACGATTCGGCTACAGACGAGTCGTACGGACCACTTCGGGTCCGGAAATGATTCGGTCGACGCGTACGCGATCTTCGCATCATACTTGGTCGTTCGGACCTGTGTACGATTCAGTCGGAAACAAGGGCTACGAATCGGATCCAGGAAAGCCAAATCCGATTCGGAGGCCTTCCGAACGACATCATAATCGTGCCCTTAGATTTTCTTTCGGTAAGCGGGTCTAACCAACCATTAAAATCACCAGCAACAATATTGGGATTAGAAATAGAAGAAAGTTTCAATTTAACATTTTGCCAAAATGTAGGGTCAGATTTAACCAGGCCATAAATATTGAAGAAAGTGGCTTGCTTTTGAAATATAACAGCATCAACCAAAACCCATTGTCCGTTCGTGTCACATTCAGTTGATAAAATTTGAATATTCAGTGACTTGTGGAATAGAATGGCAACACCACCATGACGGTTAACAGCAGGAGAGAAAATAACCTGATTAACCCATTGACACTTAAGTTTAAGTGATTCAACATCATTACAATGCATTTCCTGTAAAAAAGCAACATGTGCGTGAAGTTTAGATAGATGGGAAAGTACCTTTTGACGCTTGACGGGATGACCCAGACCATGGACATTCCACGAGACAGCATTAAACATGTTGTGGGGTAAGGGAAAATATACGGGAACAGGTACAATGGGCTGCAAGACCAATAAAAAATAAAAAAGACACCATTTATTAACCATGAAATAATATAAATAGGTAGTTATGAGAGGAAGATAAAAAAGAATAGAGAAAACACTTGTGTAAGAATAAGAGTAAGAGGAGGAGACAAGAAGGAAAAAAGTCAAATAAGAGAGAGAGAGGGGTGAGGAGAAAGAAATAAGAGAAAAAGAAATGAAAAACAGATCAAGGATAAAAATCCAGATCTGAATTGAGAAGGTTAAAGGGTAAATGAAGGGCCTGTTTACGCCAAGAGCAAGAACGGCAACAGAGAAGAAAACAAAAAAATTGTACAACAAGTAGCCTTGGAATAAAGGAAAGCATGGAGACAAAGGGGTAAAGTAAGGCATAGCCATGCAAAAAATTAAGGGCCAGATGTACGACCAATTTTAGCATGCGCAAATGGGTTAGCGACCCATTTGCGCATGCTAAAATTGTAATGGCCATGTACTAACACAATTTTGAAAGTCGCAAATTAATTGCGACTCGCAAAAAAGTGTTTAGAGACTCGCTATTTGGAAGGGGCGTTCCCTTCCAAATAGCGACTCTGTAACCCATGTACAAATGTTTTGCAACCGCAATTGCGGTCGCAAAACACTCGCAAATTACCACCCTCTTCAAGAGGGTGGTAATGGAGTCGCAAATGGGAAGGGGTCCCCAGGGGACCCCTTCACCTTTGTGACAGGCTCTGAAAATAATTTTTAAGGGCAGGCAGTGGTCCCAGGGACCACTACCTGCCCTTAAAAATGAAACGAAAACGTTTTTTTTTTTTTGTAAAAGCATCCCGTTTTCCTTTAAGGAAAACGGGCTGCATTTAAAAGCAGTCCCAGACATGGTGGTCTGCTGAGCCCAGCAGGCCACCATACCTGGGAGGGCCTGCCATTCACAATGGGCTCGCAAATTGCTAGAGGCTCATTAATATTCATGAGCCTCGCAATTTGCGACCCCATTGGGAATAGCAAACAGTGTTAAACATACTGTTGTACATGCAAGATAGCGCCTCGCAAATTGCGAGTCACAAAAGACTGCCAATTTGCAAGGCGCTATTTTGCGCGTCGTACATCTGGCCCTAAGAGTATTAGTAACAATCATAATAAGATGCAAGAAAATAAAAGAAATAGGAAATTAGTTATAGACATAAAGTATATAATTTGAGCAGAAGTCGAAAAAAATCTGTGGGAAAAAATTAAGCATATTTGAAAATATCAAGCATTAGTCTCCATATTGTGATTTGTAATACTTCGCAGAAAAGTTTTCAGTTTAGCCGGGTCATCGAAAGAACGTGAGGTACCTTCATGGGTTATCTTACAGAGGCAGGGATGTAGAATGCCATATTAAATGTTCAAATGTCTCATCAGGGGACGAAGAGTGAAGAATTCCTTTCGACGGGTATTGGTTGTGTTGTAAACATCTTGTGAGATAAACAGGTTATGGCCAGACCAAATAAGACAGCGTTTTACTTTAGCAGCCTTCAAGACATGCATCAGGTCAGTGAATTCCAAAAAGAGCTTATGATGCCATGTGGTTTAGCTGAATGAGGTTGATGACGGCCCAAATGATGTGCACGCTGAATGTTAAGTTGTGGTGTAGACTGAAGATCCAGGAGGTCCGTAAGAAATTTCTTCAAGAAAGCCAGAAGGCCAGAGCCCTCAATGTTCTCAGGAAGACCATAGAGGCGAAGATTGTTCTGTGTATTTCGATTTTCAAACTCTTCGGTGTGTAGTTTGAGCTTCTGAATTTCTTGTTCCAACATAGTTATCTTGGTAGTTACATCTTGAAGATCTCCCTTATGTTGTTCCAACTCTGACATCTTCCCCTCCATAACAATCCAGTGATCCTCAATTTGTTGCAATTTTTCATTAGTTGTACGCATAAATGGTTGAAGACCACGTACCTCATCCAGGATAGAATCTAAGACAGGATTCTGGGATGATAAAATAGGAGAAGGTGGGTTGCTTTTCGTTCTTTTTGGTTTAGTACCTGAAGGAGACGGTTTGGAGGATGTATGCAAATCGCTGGCCATCTTGCTATAATGATTTGAACACCGCATAAAGATTTGAAAGGAACAAATCCGGCCCATAAACCAGAGAGGAGAATATCGGCTCAAGCAGTTCAGTAAAGAAAAGTATATGAAGACATATTCAGGAAAAGGAGGTCACCGGACCTGATTTCCCAGATGTTGTTATACTTGATAAGAACTAGTAGGCTTCATAGAGTAGGGCTACAGTGGTCTTTCAGCAAAAAGAACATCAAAAAAGCAGACCCAGACTATAAAACATCATTAATGAGCAGGAGAGATATTCCCTCACAGAGGAATCAATAGCAACATGAAGGAACAAAATCACCACTGCAAAAACCAGGTCCGAGATTTGTACCTTATAAATAATATCCCAGATGTGTTAAGCACCAGTTGAGATGAGGGAGCACTAAAATACTGCAAACAGGAAAAAAAACTTTAGCGCGAGCGCCGCGACCTGAAATGGCGGCCGTTCGCGGTTAGATGAGAAAAATCACAGCCGCAGCAAACAGGTCTCAGAACTCTCCTTCGTGGTGCAAGACGGCATGCGGACTCACCGCCGACGATGAAGAGCCGGAGACCACATTCGTATAAGGTAGGTGCGGTAAAGAAGAGGCCACAACAGCGAAAAAAGCTCTGTGTCCGTGTCGGAGCTTAGAGGACAACGCCTTCTTGCACCGGCGCCAATGCCACGCCCCCTCGAGTAGAGACTTGAGATGGTAATAATGACACTATAACTTCACCCCTCGTGCAGTTTGATTAGTTGGAACCGATGCAATACCAGGACTAGCTCACTGGATGTCACCTTGCGCAAAATCTATGTTACATTTGATGACAAATAGTTTTTTTTTACCCTGACTATTAACAACTGCCTGCTGTGATGGGACCTCAATCAATAGAGGTGGGCTACCCTATCTTTAATAATACCCTCTAGGGATAGTAACTGCTCCTCAACCTTTCCCAAACAGGTCACGATAGGTTTGAATGCATCAGCCATCAGGTGTGCAATATGAACATAATAACCCTCGGAAACACATATAGCCCCATCCTCCCTGCCTGATTAATCCAACTAATCTCCACTGGACCTATACTTTGCTGGGGGTAAATGCTGTTTTTAGATTTTGTCCCTTCCTCTGTTCACTTTCGTTTCCCCCTTATGATTTAATATTACTTCACCACCTATATTCTGAACACGGAATGGAGGACTAATGGGCGGGTTATTTTCAGGTATATTAATTACGACCATAGGTAAAAGCGGAACTGTTTGAACAGGCTCCCATCATCCCTCTTCAACATCAGTCACCACGTCCTTTGTAAAACACGTATGGGGGGGTGGGGGGTGGGGGTGACGATAAAGTTGATCTTCTCCCAGCTAATTCAGTTTCTTTACTAATAAACCCCACCGCGCGTTGCAAAAATCCCTCAAGGATTGTACTGTTTGGAGCAGCTGAGGGAGTATTTTTCCGCTTTCCCATCTCTAAATAATTGATTAATTGAGCAGGACAAGGCAGGACTAACCAACCACTTAAATATTGAGAATTACAGGCACAAAGAGTCCCACAAGTAGGGAATAGTGCTTAGTTCTATCACTCCTCTTAAACAGACAGTACCTTTCAGCAGGAGATTCCAAAAGATAGGGCCACTAGGGAGGCCCCAGACTGGCATGGCCAGACGGGCGCAGATGGGCCCGCTCTTGGCCTGGGCGTCCTGCGCTGGGGTGAATTCAAGCACTTTTAGTGTGATTGCAGGGCTTCCTCCGCCTCCTTCCCAACAAGGGATTCTGGGGCATGAACTCTGAGCCTCAGGGAACAAACACTCCAGTGTTGTAACCCCAGACACATTCAAAGGCACATCTATTGAGAGATCTACTGGATTCAGAATTACTACAATATGCGCCATTTAAAGTCAGGTGATAATTCAAGATTTAACTAGTACTCTAGCATTTAGATGACCCTCTCCAGTATTTTGGTTAAGATGAACTCAAAACACTCAGGGTTGCCAACATTTTATTCCGTGTGATTTCTTCCTCAAGGAGATGTTGCTCTTCTCTGGACAGGCACCTGATCAGTAGGTCATGGATAACATTATTCAGGTGTGCCTGATTGGTGAGAGTTTTGCTCGTATAACGTTGTGAATGAATGAATGAATGAAATGAATGAATGAAATGAATGAATGAATGAACATTTTATTGCGCAATTAGATGAAATCAATGCAATGTCCCAAATAGGTTCAGACACCGAAAACAATGCAATCTCCCAAATCCATACAAGAACAGTAGGCTAAAGTGAATAAAATTACCCAATATAAGTTCGCGAATATTTAACAATAGCATGTCCTTTACACTAGCTTCGGGCATTGTTGCAGAATTACTTTGTAATCTTTACAGTTTCCCTAATTTGTGCCAACACATTAAGCTAAAAAGGATCGAATGGACTTAGAACTGCTTGTCCTCTAAAAGTGCTGATGTGCTTTTTATACCAGAACATATAAAGGCATTTAAGTAAGTTCCGTATATATAAAAAACAACTTTGTAACTCCCAACCCCACTCATTCCTGATTTGTAGCTTCTTAGCATGCCTCACTCGTTTTTTTCGTTGTACAATGTGCAATGTGCCGGCATTACAGAGCTGACTTTTATATGCAAATTGACCATTTAAGATAATCTACCCATTTAAAACAAAATCTGCGGCAAAGTGCAGTGCTTAATTATAAAAAAAATAAAAAAGAGTCTGCATTAATCATGAAAGAGAGTTCAACTGCCTCTGCTGGTTGTCTGAAACAAATGCGTCTTTCTTTTCTTTTTGTTGCCGAATCCCTTTAATTCACTAAGCCGAGATCATGCCTCTGTCAAATATTTCCTAAATTTGACCAAGTCCGAAGGGGAAGTGCTAGAGAACATGGCTGATATTGCTTCTGCCCATTTCCTTATTCCTTTTGACAGGAGCATTGGTTTTAGGACCTTGCATCATTGTTGTAGCAAGGTTGTGAAGCAGCATATCAGGCTCAGATGGAACTCCACTCTGTACTTGCAGATCCTGGGCCTTATTTATGAGGCCCTAATGTCGCCATGGCGTCACTTTTGGTAATGCTGCGGTAGCATAAAAAATGCACCACACTGCGCCATATTTACAAAGTGACACATCCAGGCTATTTTTACCTGCAACAGCTATAATGTATGCAGGGTGGGCGTTCCGGGCCAGAAATGGCTTGTATAAGTGTCGCAGTGAAATCTATGAGATTTCACTGCAACACTTATCTGGCCTCACTGCGTCAAATCATTATGCCTGCTTGAAGCAGGCGTAAGGGGTGACGCAGCCCTTTTCACATGGGGCTTGCCCCATGTGAAATGACACATTGCTGGAGTTGCATTTGTTTCCAGATACACTCCAGCAATGCGCCATTTTTGTGCCGACAGATACGCCAGGATTCCTGACCTATCTGTCAATCCTTGCGACATGGAGCGCTGTAAAGTAAATATTGCGCATCCATGGTCTCGCAAGGAGGGCTCAATGAAAAGTGTTGCAATGCTGTTTTACTGCAGCGATGCAACACTTTTCAATTAGGCACCCTACATTTAACTATGTGTGCCAAAGATTTCCACCCTGGGTTTAGTTCTTTTATTGTCAGGGGCACCAGCCTGGTGCATTGAATCCCTTTTAGGCATTTCTTTCCCACGGCGTGATACAGGTATGGCTGTATGTTATTTGCCACGTAGGACACCATTAGGCCTAGATGACTAATATTCCCCTTGAATCTGGTCATATCCTCTTCTGTCAACAGTTGGTAAACTTGTTTGTTTATGGCATTCTTCATGGCAGCGGCGGTTGTACACTCCTTTGACCATTTTCAGTTGCCAATTTTAGTTCTACCACGGCCATTTGCATATATATCTAATCCAGGGATTATCCTTTCCTTCATATATATTGCTTTGAGCACATTCTTCACTGATCCTGCTGGGGCTTTGAGAACCTGATAGTAGTATTTCACCTGCATGCACAGACATTCATATTTATGTTGAAGAAGGCCAAACTCTAGCGGAATCATGCTGTTGGCCATATATTTTGGTAGTCTAAAAAATTGCTTGTAGACCTGGCACTAGGAATTTCCTAGCATTGCATCCATTAGGCCTGGAAATGCTTGTTTTGCGTACACTGCCGTCACCAACAGTTTGGTTTTTATAACCCTCCTGATCTGTACCGTGTTTGGACCTCATAGTTTGCATAGAGCATAAATAGCTGGTTGCACTTTTGACTTCATTTTAAGCTGGTGTGTAGATGACTTCCCTGTATCACTGAGCCATGCTCCAAGGTAGTTGTAAATTCTTGTAGTTGTGATCGTCTGGGCTCCCAATTGTGAGAAGTTGGCCTGGTATATGCTGTCCACTAATTATAGTGGGCACCTTGCACCAGTCCGAACAACTCCTTATTGGAGATAGGTTAAAGACAACCTTTATTGAAAGCTATCCTAGTGGTAGCTATGGAGAGCAGCCTTCAGGCTAAGTCTTGAAGGAATGTAAAGCAGCTTGTTTTACCAGTCTATAATCTCTTGAGTGACCAAATGAAAGAGGACCACACCAGGTATATATATAAAATATATGTATTTAGTCTTAAACACACCCCTCTAGTCTCTTTATGAGGCTAGAGTTCGAAATACATAAGTTACAAGTCAGTTATCAACAGTAATAGCACAAATACACGTTTGAGCCCTAGGGGCGTACCAAACCATATACCAATAAAGTGGTATAAGAACCACGACTGAGCTAGACACAAGGCCTAGAGCCTGTAGAAGTGCTTGGACCCCAAGGAACCACCCAAGGTAGTGACACAGGGGACCCACGGGAGACGCGTGCAGTGTGAGAACACAGCCGCGAGCCACCGTTAACTTCTATGGGGAAAGTCGCGGTTGGATTTTTAAAAGGAAAGGACACTTAGAGGAGGACTTGGAGCAAATACCTTTAGAACTAGGCAGTTCTAGAGTCAATACCCACGGGAGCACCGGAGTACTCGAGTTACCTCACCCAGGGAAGCCGGGTGCATAGGTGTCTTTTGGCGTCGGGTTTCGTCGTCATTTTCAATGGCGATCTGCTGCAGCAGGCTGCTGGCGACCAAGTCGAAAGTGTCCGGGTGGATCCAAGGGTGGATCGAAGATCTGAAGAACCTGAAAGCAGAGGGGACAGAGTTTGGGTCCCTAGCCAGTGACCAGGAAGGCTATGAGCAGATGCCCACCGATGTCGGGTGCTTCAGGTAGGTTGACAGTCGTCTTGACTCTTCAGCCACGAGGTCCAGGAGGTGTCAACGACAACCAGGAGCTGGATTCGAGCTGTCCCACGATGTCTGTCGATTGCTGAGGTGTCGGCGACCAGATTGGACCCAACAAGCCTTGGCAACGGCAAGTCACGTGGAAACAAAGAAAGGACGTTGATGCAGACCAGCAAGGTCTGAGGGACTCACCCAGCGAGGGTAAGTCAGGGCACATCTTGAGCAACCAGGAAACCCCAAGCAGAAGAAGAGTTACCTTCGGGAGGGCCCACTAGCCAACGGACTAGCGACCGCAAAGGAGCCTCAAGTGGACGCACTTGGAACTGGCTCACAGGACACTCGTGGAGTGGAGGCCAGTGATCTTCAGTGCACTCGGTGCTGGAGGCGGGGGCTACTCAGAGCCTAAAGCACAACTTCGTGGGAGGCCAGGAAGAGGATGCACTTGCAAAAGTTCTTGGTGTCCAGAAGTCACGGTTCCACATTACCCACGACAGCTATGGGCCTCAGCTTCGCTGGGGACACAGGGCAGCCTCGGGAAAGTCTGGAAATCTACCTCTGGTGTTGCAAAGACTTCGGCGTCCGGCGGGAGCTTCAGCGATGCAGACCGGACAATTGCTTCTTAGGTGCCTGCCAAGCAGGAGAGTCACTCCTTGACCCCAAGGGAGATTCTTCAGTCCTCTAATCTTGAAGTAGAGCATCGAAAGTCCAGGATTCGGCTTCAGAGTTTCATCCAGGGTAATCTAAAGTCCTAAGGACTGGGGTCCCATACTTATACTAAGTTAGGGGGTTGGACATACTCTGGGGACCCACCTATGGGAGGGTCAGGGAAGAGGGGTGGTTACACCCATACCCTTTGTCCAGTTTCGCACCAGAGCAGGGGCAGGTAGCCCCTGTAACCGATTTGAACTGGCATATGCACAGGGACACCAAATGTGCCCCCAGTGCAGGACTTCAAAGCACCAGAGAGTGCTCCCGCCCAGCCCCAATACACACTATCCTGTCTGGGGAGGTGGTGACACCTCCCTTCGACAGGAAACCTATTGTCCTGGCCTCCCCTGCCGGAGTTTCAGTCAGCAGCAGGAGGCCAGACCCGTGTCTGTGGCAGCAGCATCCATTTTTTGATGCCAGGGCTCTGTAAAGAAGTTACCGGGTAGACCGGTAGGTACATATCTCTCCCTCTAGAAGGGTGAAATGCTACCCCCGCCGCCAGGACTAGCGGGGGGTAGTATTCCAAGATGTTTGACACCAAACACGACATGTTTTGGTGCAGCCAGTCCAAAGTTAGCATTCTACCGCGAGGATATAATGCACTTAAGAGTATATGGTCAGGCTGTACCACAAACAGCATCAGAGGAGGGACTCCGAACGCTGCAGAGCAGCTCTGCTCATGTGAGGGGCACCCTCTCACATAAAAACCAAGCACTCTGCCTTCAGGATTGTAAAGGCCTGCCATAGGAGTGACGTATAGGTTTATATGTGTGTGCAATGGTAGTGATATAGGTAGCCTATATCACAGTAAGGGGTACATGCACCACCTTACCCAGGCTGCAGTAGCAGACCTGTGGTGTCATTTTGGCTGGCCTTCCAGGGGTGGCATAATACATGCTTCAGCCCCTGGCAGGCCTCTGGGGTACCTATGCCCTGGGTACATAGTATACCATATACTAGGGACTTATAAGGGCACTCCAGATTCCAATCAAAGATGTACCTAAGGTACATGGAAACCATTTTAGAGAGGAAGCAGATAGACTGGGGCCCTGAATAGCAGGATCCCAGTCCAACTAAGTCATAAACCAGCAAAACACCAGGAAAACAGTGGGGGCAACCATATAGTCAGATTCCACCTTCCTACATAACGCCACCCAAACGAAAGGAGATAAGGCTAACCTTGGCCACTTGAGCCTTTATTGACTAAGTGGCCATATAAGGAAGCCCCCGCTTTTTTCCTGGTGTTTTGCTGGTTTTTGACTTACCTACCCGTGTAGGGTTTTCACCGAAACGCGCGTCGGCGTTTGGTCCCTTCAAACCCGGAAGTGGTTTCTAATTCTACATTTGGACCAATTTATTAAAACATCAGTTTTCCTCTTGGCTTTTTAAACATCTTTATATATGCTATGTGTATGAATGTTTGATGGATGTATAGAGTTCATTTGAATTTTTGAGTGTTTGTGTATGCATGATGGTTTGCTGTGGGGTTCTCTTTTTATTGTATTTTATTTGTATGTATCACTGTGCTATGATATAAAATATATATATTTTTTTGATATCCTGTTAATAAAAAGAAATAATTATCAATTGTATTTACTGGTTCTTTACAATATATGCACTTGAGCCTTGGTTGTTTAAGTATAATTACAGGACTCCTTTGTGGGCCTTAATAATTTATCCTTTGAACGGGTGGGTATTTTTCTGTTTTGTACTTTCGACTTGGTCGCCAGCAGCCTGCTGCAGCAGATCGCCATTGAAAACGACGACGAAACCCGACGCCAAAGACACCTATGCACCCGGCTTCCCTGGGTGAGGTAACTCGAGTACTTCGGTGCTCCCGTGGGTATTGACTCTAGAACTGCCTAGCTCTAAAGGGATTTGCTCCAAGTCCTCCTCTAAGTGTCCTTTCCTTTTAAAAATCCAACCGCGACTTTCCCCATAGAAGTTAACGGTGGCTCGCGGCTGTGTTCTCACACTGCACGCGTCCCCCGTGGGTCCCCTGTGTCACTACCTTGGGTGGTTCCTTGGGGTCCAAGCACTTCTACAGGCTCTAGGCCTTGTGTCTAGCTCAGTTGTGGTTCTTATACCACTTTATTGGTATATGGTTTGATACGCCCCTAGGGCTCAAACGTGTATTTGTGCTATTACTGTTGATAACTGACTTATAACTTATGTACTTCGAACTCTAGCCTCATAAAGAGACTAGAGGGGTGTGTTTAAGACTAAATACATATATTTTATATATATACCTGGTGTGGTCCTCTTTCATTTGGTCACTCAAGAGATTATAGACTGGTAAAACAAGCTGCTTTACATTCCTTCAAGACTTAGCCTGAAGGCTGCTCTCCATAGCTACCACTACGATAGCTTTCAATAAAGGTTGTCTTTAACCTATCTCCAATAAGGGGTTGTTTGGACTGGTGCAGGGTGCCCACTATAATTAGTGGACAGCATATACCAGGCCAACTTCTCACATTGGTGGCAGCGTGTGGGATTCCAGCTTGCTATTGTTTTACCAGATAATCTCAATTGAATTGATCAACTGAAAACCACTAAGGGTACCTTAGGTACATATAAAACAAGCTTAGTATACAGTAAGTTCTACTGAACTTAGAGTTGTGTGTTAAGGGCTAGCACACCCTTTCTACAACTCAAGAGAGTTTAGTAGGCCACACTAGAGTAGGTAGTGCATACACCACACCTCACTAGTAATGTCTTCAGGGCCAGGAATCAGTAGATCCCTGCCAGGAACCAGTGGGCTCCTACCCTCCAAGTATGACAACCTCCCATTCTTGGAATTGAGAGAATTGTGCAAGATTAGGAAACTGAAGACAGGCAAAAGTGCCAACACCCAACGACTCATGGAGATGCTTCTGCTGGATGATCTCAGAAGACCCCTAGGGTCTGCAGGGGTCGGCAGAGAGGGTGGGGCAGAAGATGAGGAAGGGGCCAGGGATGAAAATACCCAGGACCCAACCTCTGAAACTGGCCAGGAGGATGACAATGATCCTGATCTGGATAATGCAGCTACTCCTGAGGATGAGGAGGAGGATCAGGATGACCTCCCCTTTGTCCCCCCAGGAAGAGTTGTGAGTGTGCCCAGAAGGTCTAGATCTCCTTCTCAGAAGTCTAACCACTCTGACACCTCAGTAGGGACCTCTGTTTCCTCTCATAGGAGGGAATCCTCCAGTGAGAGGAAAGAGAGACTGCTCAAGTATGGAGAAGCTCAGTTGAGAGTCAGAAGAGAGCAGTTGGCTATAGACAGGGAGTCCCTAGAGCTTGAAAGGCAAAGAAAAAAGTAGGGGCAACCATATAGTCAGATTCCACCTTCCTACACCAATCTCCACTTGATTAAGATCTCTTTTGCAAAGTAACTGAAAACAATCACTTAAGTCTTGTTTCGGTTGGCCTCTAGATCATTTTTTTAATTGTATGTGTTTACAGTGTCCAACCCCATTTGTAGGCCTATTTTGGTATGATGGAATTTTTCCAAATTCTCCGCGTACTGCAGAAAATACACCTTTTGCAGCCCGATTTTGGGCCTTTTTCAAGGGCCTTGCCCAGATGAGCCATGCATAAGTTAAAGAGCGTGGAGGCTAAAATGCATCCCTGTTTTAGTCCTCCGTCAGCATAGAGTTTTTGGGAGACATTATCCCCAGCCAGTTTTATTCTTACCCAGGTTCTGCTGCACAGTATGGATGGTGGCGTTTAAGAGATTGTCCCATTGCTTTCTATGGGAGATCAGTGCCTGAGGAACGGCTGACCGAATCACACGTATTTATCCGTGCAAATCGATAAGGAAGATATACATAAATGGACTACCGGTTAATGAAAATAACAACTTCCGTGTCCATCAGCCGTATTATATTAAAGAAGCCACGGCCCGAATGGATTTTACAAATCTAAGGATTAAGCAATAATATCCGGATCTAAAGGATTCCAGACCGTCAGCTGAATAGGAGGAAAATCCCCACCAAATAATGAATTAATCTCTATGAAACATGAAGAATTTCAGTAGTGAGCATTTCTAAAATCAACTATATTGTCCTGAAGAAGGTGGTGACAACCAACTCCAGTCCACCAAAACGCTGCTTCGACATTTGCTTTTAAATAATTTGATAATTGTTTTAATGATATTAGTTTTCTAGTTGTTTTTCCTTTAATAGACAATCTGTGTGTAATGTTTGAAAATACTTTCTTATGATATGTTTCCTTGGGAATGTATGTAAATTACACATCATATAGATCAGTATAAACCATCAAAGTGTGAGATGTGTATTCCAAAGTTGTGGAACTAACTTATACACTTGGATAAAAACTAAGGGGCATATTATCAAGGAAGTGCGATATTTATCGCTAACTGCGCTTAGCGCGTTTTTTTTTAACGCCGCCTATCGCTGGAAATTATCGCTGAGATAACACCCTATTAGTAAGGTTTATCTCCATAGCGATAATATTTCCAGCGATAGCGGCAAAATGCGAAAATATCGGTGGAAAACCAGCGATATTCTCGCATTAACGCTATGGTGGATTTAGCCTGACAATCCACCCCCTATGCTACACACAGGTAAGTCACCCTCAGTAGCAGGTGTAAAAATCTAGCGATAAACGTGCTTAGCGCGAATTATATTATCGCTTCGCCTGCCTTGCTAATAGGGGGTAGTTGTTTTAGCGACTGTTTACAGTCGCTTTTAGTGGGGAACGCCTACCTTGCATGTCATTAGCGATAATTATCGCTGCCATGCAAGGCGATGTAAAAACCGCCCGCTATCGCCTGAAAGCTGTCGCTAACGCCTGTTAGCGACAGCTTGCTGATAGGGCGATATAATTATCGCCGCTTTAGCGGCAAAAACTGCCGCTAAAGCGGCGATAATGGGCTTGATAATATGCCCCTAAGTATTGTCCCCTGGAGGAGAAATTAACTATAAAAAAGAAATATTGTGTTTTTAAATGAATGGGATATTAAAATATATTCATGAAGTGTTCTTATCAATGATTTGCATAATCTTTTTTGTAAAATAAAGGAGGATATATAACTTTTACTAAAAACAAGGCTTATTGGTTGTTTGCTTTATATGTATGAATGAGTAGATATTATTATTTGTGTTGGTAAGTGAGGAAGAATCACATAGGGAATGCTCTTTGGTTATTGGTTTCTATGGGAGACCACATTGAATGCAGCCAGAAAATCCACAAAGCATGCAAACGTGTTTGCTTGCTGTGCTATGTAGGATAGAGCAACAATGTTATCAAATTTTGAGCCACCTTTGCGGAACCCAGTTTGGTGGAAGGGTAATATCTAATTTTTGTCAATCCATCTAGTTAATTCTTTCAGTAAAGTACTCGCATATGCTGTTCCTTCTATGTCCAACAAAGCTATTAAGCTGTAATTTTTAGGGAACAAGTTGTCTCCTTTCTTAAATATTGGCTGTAAGAAGGATCATGGCCATGAGTCCGGGACATGTTCTTGTAGAGGGTAGATGTTATTTCCATAAACATACTGCCTGAGAGGCCATTGGGGCCTGATGCTCCATCCCTTCTTATCTTCTTTATGAATTTGTTGACTGCCAATTTATCATGCGCTCTACACTATTCACCCATAGAAAACTTAGCATCGCTATATGCTCTTTCGTTTGATTGTTTGCACTTATTACCTTGCTGTGTTTCTCCTGGATTTACAATGTATATGTTTGCTACCTGAGTTAGCCATGCTTCTGCGCCTGTCGATTTTATCATTTTCCAGTCGGGCAACGTATTCCCAAAATTGCTTTTGTTTGTTACTTTTGGAGAGCTCGTAGACTTTGATCCATTCTTCCTCAATGTACTTTTATTTCTGCTTCCAGATGACGCATTTGCGGTCCAGGTCAAGCACTTTCCACCCTTTCTGAGTCTAATACGCCTGCTTTATGATGGATCTTTTTTGCTCTCCTTAATTTGTGAGTATGATCTCTTAGGCTTTCATTGTATTTCAGGCTTGGCTCTGGTTTTGGGTCCCTTTTATATGCTCTCCTCCTTTCTCCCCTGATGAGGGTGGCGCATAACTCCTTTATCCAATTGCCCCAATAGCTGATGGTGGGTACAGATGTGGTGGAGTTTCTTTCACTTTCTTGCTCCTTCATCCACTCCCCCTGCTTAGCTGCAGCACGTATGTTCCATCTGATACTTCTCACCAGTGTATACTCTTCAGCTCCCCTTGTGTAGCTAATAGTCTCAGTTTGTTCATATGTTTGTGTGGCATGCAGCTCGAATTCCACTATGAGCATTGCACGGTCGTTTGTTCCCTGTTGGGTCATGAGGAAGTCTGAGGTTATTACTTAGAAATGTATAATCAACTGTTGTGCAGTTATAGAAAGAGAAGATGCTGGGTACATTTTGCTGAAAGTTCCTGGCGAATGACTCTGCAGATGTCAATTTAAAGCTTGTAGAAATATATAAAGTTATAGTATCAGCAGCGTAGGCCATAAGTGGCTGGACCGGTATAGTAATTCTCAAGCAATGCCTTGATCTGTTATGCTCAAACTTTTCGTGACCCCACTGCTTAGAAGTCACAGCAATAATACAATTGTTCAAAAAACACCAGATGAAAAGGAGCATATAATTATATTAAATCCAATTGTAAAATACAGTCAGTATCACAAGTCATAAGATCCAAAAATATTGAGCAGGGAGTCTTGATTTATCTGTTTATTTGTAGTTTTAAATGACATGCAAAGCCCAGCAAACGTGTTTCGTCCAACAGCACTTCCTAAGGGCTGGGTCAATTCTTCAAAGGAACTGGTGTATTCTTCCTCTACTCCAATTCTATTAGGTGCTAGGAATCCTTATAGCATCCTTATTTTCACACGATAAAAGCATAAATGTAAATGTAAATCCAGTACTTGTATAGCGCACGAATCACCCCCGAAGGGGTATCTCGGCGCTGGGGGCCGTTGGGAAGATTAAGCGAGCTATTGCCCAGAGTCGCATGGTGCTGGGCAGACCCCTGCCGCCGGAGCCAGGGATCGAACCGTGATCCCCAACGTCCATCGTCATTCGCCCTGGCCGCGGCGCCACACCTCTCCCCTTCTTTTCTGATCTGCTGTGTTCCCGAATGCCGAATCGTCTATCAGTTTGTAGGAATATGTTAAAGGCGCATTGCCCCCTTGGTTAATCTTATCCTCCCCCAGGTGTGCATATTTAGTGTCCTGTGATTACTGTTGGTGTGAGTGGATGTGTGCACAGCCCCTCATCCAGTGCTGCAATCACTGTGCTGGTTGACTTCACCTTTGTCGGTTCATTTACGTTGAGATACACATTGCTTATTCGCAGTAAATCTTTACTTCTTTGCCAAGCTTTTTTCCCTCTATGATTGACTGCCGAAGACCAACTACGGGCAAACCTCGCTCTCAGCCCTCCCTCCGACCCATCCAACACCGACGACGCTGCCTGCAACCTCAGACGATGGATGGACGACTGTGCCAACACCCTCGCCCCGCTGAAAAAACTCACCTACAGTGACACCACCAAAAGAGCCAGCTGGTTCACCTCGGAACTCCTAGCTTCCAAACGTACCTGCCGGAAACTAGAGAAGAAATGGCACAGTGATAAGACACCGGACAGCCACACAGCCCACAAAGACGCCATCCGTAACCACCACCACCTCATCAAGTCCGCCAAGAGAATCTCCTTCAAAGACCGCCTGGACAACAACGCACACAACAGCAAGGAGCTCTTCAACATCGTGAATGAACTCTCCAACCCCAGCTCCAACACCAACGACATCCCGCCGTCGCAAGCCCTGTGCGATTCCCTCGCCACCTTCTTCCACCGCAAGATCGCCGACATCCACGACAGCTTCAACACCCAGACAGCCCCAACTAAGATCGATGCACCAGACCCGCCGCACACCATCGACCACGACCCCCTGCCAGCCTGGGCCAGCGTGAACATCGATGACACCATCAAGACCATGAGCACAATACACTCCGGCTCTCCATCAGACCCTTTCCCGCACCACATCTTCAACAAAGCCAGCAGCTCCATCGCACCCCACCTGTGCAACGTCATCAACCTCTCCTTCGAGACCGCGACCTTCCCAGAGAGCTGGAAACACGCAGAGATCAACGCCCTACTCAAAAAACCCAAGGCGGACCTGAGAGACCTCAAGAACTTCCGACCCATCTCCCTGCTTCCGTTCCCAGCCAAGGTCATCGAGAAGATCGTCAACAAACAGCTAACCCGATACCTCGAAGAAAACAGCATCCTGGACCCATCCCAATCGGGGTTCCGCAGCAACCACAGCACTGAGACTGCCCTCATCGCCGCCACCGACGACATCAGGATCCTGCTGGACAACGGTGAGACCGCAGCCCTCATCCTGCTGGACCTCTCCGCCGCCTTCGACACTGTCTGCCACCGCACTCTACGCGCACGCCTCCACGACGCAGGGATCCGAGACAAGGCCCTGGAATGGGCCACCTCCTTCATCGTCGGCAGAACCCAGAGAGTCCGCCTCCCACCATTCCGATCCGAAGCCTCCGAGATCATCTGCGGCGTACCCCAGGGATCATCCCTCAGCCCAACACTGTTCAACATCTACATGGCCCGCTCGCACGCATCGCCAGACAGCACGACCTCAACATAATCTCCTACGCCGACGACACTCAACTGATCCTCTCCCTCACCAAGGACCACCTCGCCGCCAAATCCAACCTCCATGAAGGAATGAAGGCCGTCGCCGAGTGGATGAAGATCAGCCGACTAAAACTGAACACGGACAAGACAGAGGTCCTCATCCTGGGCTCCAACCCCTCAGCCTGGGACGACTCCTGGTGGCCAACGACACTAGGAGCAGCCTCCGACACCCACCGACCACGCACGCAACCTGGGAGTCATCCTCGACTCAACGCTCTCCATGGCCAAGCAAGTCAACGCAGTCTCCTCCTCCTGCTTCAACACCCTCCGCATGCTTCACAAGATCTACAGGTGGATCCCGGCAGATACAAGAAGAACAGTCACCCAGGCCCTCGTCAGTAGCAGACTTGACTATGGGAACGCCCTCTACGCGGGAGCCCCGGCCAAGCTCATCAAGCGACTGCAACGCATACAAAACACCTCTGCACGCCTGATCCTCGATGTACCACGCCACAGCCACATCACCCCCACCTGAGGAACCTGCACTGGCTCCCCGTCGACAGGAGAATCTCCTTCAAACTCCTCATCCACGCACACAAGGCACTCCACAAGACTGGCCCAGCCTACCTCAACAGACGACTCCTCTTCTACGTCCCCAACCGCCAGCTCCGCTCCGCCGACCTCTCCCTCGCCACCGTCCCTCGCATTCGAAGAACTACCACCGGCGGCAGATCCTTCTCCCACCTCGCCGCCAAGACCTGGAACACCCTTCCACTAAGCCTACGACAGACCCAAGACCTGCTACTCAAGACCTGGTTGTTCGACCAGTAGCAGCACCCCCCCCCTTTTTTCTCCCCAGCGCCTTGAGACCCTCGCGGGTAAGTAGTGCGCTCTACAAATTCTGTGATTGATTGATTGATTGACTGCAGCATGTCCATGTCCTATTCAAGGTCTTTTTTAGTGAGGACTATTGCATGCCTTATATAGATTGAAATGCCCCTGGATACCCTCCCATAGAGGTGCCGTCTGCTCGCTGGTTTGTGTAGACCTGTGAAGCCTTCCATATGTGTTGAATTTGTTGCCCAGGTCTCTTGCAGGCAGAGGATGTCCCCCTCCTACAGCTTTCAAGTTGCATATTCACTATTGAGCGCCCTTGAGATTCTGGCGATATTCCAAGAAATTAGTTTGATACTGGTCTTAATGCTTCTGAAGATTATGTTATTCCCATCAGTTATGTACTTTGTTGTGCTCCTTGTTATCACCTTTGTGCTAGGAGTTGCAATTTGTTCTGCCCCCTGAGTTAGAATTTTGTACGGCATTGACCCTCCCATTGGCCTTCGCTCATTGCTTTGGAAATTACTCTTCTTCTCTGAGATGGGCCCTCATTAGGTCTGTATAGTATATTCAAATTTTCAAATCTGGAAATTGATTGTGCCACTGGGCCCCTCGCAGCAGGTCTTGTGCAGTCCCTTTTCTATTGTGTTGACCGTTTTGCAAACTTTATTAGCCTGGCCAGAAAATGGGGGTATTTTTCCTCCTCTAATCTTTAAACTAACATGACCCAGTCATCTAACCTCCCTTTTTCCTGCAGGATTGTTTCTATGAGAGCAGTGTTTTTCCACACGTCTACAGTATATTCCCGGATGTTGTTCTTATCTCCAATTTCAAATTGGATGGTGAGGAGATCTTCACTTGTTATTTTTGATAACGAGGGAATGTGTTGGAGGAGCTTCAGAATGTTTGCCCTGTTAAGGGTGTTGTGCCTACCCCTTGGTCTGAAATGTGGCCAGAATACTACTTTCTGTAATGTGTTTTCATTTACCAGATGTGCTGCCTCCATATTGGCTGACTGTCGGTTGTGATTCCTGGCTGGCTTCCATCCTTTGTCTGATTTTGAGGCTCCCTGTGTTTTGGCACCTGGTTTATTGCTGTTGAGTATTGACATTGGCTACAGGGTGCTACCTGCTTGACAAGGTGTTTTTCCCCAAACTGCTGCTCGCTGTCTAGTGCTTGATTGGCTATTAACTTGCTTTGCTTGAGACTGCCCTTCTGAGTTGGACTGCCCTGGAGTGGAGCCATGCATCAACAGATCCTGGGATTCAGGGCTTCTGAATTTGATCTGTTGGTTTTTCTTTTTCTCAAATATTAGCTATAATTTTTTGGTCGCTGCTTCTTCCACCATTGGTACTTGTTCCCTTATATGCTGTGATGAGGCGTGGGGATGCTGGCCCCAACTCCATCTCACGTGGGCCATTTTTTGCATTGTTCGCCTTTTCTTTGGCCTTTTCTTTGCACACCTGGTTAGTGGTTTATTTTCTTCATTTGTAATGTTTTTGCAAACTTCCTGGATCACAGCTAGTTGATTATTACTGTTACTGACTATGGTTACAGATTTGAGGTTTTCGTGAACCGATTCAGCAATTGATGGCATTATTACTAAGTCATTGTCCCCTTAACGGAGTCTGCACTACTGATAGAATTTTGGCCCCTTCATTTTTTGTTTCTGCTTTTACTTTCTCACTCCTTGAGTTTGTTTCCCCTCTCCTCATAAAGTTCCTTAAATCACATATCACTGTTGTGATTACTTCAGGTATCTACTGTATCTGTACAATGGCATACTTTTGTTGTAACGCTCTTCTTGATCTTATCAAGCTTTGATGCCATGTTCGCTATGGTGAGGGGTATTGTTTGCATAGTGTCCATTTGTATTTCCAATTTGTGTGAATTCCAGGTAAGTGTGTTTATTGCCGCCATGAGAGTAGCCTGTCTTGATTCTTGGAGAGTTCAAGGCTTGATTCATGATTATTATCCTGGGTGTTGTCATATGAATTTCCTGTGGGATAGGTCATACTGTTCAGACTAAGCCCTTGCTTATATGGCTCTGTACATGGCACCTGCCTGCTTCTATCCATATTTTATGAGTCAAACATCCAAGAGTTCTCTGGGTTATTGTCCATTTGTTCCTCCGCTACATCTCTGGTGTATACCTCTGCCATTGTTATTACCATCTTTATTTGATGGAAGCCTTTGGTAACTGATGCTGCTGGCTTGGATTTATAGCACTCTCTGCTACCTGGGCACTCCATTGAGGTGGAAGGCAACTCGATAATATGGGAAACATTGTCCTGTTCAGCATTTAGGGTGGCCTGACTTGTTACACTGCTGTGTGTGGACATATGAAGGGTTAGGTTCTTGTGTTCACCTGGTCCTGTCTGGGTGGGGTCTCCCTTGGTTAATCTGGGGAAATAATCAGAGTCCGAGCCTTGGTCTTCTGCTCTTGCTTGCCCTCCATTTCTACCCCTTACCTGTGGGCTGTACATAGCAATCGTACTCCTGGTGATCCTAGTGTAGCTAGTCCCCACCAAGTCACCGGTCTCCTTGGGGTGTGCATTACCCACTTTTGGTGGGGCAGAGATGTTGACTGGACCTGTGACCCCACCTCTTTCACTGTATCCTGGACCCCCCCTCCTCAAACCGCATTTTCTTGTTTGATAACTCTGCTTGCTCCCCTTTGCTGCTGATCTCATCTGTAGGAACACCCTGTGGTCGGCCTTCCAACCTGACACAAAGTGCGGCTTTGGCTTGACAATGTTGTGGACTTACCTTTGTCTATTTCTCCATGCTTATACCCCTGGGAACTCTTTGGGGAGCTCTTCAGATACTTCTGAGTGATTCATTCATATATATATATACTGTAAGCGTAGTATTTCTGTATTTGCCTGCTATGGCTATGGCACTGACTGTGGATGTGGCTATGGCTGGATCGGTCGGTGGTGGGCTGTATTCCTGCCCGACTATAAGATGTACAATTCAGGAGGATAAAGAGCTAGTTGGCTAGTTAGATGGCTGGAATCAATTATTCTGTAGTAGTGTTAGTTGTTGCTGCTTTGCTGCATGCAGTTTCTGCTTTCAAAGGCTTGAATATAACTCAAGAAAGATTCTGTTAAGGCCTACTCCAACTCATGTCTGGGCCGTGGTCCTTCCTGGCACTCTGGAGGTTGCTGATTGCTAATTTTGCTGGCAGCTGTGCCCCCCCCCAAAGGTGTCCTGGCGTCTTATAGTAGCCCAAGAAGTGGAGGAGGGTATGGGGAATTTGCAGATGGGCGTGCTAATGGATGCATTCGGGCTGGGGGGGTGAGAGCGTAAGCTGGGGATGCTGGGGATGCTGGGAGCACACCTCCAGCGGCAAGCCGCACTTGAACCTAGTCAGGCCGCTTTTACAACCAAGGAACTCTACCAAATATAATGACTCTATCACCACTACTCCCCCCTGCTCTCTCCTGCCACCACTGGAGCCCTAGCTTGCACCGCTTATCTGTGCTCCAATCCTGCTCCCCTGCTTGCTGCTCACTGCCTTGCTCCAACTTGCTCCCCTAATCCTTGGTGTCAGGTGGTCCAGGATGTGGCTGGTGTGTCTCTGGCTCTGGCGTGTCCCTCACACCTACTCACCCCTGCTCCCCTCGACTAGGCACAAAGCCCCAGGGACCACACAGCAGACGTCGAGAGAGCCGGGGGGAGCCATGGTGGCTAGCACAAGCGACCGAGTGACTGGCACCTGAGCAAAGAAGCAGCCGGTGCTGCGAGTTTTTTAGGATGTAGCGGGCGGATGATTCCACCAGAGGTACACCTCTTGCTTGCTCTGCCCAGTTCAGCCTGCTCGGAGCCCATGAGGCCCACGGAACTGCGCGACTCTCGCCTCGCCTCCTCGCTCACTCCTCCAACCTTGTGCACAGTTTCTGGTGTCTGAAATCTCGCAGCACTCCACCAAACACTCTGTGAAGGTATATGGAACATCTGAAGGTGTCCGGAACAACAAATGACAGTAAGGGCATGAGTGTGAGTATAATGTTGTGTAACAAAACATCAAAGTTTGCACTATAACATGATTATTGACCACTATAAGTCTCTAGTCACCAGATTTCTGAGCTCTGTGACCCCACGTATCCTACTGAAGCCAGTGGACTGTTTTGCTGGCTTTATTGACCGGTTGATTGGTAAATGCAACTATGGGAGGCCATCCACGCTTCCTTAGCCTCACCCAGAAGTGAGTGTTTCAGCACAGTCTTGCTGTGTAAATATTAGTAAGTATAGAGACGCCTGGTCCTGCTGACATTAACTCTTACCAGTGGTGATAGTGATGATAACCCCTCTGTTTACAACCTTAAAAGCTTCCAATGTATTGCTAATGATTCAACAGTGACCCCTTTTAGCTTAAAGTACTTTTCTCCTTCAACGACAGCATGCACCCTTTAATTTTGAGTCAATCAAGAAATAGGGATGTTAAGCGGGAGACGGTTGGGCCACATAAACATATACACCAGAAAAAGGCCTTGCCTGCTTGATTGCAACAAACTTTGGTGAATCAATGAGACTGATTAGAAACGTCAGTCCATCTCCACAACTCAACTGAGAAATATCAACTACTGAATACATACAGCGGTGTAAAATGTATTTTATATTTCCAATTCAAAACACATCAATTGTGAGATTAAGACAAAGCAGTGCTAATGTCAGAACATATATTTTTTTCTATGCCCCAAAATATACTTCAAATAAATGTGCATATACCCAAGTGAAAGTGAATCATTGTGAAAGTTATGAGAAAGGAATTCAACACTATTTGTGCAATTGCACAACGCAAGGAAAAGGAATTCACCAGACCAAGAACTACAATTCTCAGTAGTCGACACTTTTTTCATAGAGTCCTTTGAGTCCAGGTATAAATTCAAAAAGCCAGTGCAGACAGACTAAAGCAGCAGGATATAAACCAGTTGTCAACTCTCTTTTCTTTACCTCATACATTCATGCAAGAACTTAGAAATGTTTCTTGGCCCAAAATACTGTCAATGCATTTTTACCTCAACCCTTTCAAGATCTCCTTGGGAAAAGTGGTGGTGTTGTCATCCTGTGGAATGATATAAAACTGTCTTTCAGTATAGGGACACAATACTTATGTCACTACTTGGGGTCAAGGGCATAAAGAGATTCACTTTCATATTCCAAGAACCAAATTAACAGAAACTTCAAAGAGTTTTTTAGCAATCTGATTGTAAAAGAAAAGGGATGGGGGCTATGGAGAAAGCTTAATGTATATATTTTCGAGTGAAATATGATTATGCATGTGTGCACCCAAGTAATAGTGTCACCTGCCCCAAGAATCAATCTTTCATGATTCGTAACTGAATCTGAATATGAAGCACAAAATTAACAGAAATATGGCTGACTTAAGGATAAAACGTGCTAGACACAGTTTAAATTAAAAGCAGTCATGGTTTACTTTCTCAGAGCTTATTTCACAAAAGTAAACTTACACTTTGGTGTAAGTTTTCAATTTTTTGCAATTCACAAATTAATTTTACGAGTAGTATCTTTACGACTGCCTATCTTTTTATGGGCGCAGTCTCGCCACGAATGCGGAGATCCTGCATTCCTAAAGATACTACTCTTAAAATTACTTTGTGATTTGCTAAAAATTGGAAACTTACATTAAAGTGTAAGTTTTACTTTATGAATCAGGCCCTTAGTGATATTCAGGTGGCAGAAAGTTCACTGTTTGGAGTATCGGTGTGTTACTCATGCCAGGGCTAGCGAGCACACGTCACATTACTTTGTAAGCTCATCGCATCCATGATGTGTGGACGCCAGGGATTCTGGGTAATGTAGTGCCAGCATGAACAATACAAGATCGATTTCTGCATCATGAAACTGATGCATGTCATTGAGATAAAAATGCTTGCTATGTTAGTATGGTCAAAAGTGGTCACTGCAAGTGGTCACTGCATTCTACCGAAATCGTACTTTTATGTAAATGCGGGGCATAGAATAAAAATATATGTTCTGATATTAATATTGCTTGGTCTTGATCTACAATTTGTGTATTTTGAATTGTAAATATAAAAGACATTTTATACTGATGTATGCATTCAGAAATTGATATATGTCAATTAAGTTGTGGAGACTGACTGATGTTTCCAATCAGTCTCATTGATTCTCTAAAGTTTGTTGTAATCAAGTGGGCTGGGCCTTGTTCTTTCTTAATTCCTAGTCACTCATCCACCACATCCCTCTCGCTGGTCTCTCTCCCTATTCTAATACCATTTCCATTGAAGAGAGGTCTTAGGGTACCTATGCTGGTATAAAGATACTTTGCACAGTTATTCATTTAGCATCAGGAAATAGTCTAGCTTAAAGTAGGAGCTATGTGCCACAGATTGGTATGCATCGCATCACTCCCTAGGGTGGAGTTGGTGCCAGATGTCTGGAATGCTGGATGCATCAAGAAACCTGGTCAAGTTAGTGGATCCTTGTTAGGCTTAGGCAGCAATGCCAGTAAAGTTGCAACACGATTGTGTTCTACTCCGAGTAGGTAGACTCCCATTGGTATTTGTCCCAGAAGCCCACCAGTGGTCTCAAAGAAGGTTGCAATCAACGTTATGTGGATAAGAGTTTCCCATGCAATGTTATAGTGCCAGCTATATACCCCCCCATGGTGTCCTGCCATTCCCAGGAGGAAAACATACTTTACCCCCAGTCACAACAACGACCTGCCTTTACTACGCAGTCACTACCCTGACTGCGATGTTACCACGTGTTACTTTAACTTGCAAGTCATTACAACTTGCTTTAGGGGGCGCGCTGTTGGACTGGTGTTGGATTTGTCAGGATTTCTGCCACAGCTCACCTCTCTTGACTATCATAATCTACTGGCATGACTCATATAATTCCTCCCAACACATATGAATCAACAAACGTCTTGTACCCTGACTTTTGACCATATTGCATGCTGTTGGTAATAGCTAGCTACAGCTGGTGTTCCTTGCTTTGTTTGAAAAGGCTTAATAGCTTTTACAAATGTTTTAACATGCATTTGCAAGGTCATGTTTCATGCACCACAGAAACATCCAGAAAATTCACCAGAATAAGCATCAAGCAACCAGCATAGATGACCTCAACGTAAACCTTCCGGAAGACAGCCCTCATGAAATTAATCTCCTGCACCTGTTCCTTCCTATAAGCAATTAGAACGCGACCTTGGTAAACATTCTAAAAAACCTTCTAGAAGACAGTCTCATTAAATTAATCATCTGCCGTTGTTCCTTTTTTATAAGCAATTAGAACGCAACCTTTGTGATCATTCTAAAGAACCTTGAAGAAGGCAGCCTTATCAAGTTAATTATCTGCACCCATTCCTTGTTACAAACAATTTAAATATGACCTTTATGAACGTTCTAAAGCTGTCTTATTTAAAGACTGTTCACACTCCTCCCCTTCGCTTAGCCTCTTCGCCTGCCATTTACCTGTTTCCCGGCTACCATGACTCTCTCTTGCCAGCTCCCATGATGATCCTGCTTCGACCTCACCACAAAGAACATTACACATTAGTCTCACACCTGGATGGAAAAAAGAACAAGAAGAAAAGGAGAGATGCATTACCAGGCTTGAATTTACTACGTGCTGAGCTCAGTCGCAACATCGTGCTGCAAACAAAGGTAACCAGTGTTTTTGTTCAACTTGTACATAATGTTGGCAGGGCTCTGCCAGAGAGGACTTGGGTGAAGCTAACCCCATCCAAATTTGCTTGTGGTTTGATGCTGAAATCATATGCACTACAGTTTCCAAAATTTTGATAAAGGAGCCTCTATGGACAATCTAAACGAAAACAAAACAGAAAAAATCTAAAGGATGGTTGAAAATTGGAAATCTTTCGTGAGGTGATACCTTAAAAAATAGAGTTAATACTAGTCTAAAGCCTTATTGTTTGTTTGTTTATAGGTACCATATCTGCCGGTACCATTCATCAGACTGGTGTGAATGCCGGCTGCAATGCTGCTGTGTAGACAAGCCACAGAATCTTTGACTCTACGCGCTTTCTCCATCCCAAACCACTTCCCACTGGGATTTGCAACCGGAGCAGTGTCTCCTCCTGTAAACTGAGGGCAAGTCTTGGGTGTATTCGGGAACTAGTGTCACCACCCCATTGGAATCATCTGGGATCCAGGTAGGTGGATTATGACAGAAGGCTAGGCCACACACCTAACATTCCTTTCAGGCAGCACCATGACCAATCAAGACCAAATACTCACAGACTATCTAGCACGTGCATTATCAGGGGACCTCAATGACGCTAACAATGTTTGAGGTAATGCAGCAGTTACAACTAGATCTGAATAGGTTAAGAGCAGAAATTGCAACACTTAAGTAAGAGTTGCAACAAGAGAGGACTCATTTCACACAATGGAGGGATACTAAACCCAAGGATAGTTGCCCGGTTTTGATCCAGCCTGTGTTTGGAGAACCATTTCAAAGAGGGGCGTTTACAACTACTGACCAGAATCCACATGCATCTGTCTCTACACCCAGTCCTGTGCACTTAGCAGCTCCAGAATGCTTTCATGGCGACAGTACTATATTTGCAGACTTTATGAGTCAACGCCAATTACATTTCCTATGCAAACCTAAGGCATTTCCCAATGATGCTGCTAAAGTAGCGTTTCGAATCTCTTATTTGGGAGGTGCATCCACTAACTGGACAATTCCTTTAATAGAAATAAATTATCCCCTTTTGTCCAACTTTTCTGCTTTTAAGGCTGCCATGACCAAGTTAATTGCAAAACATGTTTTTATCCAAGCAACTGACAACCTACGACAAGCTTCTAAGGACCAGCTGACTTATATCACTACTTTCAATCGACTAGTGGTAGAAACGCACTGCCCGGAAGAGAAAAGAACATCCTTATTCTATCGAGGGCTAAGAGATGACCTTAAAGATTTGCTCTCGCACATTGATGATCTGCCCGACAATTGTGCAGAATTTATTGATCTTGTGGTTAAGCTAGATCACTGATTGGGTGAGCGAAAGGGTGACCGATCTCACAGTGACACAAGAGTAATTTTCCCTCAAAACCGAGGAGTCAGACAGTAAGACTCTTGATACTGTACCTATGCAGATAGGAGGTATAAGGGGTCCGCTATCTTATGAGGAAAAGGAACGTCGCTGCAAATTAAACCTATGTCTTTATTGTGGCAAAGATGGTTATTTGGCTAGGGAATGTTAAGCAAAACCAAAAAAGACTAAGGCTGTGGCTAGTGTAGAGGTCGTTCAAGAACAGGGAAACTAAGGCTCTCAACCAGAAGGGAGATTGTCTTGTGAAGAGAAACTGTACAGATCTCACAATATCTGACCAATGTAGGAAAACGAATTCCATGGTATCTGACTATCTGAGTCACAGTAATCCTATCCCCACAGTGGAGGCACATAATATCCATGCTCATTGACTCAGGGGCCACAGGCAATTTCTTTGATCTGACCCTAGCTGCCTACCTCGGGCTCACAAAATTTCCTAAAGAAAAACCTGAGCCTGTGCGAGCAGTAGATGGTTCAGAGTTGTTTTCTGAACAAATTTGTTAGACAGAGGTTCTAACCTTAGGGTGCGATAATGGGCATACTGAACTATGTGTCTTTGATCTAATAAACACTCCCACCTTTGGAGTAAATTTGAGAGTACCTTGGCTAGAACACCATAATCCAAAAATCGTATGATTACACCGCACTGTAATCTTGGACTCAGCATTCTGCACTACTAGCTGCTATCAAGAGGCTCCAGAGGTGGGAATACCTCTGCATTGCGCCTTGGTCCAAGGAAGAGAAAACCTTAAACTAACCAAAAGTGGCAGATCCTTCTCCTACATCGCGGCCAAGACCTGGAACGAACTCCCCCTCCACATCTGACGAAGCCTGACACTGCACCTATTCAGAAAGGATCTCAAGACCTGGCTCTTCGGATGACCACGGAGCTGCCCGCACCCCCCCCCCCACGCCTTGAGACCTTTACGGGTGAGTAGCATGCTTTAAAATCCCTTACTTATTGAAAGAATACCAGGACTTTCAAGATGTTTTTGACCCTGTAAAAGCCACACAACTGCCCCCACACAGAGCCTTTGATTGCCGCATAGATCTCCTCCCGGGAGCAACGCTGCCCTGCAGTAGAGTTTACTCATTGACAGAACCTGGAACTCAATATCTACTCAAATATCTGGATGAACTACTAGAGATAGGTTTTATACGCCACTCCATGTCGCCTGTGTCTTCCCTACTCTTCTTTGTACCCAAGAAGAATGGGGAGTTGAGGGTCTGTGTGGATTATTGGGTGGTCAATAAGATGACTATTAAGAACCTCTTTCCTCTCCCGTTAATTCCGGTACTACTTGATCAGGTCAGAAATTCCACCATTGATACGAAACTAGATTTATGGGGAGCTTACAACTTAATCCATGTATGAGAAGGCGATAAATGTAAAACCGCCTTTAGGACGAAGTGAGGGCTGTTTGAGTATACTGTTATGCCCTTCGGGCTATGTAATGCTCCAGCAGCATTTCAATATTTCATTAACAAGGTCTTGAGGGAGTTTTTGGATGTTTGTGCAGTCATCTACATAGACAACATTCTGATTTACTCAAACTCAGAAGAAGAACATGTACAGCATGTGCGCGCCATCTTCCAGCTCCTTTAGGGAAAACGCTCTCTTTGCTAAAATAGACAAATGTGTCTTCCATGTGCAGTAAGTAGAGTTTATGGGGTATCAGAGATAACACATAACAATCATCTGCACCTGTTCCTTGCTATAAGCAATTAGTACACGACCTTTGTTAACATTCTAAAGCACCTTTCTAGAAGGCAGCCTCATCAAGTTAATTATCTGTACCTGTTCCGTGTTACAAACAATTAGAATGTGACCTTTATGAATGTTCTAAAGCAGTCTTATTTAAAGACCGTCAACACTCCTCCTCCTCACTTAGCCTCTTCACCTGCCACTTACCTGTTTCCCGGCTTCCAGGACTCTGTCTTGTCAGCTCCATTGATCCTCCCGCTTTGACCTAACCACAAAGAACGTCCCACAATAGTCTCACACCTGGATGGAAAAAAGAACAAGAAGAAAAGGAGAGACACATTACCAGACTTGATTTTACTTCTCATTGAGCTCAGTCGTAACATCGCGCTGCAAACAAAGGTAACCAGTGTTTTTGTTCAACTTGTACATACTGCACCCAAGTCCTCTCTTCCAGAGAGGACTTGGGTGAAGCTAACCCCTTCCAAATTTGCTTGTGGGTTTGATGCTGAAATTATACTCACTACAGTTTCCAAAATTGTGATAAAGGAGCCTCTATGGACAATCTAAATGAAAACAAAACAGCAACAAAACTAAAGGTTGATTGAGATTTGAAAAGCTTTTGTGAGGTGATACCTTTAGATATAGAGTTAATTCTACACCAAAGCCTTATTATTTGTTTGTTTATAGGTAACATATCTGTCGGTACCATTCAACAAACTGGTGTGAATGCCTGCTGTAGGGTTGCTTCCACTGAGTTTTGCCACCGGAGCAAATGTCTCCTCCTGTGAACCGAGGGCAAGACTCGGGTGGATTCAAGACATAGTATTGCCACTCCATTGGAATCATCTGGAATCCAGGTAGGAGGCTTAAGACAGGATTTCTAAGTTCAACACCTTCCCTACTGTTGCGTAGACTGGAGTTGGATGGCTACTCCTTTAGATTCCTTGGTAAATCCTGCATGACATGGCTTGGAGAATCAATAAAGAAGAAGTACGTGGTTCCTCGGTGAATACAGAGTATTTATAGCAGGTCATGAAAGGAAGGGGATTCTTCCTTTCGGAACTGGTGCCCTCACACACCCAGCAAGCTAGGTGTCATGCTTCATCATCTGGGCCTGCTCCTCGTCGGGTCGGCGCTGCAATACCCGACGGGCACCCAAAAGGGGCTCTTTATCGGAGATCTTTTGTTCCTTGCCGGTGGGTGCCGTGGGTGTAAGGGCCCTTTTGATTGTGTGGATGTAGTAGTATGTGAAGTGAGTTAGAACAAGTCAGGGTGCCTTATGGAACATATTTTATTCTTGGTAGGCCCCCTGCCTGATTTAAAATAGAAAAAGGAGAGGCGTCTATCTGACTATAATGGGTCAAGATCAGGGCGCTCTATTCCTAGTGGGTCAACATGTTTCTTGCCATTGTTGTCTTAAGGATCAAAGGCGATTCTTCAGGACCGTAAAGTGAGTCTATCTACACCCAGTGGTGTGGTGAACTACCTACCACTCTTGGATAAGCGGGTTGTGCGCCCGTTGTTTCTATGGACGACCCAATCACTAATTGAATTGTGCCTCGTCAGTATCCAGGATCCAGCGGAGAGGGGTAGGACAACCACACGGCTTTCATTGAAAGCAGACACATAACTTATATGTGTCCACGGCCCGCTGGATACTGACGAGGCACGATTCAATTAGTGATTGGGTCGACCATAGAAACAACGGGATCAAGGAAGGCCTCTAAGGGCAACAGCACTTATTGTGCCACCCTTAGAGGCCCTGTACCTTTACACACACACACTGTCATTGCAGGCTGAGTGTTTTGGTGCAGAGCAAAGTGAAGAGTCGACATGGCACACATTCCTTTGTGCCATGCCTACAATCCACTGCCATGGCATAGGTAAACCACCCCTCTAGCTGGGTGCACTATACCACTGGTGAAGGTACAGGTGCATGAGCCCTTTACCCCTACAGTGTCTAAGTCCATTCTTAGACATTGTGAGTGCAGTAAAGCCATAAAGAGTATATGGTCTGGGAGTTTGTTATTACGAACTCCACAGCACCTTAATGGCTTTACTTAAATCTGGGAAGTTTGATATCAAACTTCTCAGCACATTAAACCCACACTGGTGCCAGTGTGGGATGTAATGCAAAATGCACACAGCGGGCATCTCAGAGATGCCCCCTGAAAAACAACCTGACTCTATTGTCCTGGCCGAGTGGCTACCCACCTGCTGCCACCACCAGACATGTTTGTGGACCCGTGGGTCGAGAGCCTGCCGCTCTCGGGCTCCTGAAACACAGCACATCCTGGGTTGATGTGCCAAGCCTCCTCCTTCTTCCAGGATCCACGAAGGGGAAGCTTCAAAGGCTTTCCGCCTTTGTAAGCTGATGCAGCCATTTGCTGCTCCCAGCAACTGGCTGCCACTGGTTCTGACCACCACTTTGGGCAGGAGAATCGGTGGGAAAGCCAAGATAGGAGGAGAGGTGTGCCTCAGGTGGGGGAGGAGAGGTGAAGCACAACTCCCAGTCCCCATCAACTTGAAGATGGGGGAATGCAGCCAACCAGAGTGAGGCTTATGCCCCCCTCCCACTGGAGGGTGGCATAATAGGGGGTGCCCACCCGAAGGAAGGGACCCATTGGTCACAACCTGTACCTACCTGAAACGCCCCTAAATTTAGTATTTAGGTATTACCCTGAACCTTGCCTCCAGAGACAAGAAAAAACAAGAAGAAGAAGAAGGACCAAAGAGCCATGCTGAAGGAAGAAGAGGAGGGCACCAACTGGCTTGGCCACAGCCCTACCGGCATTTCCTGACCTCGACCTGCTCCAGCGAAATCATGGTGTGTCCTGCAGCCCCCCAGAAACCAGAGGACCTGCCCTGCCTTCCCCAACAAGACTTTGTCTCCCGTGAGCACCGGATTTGCTCACCAACAGACTCTGGCTCCGGCCAAATCTGCAAATCTGCACCACTCTGCACCCGATCCCCACAGCGCTGAGTTTGAGTGGCCCAACACCACGAGGAGGACTCCTTGGCAATTCTAACCTTGGATCTGGTGATCCCTGACCTACCTCAAGTCTCCCGATGATGCCTGTAGCCCCTATCTGGAGGATCCCCCTGACTGCGACCGGAGCCAGTAAGGAAAACCCGACACCAAAAGACACCCCTGCACCCGACGCCCCACGGCACTGGGTGGCCCAACTGACAGTGTCCCAGCATTCCACAACATTCCATCTTACCTTTCCAACGGGTGGTCGCCTCCAGAAAATCTTTGTGCCCGAGCCTGCAGTGTTTGTTCTGATTGGAGCTTCCCCATTGAAACCAACAGGGCTCCCGGCATCAATCCAGCACGCTGCACCCAACTGCTCCAGTGGCGCTGTGTGTGCACTTTGTGTGCTATCTTAGATCCCCCCTTGCCCTGAGCTAAACCCTAGGAGATTTGCTCCCACATCCAAGTGGCATGCCCATGAACAGCCACCAACCGGAGGACCCCTATCCCCCTTTGGATAACATTGGGCCTCAGCACTCTGCACCGGGCCACCCTAGTGCTACTGAGGGCGCTTTTTGAGTGCAACCTTGACTCTGGGGGAACCCTCTGTCTAACCCCAGAAACTCAAGACTATTTACTCACCTGCAAAACAATAACCCAATTTTTCTCCATAGGATTGCATTGACTGTTTTCCTCTGAAAAAGTTCTGCGTTGCGGGTGTTATGTATGGAAACCTAAGAAACTGTGTTTTGATAAAGTTTGTTTTACTCACCTTTTATCCAGGAAATGTCCCAGTGTGATATCTAGGCATATCACACTGAGTAGAAAACGTAATCTGAAAAGTAACTTAAAGAGTAATCACAAAGTAATTGCAAAGTAACTGAAAAGTAATTTCAACAGTTTCTGAACATTTGACCTACCTGTTTCTACATTCAATTGCATTCAACTGTACTATCAGTTGATAGGTCTAACATATATATGGAGATGTGGAGTTAAGAATGGTAAATCTATTCTTACCTATTTGCACTTAACTTCGACCCAATATTCATCCCACATATCCTAAAATTCCCATCACTCTCTCCAGACCCTACACTTTGAGAACATGAAACAAATGTCATCAGATAAGTCTGCAGGAGCCCCCTTATGGCAAGTGTATAGAACATTTTCCCTTTCCCTCATCCACACTTTTGTCCCCCTGATCTCACATGCACCAAATAGATCTCACATGCACATGTTGTTAAAAAAAACCATCTCAAAGCCCTCTAAATTCATGTAGGACAGAGAAAGAGGAAGGGAGAACCCATCATAAATAAGAAAAGGAAAAGAATGAAGGGAAGTAAGAAGAAGAGGGGAAGGGTCAGGGGAGTGCAGCCCAAGTGAGACATACATAAGGTCTTCGCCTGCCTTCAAGACTCTGAAAGGGCAGTTTATGGGCACCAAACTTTGCAGTCAAGGTCTGGCCTCTTCAGCTTCTTCAGAGGTTGGATATCACATGAGGCAAGGGCTGACATCATTTTGGTTACTGCATTTGTGTTTCAACTTTGTTGACCAATGGATAGTCAGACTTCTACCTCTCGTGTTTCTAGTTATGTTTTTAATCCTTTTTTGTCCATTCTGTCTGAGGAGAAGGGGGACTGAATGCCCATTCCTATGTAGTGCTAGCTCATGACTCATGATCTGCTGCATACAATGCAGAATCTGCAAGAGGCTTATCATTTTATTTTTTTGCTCATCTCAATATTCTGTATCATCATTCTCCTCCTCACTGATGCTCTCAGTTCTTGCTTCACACCTTCAGAACCATTATTTTGGCTGGCCTGCACTCTATTTCATGATTCATCCTGAGGTCCTTTCTTTATCGCCCATTCAATTCTATGCAGCTCCTCGAGCATAAAAGAAATGAGACTTTGATGAAGTTTAGCTCTCATCTTTTGTTTTACTTCAGTGAGTCTGCTGATGATGCACAAGTCTAGTGTAACCCGGGAAGATGGGTAGCCAGGACAATTCATGGTAGATCTCCCTCTTTCTCTAGGCGGTATGCAGGACGGATGCTCAATATTTGTGTTTAAGTCTATGGGTGATAAGAGATCCCAGGGAGCTCAGTGGAGGGGGGGGGCTTCTGGGTCAGGCATCAGTGGCCTCCCTCAATGATAAACAAGTGTGAGAGTTCAGCTGCAGGCCCCCAATAAATAGAACCACTCATGGAGGAACCGCTCAGGGTGATTGTCTGCCACTCCTTCCCGAAAGCCCATAACCAGTAAGTTGTTCCGGCTGGCTCTTCCTTCCCCATCTTTCACTCTTGCCAGTAGGAGTTTCGTTGGAATCATCACCCACCTCTGCTCCGTCTGCGTTGCATGCATTGCATCTTTCAGCTCGGTGATTCTTTACTCTGCCTTAGTGACTTATTTAACAGCATTTCTGAGGCCTTACCTGATTAGGATCACAACACATCCCTGTTTCTAATGCCTCCTGGATGCCCTTGACCACAGGAAGGATCACTGCTTATCTGATGTTTGTGGAGACATCCCTTCATAGCCGAGCCTGTTGCACCTTTTGTACTTTGCAAGCAATTTGAAACATGCAGATTTCCCAATGTTTGACTTTTGTGGCTGTTGGTGTGGTATGTCCTGACCATTGAGCCACTATTCAGGGATAGATGCCAAGAGGTCTTCTCGATGTCTCCACCTTGCCAGCCAGCTATCTGCATTCAGCTTTATAGCGTATATATTATGTCTTCCTGATAGGACTGGGGAACTCGGTGTAGACAAAGTGTTATCTTGTATTTGTAGATAAACATTTTGTTGATGTCTGATGCTGTAACTACCCTCACGAGGGGTCCTGACAAAGCTCACAGGTCATCCTTATTCTCCCAAATGCAAACTCCTTTGTTTATCTTATCTTTTCCAGTCTAGAAGACCAAGCCACCCCCCCGGCTCACTGCAGGGACTCTCTGCCAGGGGTCTTTCTTCTGCACAGCTTCACTGTTGCAAGCAAAGGGAGCCAAACCCACCACACCGCTCTGCTTTAATCTAGTACACTTCCCCATTAAGCTTTTAGCTGGGCAGAGAAACACTGAGGGCACAAGCAATCTTCTCTCACTTACCTCGGAACTTCTCCTCTCCCAGGCTGCTCACTCATGTATGCCTATGATGGAGCAAGGATTCAAGAAAATGAAACTTGCTAGAAGAAATCCTCCATTAACTTTCATTAATCATTAAAACTGTAGATAAGATGAAACTAATATACACAAGACACCAACAAATGGGGAGAGAAGCTTACGCATGCTTAAACTAATGACCTTACCAGGTAGGTCGCTCCCCCGCCACACAGCTCCGCCTGTGGTGTCCTGCCCGCTGCTGCTGCTGGTAAGCTCGCCCTCTGCTTGTGGCCTCGGTGCCCGTTTTCCGTCTGTTCCCCTCGCTGCCCACACTGTACTGTGTCCATTTTTTCCTTCTGTTCCCTCGCTGCCCCCATTGCTGTGTGCCCGTTTTCTCTCTGTTTCCCTCGCTGCCCCCATTGCTTTGTGTCCATTTTCTCTTCTGTTCCCTCGCTGCCCCCATTGCTGTGTGCCCGTTCTCTCTCTGTTTCCCTCGCTGCCCCCATTGCTTTGTGTCCATTTTCTCTTCTGTTCCCTCGCTGCCCCCATTGCTGTGTGCCCGTTTTCTCTCTGTTTCCCTCGCTGCCCCCATTGCTTTGTGTCCATTTTTTCCTTCTGTTCCCTCGCTGCCCCATTGCTGTGTGCCCGTTTTCTCTCTGTTTCCCTCGCTGCCCCCATTGCTTTGTGTCCATTTTTTCCTTCTGTTCCCTCGCTGCCCCCATTGCTGTGTGCCCGTTTTCTCTCTGTTTCCCTCGCTGCCCCCATTGCTTTGTGTCCATTTTTTCCTTCTGTTTCCCTCGCTGCCCCCATTTCCCTGTGTCCTTCTTGCCTTCTGTACCCCTCGCTGCCTCTCTCCACTCCCGCCGCTGCGTGCCCTGCGGCCCCGCCCCCCTGACTGCCCATTCGCTGCCCCTGCCTCCCAGCTGCTCCTCCCTCCCACCTCCCCATATATGGCGGCCGCTGTGCGGCCGCTGGCGCGCCAAAGGCGCGCCTAAGGCAAGCCCGTCTGCGCCCGTCCGTGCCTGGACCGCGCCCAGCGCCAGAACCCCTGGGCCGTGCACCCTCCGCACCAGCCTCGAGGACCGACGCCGATACGATGCCACCACACTCCACGCTCTCAACCCCGGACGGACGCACAACTGTTTCAAGGCCGCCCCGAAACGCACCCATGGTCCCTTCACCTCCCGGAACTGCAGCTACACCAGCCTCAGAGCCACCGAGGCACCCGCCAAGAAGGACCGCAACCACCTCCGATGCATCCTACTGAACACCCGCTCCGCACGCAAACACGCCGTCGAGCTCTGGGACCTGCTCGATACATCATCACCAGACGTCGCCTTCCTGACAGAGACCTGGATGAACGCATCCTCCGCCCCCGACATCGCCATAGCCATCCCAGACGGCTATAAGATCACCCGCAGAGACCGCATCAACGCAGTAGGAGGAGGAATCGCCATCGTCCACAAGAACACCATCAGGGTCTCGAACAGCACCGACAACACTCTCAGCACCGCCGAACACATGCACTTCCAGATCCACACGGACCCCAACACCACCCTTAGAGGAACCCTTGTCTACAGACCCCCTGGGCCCCGACCCCAGTTCAGCGACTCCATCGCCGACTTCATCAGCACGCACGCCCTGACCTCTACCGACTACATCCTCCTCGGAGACCTGAATTTTCACCTGGAGAACAAGAACGACAGCAATTCCACCACCCTGATCGACAACCTCGCCAACCTCGGTCTGAGCCAGCTCGTCACAACACCGACCCATTCCGCCGGCCACACGCTCGACCCCATCTTCTCCTCAAGCTCCCACGTCTCCTTCAGCCACACCACGGAACTCCTCTGGACCGACCACCGCTGCATCCATTTCACCTTCCAGAAACCCACCACACACCACCGCACCCAACAGATCCCACGCCGCTGCTGGAGCAAAGTCACCGAAGACCAACTACGGGCAACCCTCGCTCTCAGCCCTCCCTCCGATCCATCCAACACCGACGACGCTGCCTGCAACCTCAGAAGATGGATGGACGACTGTGCCAACACCCTCGCCCCGCTGAAAAAACTCACCTACGCTGACACCACCAAAAGAGCCAGCTGGTTCACCTCAGAACTCCTAGCTTCCAAGCGTACCTTCCGGAAACTAGAGAAGAAATGGCACAGTGATAAGACACCGGACAGCCACGCAGCCCACAAAGACGCCATCCGTAACCACCACCACCTCATCAAGTCCGCCAAGAGAATCTCCTTCAAAGACCGCCTCGACAACAACGCACACAACAGCAAGGAGCTTTTCAACATCGTGAAGGAACTCTCCAACCCCAGCTCCAACACCAACGACATCCCGCCGTCGCAACCCCTGTGCGATTCCCTCGCCACCTTCTTCCACCGCAAGATCGCCGACATCCACGACAGCTTCAACACCCAGACAGCCCCAACTAAGATCGATGCACCAGACCCGCCGCACACCATCGACCATGACCCCCTGCCAGCCTGGGCCAGCGTGAACATCGAGGACACCATCAAGACCATGAGCACAATACACTCCGGCTCCCCGTCAGACCCTTTCCCGCACCACATCTTCAACAAAGCCAGCAGCTCCATCGCACCCCACCTGTGCAACATCATCAATCTCTCCTTCGAGACCGCGACCTTCCCAGAGAGCTGGAAACACGCAGAGATCAACGCCCTACTCAAAAACCCAAGGCGGACCCGAGAGACCTCAAGAACTTCCGGCCCATCTCCCTGCTTCCGTTCCCAGCCAAGGTCATCGAGAAGATCGTCAACAAACAGCTAACCCGATACCTCGAAGAAAACAGCATCCTGGACCCATCCCAATCGGGGTTCCGCAGCAACCACAGCACTGAGACTGCCCTCATCGCCGCCACCGACGACATCAGGATCCTGCTGGACAACGGTGAGACCGCAGCCCTCATCCTGCTGGACCTCTCCGCCGCCTTCGACACTGTCTGCCACCGCACTCTACGCGCACGCCTCCACAACGCAGGGATCCGAGACAAGGCCCTGGAATGGGCCACCTCCTTCCTCGCCGGCAGAACCCAGAGAGTCCGCCTCCCACCATTCCGATCCAAAGCCTCCGAGATCATCTGCGGCGTACCCCAGGGATCGTCCCTCAGCCCAACACTGTTCAACATCTACATGGCCCCGCTCGCACGCATCGCCAGACAGCACGACCTCAACATAATCTCCTACGCCGACGACACTCAACTGATCCTCTCCCTCACCAAGGACCCCCTCGCTGCCAAATCCAACCTCCATGAAGGGATGAAGGCCGTCGCCGATTGGATGAAGATCAGCCGACTAAAACTGAACACGGAGAAGACAGAGTTCCTCATCCTCGGCTCCAACCCCTCAGCCTGGGATGACTCCTGGTGGCCAACGACGCTGGGAGCAGCCCCGACACCCACCAACCACGCACGCAACCTGGGAGTCATCCTCGACTCAACGCTCTCCATGGCCAAGCAAGTCAACGCAGTCTCATCCTCCTGCTTCAACACCCTCCGCATGCTTCGCAAGATCTACAGGTGGATCCCGACAGACACGAGAAGAAGAGTCACCCAGGCCCTCGTCAGCAGCAGACTCGACTATGGGAACGCCCTCTACGCGGGAGCCCCGGCCAAGCTCATCAAGCGACTGCAACGCATACAAAACGCCTCCGCACGCCTGATCCTCGATGTACCACGCCACAACCACATCACCCCCCACCTGAGGAACCTGCACTGGCTCCCCGTCGACAGGAGAATCTCCTTCAAACTCCTCATCCACGCACACAAGGCACTACACAAGACTGGCCCAGCCTACCTCAACAGACGACTCCTCTTGTACGTCCCCAACCGCCAACTCCGCTCCGCCGACCTCTCCCTCGCCACCGTCCCTCGCATTCGAAGAACCACCACCAGCGGCAGATCCTTCTCCCACCTCGCCGCCAAGACCTGGAACACCCTTCCACTAAGCCTACGACAGACCCAAGACCTGCTGACCTTCAGGAGGCTACTCAAGACCTGGTTGTTCGACCAGTAGCAGCACCCCCCCCCCTTTTTCTCCCCCAGCGCCTTGAGACCCTTGCGGGTAAGTAGTGCGCTTTACAAATTCTGTGATTGATTGATTGAAGAATAAAAAAGCAACGCGACTAAAACCCGCTTTAATTTGTGAAAACGCTTTACGCATATGCAAATCTGAATTACGTAGAGATAACGTGACTAACTCGCTTTGAGAGGGAAAACCTCGCGCATGCGCAAGAAAAACTAACACGTGGTCTTAAAGTACCGCGTGCCTGGCATCTGCTTGCTTGAATTTAGAAGAAAGCTGCTGTTGTTAACGCTTTTGCCTAAGAGAGATAATAACAACATGGGATAGAGTAGAAGTGGGTGGTGAACAGTGAGAATCATATGTTTAAGAAAATAACATCTGTTTATGATTCCTTTATTAATAGTGTGCATTCAGGCCTGCTAGAAGCTTGACAGAAAAAGAAAATGGCGATGGATGACCAAAAGTTGCGCATGCTCAGAGAGTCCATGGTGTGACCCGGTGACCGAAAGAGCTGAATGACTGCCAAGAATCAAGGACAGAAGACATGAGAAAAAGAAGACATGTATCATTCGTCTATGTAGTCTGTATTAAATAAATTATTGCGAATGGCAACAATATATGCATGGGAAGAGGACAATATGAATGAGCTAAAGGGGAAGGGCTAGCTAACAATAAGTGCCTTAATAGAAATGAATATGTCAGTATGGTGTGATGAAAACTCCCCTACCCCCGTCCAATCATATTTCGTATTTTAGTGAAATTTGCAACTCTTAAGGGTGGGAAATGTAGAAATAAAGACTATAACTAGAGTAAGTTGAGTTAAGTTAGCAGCTCATCGACGCTGAGAGAGAGACGAGTATGCTGCATCGGGAGAGAGCATCATAGAGGAGAGAGAGAGAGGCGAGAGCAGACTGGGAAGATTCAGATCCGAAACGACAGCCTGATTAGATTCGAAGATTTGCGGAAGAAGATCGAGGAGGGAGAGAGTGTAAGAGAGGAAACTGCCCTGGTGCGTCGGGTTTGTAGAAAAGTCTAGTAAGTATTGGTCCTGTCCTGATCCTGTCCTTTAGTCTTTGTCTCCTGATCCTATGTCAGGGGACCTCCACCATTCCTTTGGCCAGAGTGTTGGTATTCCGGTCATCTCTTATTAGGTAAATGATATTCTATCTCAAATTTGCATATTTCTTTGCAAATGTACGTTAATATATGCCTTTTGTCTCTACATCTATCCACTCTTTTGCATTGCTTTTTGTTGAATGAGGTTGTGTAATTGAATGTATTTTGCTAAATGAAATTTCTCTCTCTCCCATTGAAGAATGATGGAATTTGCACTGTGAATCTGTAATGATGAGCGTTCAACTTTATGACTGAAAATTTAGATAAAGCTTATAAATCTTACTCAGAGTCTGTGGTCATTTCACTAAGAGCTGTGCATTAGTTAAGAAGTTGTTAATATCACCATCAACTAACTCAACTAATGGTCCATCGACCAGAGGAAGAGTGTTGATTCGTGAAGATTAGTTAGGCATTGAAATGTCAATTTAGCCTGATTTGTGGTTACAGGGACATAACTAATCAGAACTTAAGTGAATTATAAAACTTGACCCCCAGCGGTTTTTGCCCAGGGAGTGTGGATGAACATTTTCAGATGAATGTATATGGGCCCATTGAAATACTCAGTTTTGTGAAATATTCAACCCTGGGCCTTCCGCTGGATCACCTAGGCTATCCACCTCTCTGGTTTGAAGTCTCTTAGCGGCTCCTTTTACATCCACTTTCACTCTCTTATATGAGTGGTCCATGAGTTGTTGGGCCATAGGCTCTGTCCACTTATTTGATTTGATTTGATTTAGAGATTTGTATAGCGCACGTATGCCCGAGGGCGTCTTGGCACTGGAATTGGCAGGAACGCAGAAGTATGGCAGGACCTAGTGATGCTAATACAGTATTAGATCAGTCAATTGGCGAATAACCATGTTTTCAGCTGTCTTCTAAACGACATGAGCGACGTGCTGCTTTTTATCGAGATCGGCAAGAGGTTCCAGGTTTTCGCTGTCCCTAATAGGAAGCTTCTGCCCCCCCAGCGAACCTGCTTGTACCTGGGTATTAACAGCAGTTTTGAGTGAGATGATCTTAAATTTCTGGCTGGCATATACCATTTCAAATGTGACCTTAAATACAATGGTCCTTTACCCTGTAGGGCTTTATATACTATGCATTGTGATTTAAATTTGATTCTTTTTTCCACAGAAAGCCAGTGGAGGTCTCTCATTCTATGGGAGACTGGTTCATATTTGGGGATGTCCAGAATTAATCTAGCTGCAGCATTCTGCATTCGCAGCAGTTTCAATAAAAACTGGGATTGTATCCCCACATAAAGGGCATTGCCATAGTCCAGTCTGGAAACGGCCAAGGTTGTGACCAGTGTTTTTAGTGCATCCTGGGGAATAAAAGGGCGGATCTTCCTGATCATCTTTAAAATACCCCAGAAGGTAGAGGCAAGCTTGTTAATCTGACACCCAAATGTCAATCTGTCATCAAATACAACCCCTAGGTTCTTAACCTTAGGGACTGGAATTGGGCATTCGCCCAGATTTACCGGCCACCATCTAGGAGTCCAAAAGGAGGCGTTGGATCCTAGCAGCAAAACTTCTGTTTTTTCGCCGTTCAGTTTCAGGCAGTTAGTCTGCATCCAGGTATTTACCTGCAACATGCAGTTGTTAAAATGATCGGCTGTCTCTTCCACATTATTTGAGACTGATTCCACCACCTGGGTGTCATCGGCATAGGAGACCACCGAGAAGCCACATTGCCTAATGATCGATGCCAACGGTGCCACATAGATATTAAAAAGTGTGGGGCTCAAAGAGGAGCCTTGAGGCACCCCACATGGCAGTTTAAAAGATTTGGACACTGATCCACCCACTTCTACTGCAAAAGTTCTGTCCGTTAGATAGGATGACAGTAGAGTAAGGGCGGTATCTTGAATTCCCAACTCCGCTAGTCTACCAATTAAAATTCCGAGGAGTCCCAAACTCTCAGTGTGGGCCAGTCAAAGACGATCCCATAGGGTTGAAGACAGTAGTACAGGGTCGTGTCAGCCACCCTGAGGTCTGGAGAATGATGCCTCTGGTTCTCCTCCTCAGCTCTCAGTCCAACAGGGCCCTGGGCTGCTGTTCTTACAGCAGACATCACTGCATTGCTCTTGCGTCTGCCTGCTGAGCTCCTGTTCTCAATGACCACCTTCAGACTATTTTACAAAGTCAAGCCCATGCAACTGCAAACAGTTCCAGTGGTCCTCCCAGGGGACCCAAGCCTCTAAAAGCATGTCCGGGCTTATCTGCTTGCACACTGCAAAGCAATCAGGGGCACGGGGCAGTCAGTCTATCTGGCAGCTCTGCTCCAGCTCTCCACTGCTCAGTGCTGTTAAAGGAGCTTGGATGTTGCATTTGGTGCAGGGATGATGTGAATTTTGTTAACGTGGGCCTGAGTTCCCTTAGCCTGCCACCTCCATTGTGGTGACAAATTCATGCCCCCAAATTTATAGTGAAGCTTTAGAGCTTGGACTGGATGCTTCTAGGTCCTAGTGTATCACTTGTTTGCATCTGGCCTAACCTTTTTGCCATCTCCAAGTAAACAGCGGGATGCCAATCACTGAAGATTGCAGAACATAGACGGTATTGAAGCTTCCAGGTCTTTCTCAAGACTCCTAGTAAGGATTTGTATCTCAATAGTCGCAAAGTAGGAGTGCATTCTCAACATGTTTAATTTCGCTTTCAATGAGGTTTCAGCTTCCTCTAGGCACTCAGCCTTTCCCTCCACCTCTTTTATTCTCGTGCCCACCGAGTCTATGTCATAGTGGACAGTGTAAATTGTGACCCCAAGTCCAGTGTTCAGCTGCAGGAGGTGCTTGGAGAGGTCTGATTTAATCTTCTCTTGTGGTTAATTTTTATAAGGTGAACTTCTTCAGTCAATTCATGGCACCCAGAGCAGGTGCCTGAGTTATCTCAGATGATGTTGAGCCCACGTCAGGGACGGTGCCCTAGTGTGGTTTGGTAAAGGAAAAGAAGTTGGAGGCCTTCTTTTTTAGGTGTTTCTTCAGTGGTGTTCAGCATGTGCCGGCCTCATCATGATATACCATGGTCACGAGGAAGTAATGCAGTGTCGCTAGCATCCCATCTATATGGCCTCTGGGTGTGCAGTTTAAATAGCGATTAAGTCCAGGCACCCAGTTGTGGCACTCCCAGCCTAACACCCCCCACACAAAGGCAGAAATGTCAAAGCTTTTTATTTTTCAGTGGCCTCCAGGTAAGGAAAAATAGATGGATCTAGGACCAGCAGCAGGGCATGGGTCAAAAGGTACTCTAAGACCCTGTGCTTGAGTGAAGAACGAGAGCCCAAGTCTCTCAGTACACATCATCATCATCATGGCAAGATCATGAGGACTGTTAGCATGGACTGAAATTTTATCGCAAGGGAACCCCAGGTAAAAAACAGGGTGCTTCCATGAGAGGTGCCACCATACATTAGGTTGCATACAGTTCGTGTGATCCAGAGGGACACATCAGAAACAGCACCTGGCATCCTCTGATTACTTAAATTATTTACCCTGTATCTACCAACGGGCCAGTGCACTGCAGTGTCCTTGCTACCCCTTTTGATGCATCCAATGGCACTTAGCAGCGTGGATCCCCAGATCAAGCAAACAGTACAGATCTTGCTACAAGAGAATTCACCTTTGTAGAGCACTGCCTCCGCACCCGACCCTCAGAAATGCATCTCAGGAAAGAAGATGTGGGCACCACCGTGCTTGGCTGTGTTGCATCTCTGGAGCTCCACCACCAGCAGGAAAGGGACTCTCAAAGAAAGACTCAGCAGCTGAGGGTCTCCCCTGCACCTTCTGCCACTCCAGGGTACTGAAGTGAAAGGGTTGTGTTGTCCCACGGGTCGTCTGACCTAGTCCCCGCAGGATCTCTGGCTCAGAAGACACAATCATGACAGCATCGTATGCATGACTTATATGGAATTTTTGTAGTAGTTGGCCCACTGTGTTTTTTAATAAGTGTTTTCATTCTACCAACAAAATACAACAAAAAATGCCACCAGGCATGCCACTATCACATCGGATGCTTATATGGCAATAGACTATTCAAGAAGGCTTTGCAGTTTCTCGCATTTACCTTTAATTAGGTCTGATTTCAGCCAGTTGGCTGAAGAGAAACTCACAATGGTGCCTTAAATGGATCTACAAAACATGTCCATCAAACTCGGTGCTCACACGCCTGGACATGAACCGTTTTTGTTTCTGTAGAAGGGACTGCGTTCATACTTAATGATAAAGACTGACACCTGTCAAGTAGTTGTGTCCCTCTTGATAACATCTGTAGCTGAATTACCATACTGGACATGCCTAGAGTGCCCGAGGCTTGCACAGATATTTTCAGTCCATGAGTAAGGAGGTGACATAATTAATCTGACAATCTGTTTGGATGCTCTTTGTTCAAGATTGAACGTAATGCCTAAAGCAGTGAAATAAGGAGTTTATTCAATGTATTACAGTCTATAAGAAACTAAAATATTATGGGCCTGATTCACAGAACTAACTTACGTCAAAAACGTAAAGTTAGTACTTTTTGGTATTCACAGAATACACTTACTCATTTTGGTATTCACAGAATGAACTTACTCATTTCGGTATTCACAGAAGTTAGTAGTCCTAACTTTAGGACTCCTAAATGCCTTCTGTGAATACCGAAAGTCTTAAAGTTAGGATTTTCTCAGTTTAGGAGTAGTAAAGTCCTAACTTTACTACTCCTAAACTGAGAAAAATCCTAACTTTAACACTTTCGGTATTCACAGAAGGCATTTAGGAGTCCTAAAGTTAGGGCTACTTACTTCTGTGAATACCGAAATGAGTAAGTTCATTCTGTGAATACCAAAATGAGTAAGTGTATTCTGTGAATACCAAAAAGTACTAACTTTACGTTTTTGACGTAAGTTAGTTCTGTGAATCAGGCCCGGTATGTTCAAAGTTGCCATGTTCAAAGTTGAAAATATCTTCCTCTGCAAAATGAGTGACATTTTTTTCAATGATTTGCAAGTTTTACAACCATCGTACAAGGTTGAAAACTTAGGGGCATATTATCAAGGGCTTTATCGCCGCTTTAGCGGCACTTTTTGCCGCTAAAGCGACAATATTTTTAACGCCCTATTAGCAAGCAAGTGTTAGCGACAGCTTTCAGGCGTTAGCGGTCGGGTTTTACATCGCCTTGCATGTCAGCAATAATTGTCGCTAATGACATGCAAGGTAGTCGCTAACACAACTAACCCCTATTAACAAGGCAGGCGAAGCGATAAAATAAATCGCGCTAAGCGCGTTTATCGCTAGATTTTAACACCTGCTACTGAGGATGACTTACCTGTTTAAAGTATAGGAGGTGGATTGTCAGGCTGAATCCATCCTTGCGTTAATGCGAGAATATCGCTGCTTTTCCAGCGATATTCTCACATTTTGCCGCTATCGCTGGAAATTTTATCGCTATGGAGATAAACCTTGTTAATAGGGTGTTATCTCAGTGATATTTTCCAGCGATAGGCGGCGTTAAAAAAATTCGCGCTAAGCGCGGTTAGCGATAAATATCGCTATTCCTTGATAATATGCCCCTAAATTTTGATAAAATAGTCCTGCAAAAGTTGGATTTTGGAAACTATTCTAAGCGACGACTCACATTTCATGGGTAAGAAATCGTCCATGAAATATTATTGATAAAAAGTTATTAAATAGGTGAAATCTCCTGAAATGTACACATTCTAAGCGAGAAGACTTCACATTTCATAAAAGTTTCAGTCACAATTATTTCTTTCAGGCCTGCCTCGAATTCCATATGGCATATTTTTTCATTGAGAATTAAGTGAGAGGCATACTGTGAGTGATTGTATTTTAACCAAGAAACATTTTTAGAGCTACAATCTTTCAATGAAGTTACACTCATAATTGAGCATATCCGAATCAAGCAGGAGTCATTCAGAACAAAGGCTGTAAAAATCCAGGGGCAGATTTACAAGAAAGTGACGTATCTGTTGAGATGCGTCACTTTCCCTGCGCCACCCTGAGAAACCCTTGCACCACCATGGATGCGCCGTATTTACAATACGGTGCACCACGGCGCAAGGATTGACGGATGCGTCAGAAATTCTGACGCATCTGTTGGCGCAAAAGTCACGCATTGCTGGAGTTGTGTCGCAAGGACGATGCAACTCCAGCAATGCATGGGGAGGCCTATCCTCATTGTGCTGCATCACTCCTTACGTCTGCTCCAAGCAGGCGTAAGGTTTTGATGCAGTGTTGTCCTAGAAGTGGCGCAGTGAAATCTTGTAGGTTTCACTGTGTCACTTCTACGAGGCTTTTTTTGCATGGGAACGCCCACCCTGCATACATTATACCTAACGCAGGTATAACGTGATGCAGGGTTTTACAATGTGACGCATCTCCCTAGATGCGACACGTTGCAAATAGGCCGCATTTTTATGCTCCCGCTGCGGTTCAAAAAGTGACGCAACGGCGGCGCAAAAATGACGCAAGGGGCTTGTAAATCTGCCCCCCAGAATGTTTAGGAAAATAGGTAAAAGCAGATAAAAGATAAACATAAGTTTGTTGTATCTCAGATTCACACTTTTAAAACACTTTAATGAATGAAATAACATAGGCAAACATAATGTGCACTTGTAAAGTGCACATTCAGCCGCCGGTGTATCTTGGCACTGAATAGCAGATGTTTATTGTTTCTCAACTCAATGGTACTCTTTTTATAGACCTCCGAAGGATTAAAGGCTGAGGAGCCCTCATGGGATTTGACCCTGTGACCATGAGTCTATCAAAGACCCCTCTAGTGGATGTAATAGTCCCCGAGCCACCACACTTGAAATATTGTGCCAATTTAGGACACAATATGCAAACATTCAACCAGTAGGGATTCACTTATGTACTCTGATACTGTATTTCAGAAATGTGATTAATGTTAACCTGACTTATAACGGTCCTGTTGTAAAATATTGAAATAAGTAAAGAATAAGATATGAGTAGAGCCTGCATTAAAGTCTGAGCGTTCTGTTCAGTAATACACCACATGGGTAAATTTGTTATGCCTGTGCATTGCAGGGTGGTCAATGCTTAATGTTCATAGAGATTTGGCCAGGCAAACAAGGGACACGATTTTGGTTGTGAGTATGTACTATATTATAGACACAGGTATTTGAGCAAAAAGGCCTTTGGGAGACACACAGATTGCCCTGCCAGCCCAGAGGGTGCACTTTACAAGGGACATGAAGAGTCTATTAGACCTCAAAGAAACACCCGGTTCAGATAGGCAGAAGGTGCACATTCAAAGCTGCTGACAGTGTGTGACAGGAACATTGCCGTTAGTGCCTATGACTGCAGCCAGGCCCCTCTAATGATGGGACTGTCTGTGACTGTGCTCACCCATGTGAGAACCTTCAAAGCCACAAGAAACGTGGTGGTCTTTCTGCAAACAAACAAAGCATTAGCAATTTAAAATGTTAGAGACTGCAGGCTTGTGATTTACAATCTCTTATCTGATGGATCTTTTTATGTTGACTGAGAGGCCAAGGGAGTTTGTGATAATAAAATAATTCTACTTTTGTGAAGCCCTTTTCGCCCCACAATAAGAACCAGGAATCTGTGATTGAAGTTGAGCAGTTTTATTGCCAATTAATAATCAGTCCAGTATATGCATGTCAAGAGAATATTAAAAAGATACAGGATTACAGCTGGCAAGCTGCAATATCTCAATAGGTTCAGTCTCAGCAGGATAGGATATAAAATAATTGGAGCCACAGCGGTACTGAATGAGAGAATTAGAAATAGGTGTTCCTTAAAGAAACTCTGATTTTCTATCCTAAACATGAATACTTTCTAAAGTCATCTAATCAAGGTTCTAAGTCTAGAATCAGAATGAATTACAGAGTGGGGTCTCAAGAAAATTTGGAAATGTGGAAAGGTGTCAGCATAAGAAAGACTCTAGTAGAAGTCTTTCAGAATTGGAATAAGTGTTTAGCATGAAGCTTCACACTTGCAAGAATAAAGGAAGCAAAGAGGTCTGTACCCCTCAAAGTCTGAGGGAATCTGCTCTAACTTCTAGCAGAGAGAGCACTAATTAAAAACAGACAGAAACTTCAGCAACATTCATATCTCTTCCCTACCCAAAGGGACCAATCATTCTTCTTCTTGTGCTGTGTGTGCATTTGCACATCATCTGCATTCCCCATTCCACAGAACTTGGAAACTTACTACAACCTTGAACATTCTCCGCTTCTGATACGTGATGAATAGGAGGCTTCATCTGCTTCTTAGGCTGTTCATGATTCTTGCCAACATGTCTCGTCTCAGGCCTTACTATCAAAACGGGGAATACTTCTTAAGCAAAGTGATCTAGAGCCCCTTTCTCGTGCAACAGGCTCCTCTACTTCAGAGCCCGTATTAAGATCAGTTCTAGCTCTAGAGTCAGTATCAAGATCAGTACTAGCTTGACACTTCGCCACTCTACTTGAATTCCAAATCCTGTGGTCACTGGTCTTCACCGCATTTTTAAAAACCTTAATAATCTTAAAGGGATGACTGAATTTGGATTTGCCTCCACCTTTCCTTGGAGACCTTATCTCGACCCAGTCCCCCACGTTGACCACTGTACTCTTCACCGCCTTTCTCTTATCGTACCAGATCTTTCTTTTTTCCATTATCTTTCTCTCTCTCTCTCTCTCTTCAGCCCTCTGTACTGCCCACCATTTCATCCACCAAAGTTCTCTTAGACGTTATTCACAATGGAGTCACCTCCATGTTGGAGACCCTCCCTTTAAATAAACTCAAAGGGGTCTCACCAGTGGACGAGTGCGATGTGAACATATACTTGTGAACCTTCTTTCTCATCGCCAACTCCCACCTCTCCCCACAATGGCCACAGCTTGTTGTAGTGTTTCCTTAAGAACCTTCACAAACCTTTCCACCACTCCATTGCTTTGTGGATGGTATAAGGTTGCCTTTTTATGCTTGATCTATCTGGAACTCAAAAATTCTTCCATCACTGTGGACATGAACTGAACGCCATTGTCTGACAAGAGCGATAAAGGGAAACCCTCACGTTCAAAGAGCTCTTCTAGGAATTCAATAACCACACCAGATTCAACAAAGTTAACCACCTTGATATCAGGCCAACTGGAAAACATGTCAATGTATACAATCACATATCGATCCTGAGACTTAAACTTCACGGGACCCAAGATATTAACTGCAATGTCTCTCCACGGACCAGTGGCCTGTTCTCTCATTACCATCGAGTGCGTCCTGCACTTCAATACTTTATCACAGCACGCACACTCGGCACATTCACGCACCACCCTCTACACATGCACGTCCATGGCGGGCCACCAATACGCTTTTCTAACCCTTTCCTTTGTCTTGGCAATTCCCATATGTGAAGCATGAGCATTTTTCATTAACTTGTCTCTCAGTTTGTGTAGTGCAACTAACTTACTAAATCACTAAGTAGAGTCACTGTTCCTGAGAGCAGGAGTGGAGAAAAGTCAACAAACTGTGCACCAGCACCGCAGTGGCAGGCCTGAGACATCTTTTCAGGGCGACTCATGTGGGTGGCACAATCAGTGCTGCAGGCCCACTAGTAGGATTTGATTTACCAGCCCTGGCACACTCAGTGCACTTTACTAGGGACCTACTGGCAAAACAAATATGCCAATCAGGGAGAACCAATCACAATATCAATTTACACGGGGAGCACTTGCACTTTGACACTGATCAGCAGTGGCAAAGTACCCAAAGCATCTAAGCCAGCAAAAATGAAATCCAGCACAGCATCAAAGACAGAGGAGGTAGGGGCAAAAAGTCAGGGAAAACCACGCCAAGGATGCCAGGTCTAACATGTGTCCCCTCCAGCTGAAAAGTGGGGAGAACTACCCACCCTCTTGGGAGTTCTCATCACTAAGGCAGAGGCATCGGGACAGACCATCAGCATTGCAGTGTTCTGTACCAGGGCAGTGTTCCACCGTAAAGTCCATTCCCTGTAGGGAGATGGACCACCTCAACAGTTCTGGATTCTCACCCCTCATCAGCATTAACCATCTGAGGGGCTTGTGGTCTGTCTGAACCCGGAAGTGAGTCCCAAACAAGTAGGGCCTTTGCTTCTTCAGTGCCCAGACCACAGCAAAAGCTTCCCTTTCAATTGCACTCCACCTCTGTTCCCTCCTACTGATGAAAGCTACAGGTTAGTCCAAGCCCTCGTCATTCAATTGTGAGAGTACTGCTCCAACACCATGCTCTGAAGCATCTGTCTGCACAGCAAATTCTTTGGCGAAATCAGATGCCTTAAGCACGGACGCCCTACACATGGCAGATTTCAGGGCACCAAAAGCGGTCTGGCAGGCATCAGTCCAGATCACCTTCCTGGGCTGCTTCTTTTCAGTCAGCTCTGTCAAGGGGGCAACAATGGTGCCATACCCCATGACAAACCTTCAGTAGTACCCGGTGAGACCTAAAAAGGCTCTCACCTCTGTCTGGATCTTAGGGGGCTCCCAAGCCAGAATGGTGTCAATCTTTGCTTGTAGGGGCGCCACCTGGCCGCTCCCTACATGGTGTCCCAAGTACACCACAGACCTCTGCCCTATCAGGCACTTACTAGCTTTGATAGTGAGGCCTGCCCTTTGCAGAGCCTTCAGCACTTCACAGAGGTGTTGCAAATGTTCCTCCCAACTGGAGCTAAACACAGCAATGTCATCCAGGTAAGCGGCGCTGAATTCCTCCAGCCCGGACAGTACCCGGTTGACCAGTCTCTGGAAGGTGGCAGGGGTGTTTTTCAACCCAAAGGGCATAACCTGGAACTGGTAGTGCCCCTCTTGTGTTGAGAACGCAGACCTCTCCTTGGCCCCTTCGGTTAAGGCAATCTGCCAGTACCCAGACGTTAAATCAAATGAGCTCATTGATCGGGCAGCTCCTAACCGATCAACGAGCTCATCAGCTCTGGGGATGGGGTGCATGTCAGTCTTGGTGACCGCATTGAGCCCACGGTAGTCCACACAGAACCGGAGTTCTGGAGTGGCACCGGGCGCAGTAGCTTTTGGCACTAAGACCACTGGGCTAGCACAGGGGCTGCTTGAGGGCTCTATCACCCCTAACACCAACATCTTGGAAACTTCTTCCTTGATGCTGGCCCTGACTTTGTCTGTTACCCTGTAAAATTTCTGCTTCACAGGTAGACTGTCTCCAGTGTCCATATCATGGACGCACCAATTGGTGACTCCTGGTGTCGGGGAGAACTGAGAGGCGAACTGTCCCAGCACCTGGCGACAGTCCCTCGGCTGCTCTGGGGTCAGGGTAGGAGAGAGATTTACCTCATCCACTGACCCATCATGTTCCTTCACTGACAGGAGGTCAGGAAGAGGCTAACTCTCCTCTTCTATTCTGTTGCAAGGAGCATAGTTACTTCAGACTTCTCAAAGTGTGGCTTGAGGCGGTTTACATGCAGGACCCTCAAAGAGTTCTTAGGAGTCTGAAAGACAACCAAATAGGTCACCTCACTCGTACGCTCCACCACCTCATATGGGCCAGTCCACTTATCTTGGAGCGTACAAGGCTCCACTGGTGCCATCACCCACACTTTCTGGCCAGGCTGAAAGTCGACCAGAGTGACATTCTGGTCATACCATCTTTTTATTTCTTCCTGGCTAGCTTCCAGGCTCGCCTGAGCGAGCTTCCTGAAGCATTGAGTCTGGTTTCTGAAGGCCAGCACATAGCTAACCACATCTTGTGGGGTCTTACCAGGAGTTCTCTCCCAACCCTCCTTCACCAGACTCAGAGGTCCTCTCACAGGGTGACCATACAGCAGTTCAAAGGGACTGAACCCTAAGGACTTCTGTGGTACCTCCCTGTATGCAAACAGCAGGCATGGCACAAAGATGTCCCACTTCCGTCTCATGGGTTCTGCAAGACCCTTGATCATGCCCTTCAGGGTTCGGTTGAATCTCTCAACCAACCCATTTCCTTGAGGATGGCAAGGAGTGGTGAACTTGTATGCCACACCACACTCCTCCCACAAAGCTGTCAGGTACTTTGAAATGAAGTTTTTACAGCGGTCATAGACCACCTCTCTGGGGAACCCCATATGGGAAAAGATCCCCATCAATGCACGGCCCACCACAGGGCTGTGATTGTCCGGAGAGGGACAGCTTCCAGGTACCGGGTGGCATGGTCCACCAAGATAAAATTGTTGCCTAAGTCTGTCTTGGGTTCCAGTGGCCCAGCGATATCAATGGCCACTTGCTCAAAAGGGGTGCTCACCACAGGAAAGGGTTGGAGGGGAGCCTTACATTTCCCTCCACTCTTATCACTTGCCTGTCAAGTCTGACAAGACCTACAATGTGTACCAATGTGCCTTCTCATTTGGGGCCAGTAAAAGTGGGTGACAAGCCTCTTAAAGGTCTTGTCGCACCCAAAATGTCCTGCTAGAGGCATGTCATGAGCCAGACCCAGTAGGAAGGTCCTGAAGCGTTCGGGTACCACCAGCACACGGGCTGCACCGTGCTGTGCGACCTTAGGCTCACTATACAACAATCCATCTTCACAGTAAATAGGATGTGATCCAGACTGATCACCTGCTGCCTGGCTTGCAGCCTGTTGCTGCAAACCAACAAGAGTAGGGCACTCCATCTGCATTCTGCAGAACTCCTCCCTGGAGGGACCCCCTTCTTGCTGCCAATGAGTCAGCTCAGGCAGGTCTCCCAGTTCGGCCACTTGTTCCCCTGTAGGTTCCAGGGCATCCCCTCAGGTTCTGCCTCCTCCTGGACCGTGAGAACTTCGGGGGCTGGTTTCCCACACCCCCTGCCCTTCCTCTTCCTGGCAGGCACCTGGGCCACTGTTTCAGGCTCCAGGTCCTCTTGATTACCCCTACTGGCTGCCATGGCCCGAGTAGTCACACAGACCCACTCAGGCAGACCCAACATCTCCAAATGAGCCCGGCGTTCCATCTCCTTTCATGGGGAACTCTCCAGGTCATTGCCAAGCAGACAGTCTATAGGCATGGACAGACTAACAACGACCTTCAAGGAACCACCACTCAAAGGGAACTAGCACCACCTTAGACAGGTGCTCAGAGTTATCTGCTGCAACTACAGGATGAAGTACATTGGGAATAACCTGCTCTTCAGACACCCATTGACACCTGACAGATGTCACTCTGGCTCCTGTGTATCTCAGAGCCTCCACCCTCCTCCCATTGATGGTCACCCACTACCTGTATTTCTTAGTGTTCTCAGGCATATAGGATCCCTGGACCATCTCTCTGTCTCCTAATGAGACAAGGGTCATAACTGCTGGCTCCCCACCTTCACTAGGAACTGACTCCTCCCCCAATGCTACACTCACTAACCCCGGTGACGGTGCACCAGTGGGTGCTGGGGTGCGTTGGGGCACTTGGGATCTCTAGCCATGTGGCCCACCTGATTACATGAATAACACCTGGGGGGACCCCGGATGTCGTGCCTGCCCTTAGGGGGCCAGGACACTTTAGGCTTGGGGGACTGGGACTCCTTACCCTGGGAACTGTTTTGGGGCCCTTTAGAGAACACTTTTTGGTTACTGTTGTCCCCCCCACTCTTCTGCTGGGGACCCTGTCCACCCTTGGCTGGGTTGCCCACAATCCCCTTGTGGACCCTGGTGCTAGTCCAGCGGTCTGCCTCCTTAACAAGCTCCCTGGGATCAGTTAGCTTACTATCCAATAGATGACTGTGCAGCTCTGGAACACACAGACTACTCAAGTGCTCCCAACTAATTAAGTTGCACAACCCCTGTAAATCAGATACCTTTCTGTCCTTTATCCAACCTTCCAGTGCACGGTTATACATGTTCACACATTCAACCCAAGTATGCGAATCAAGCTTCTTAAAGTTCCTGAACTTCTCTCTGTACTGCTCTGGGGTGAGCCCATACCTGAGGCATAAAGCCTCCTTCATATGAGAATAGGTCAGGGTACCCGCCTGCTCTAAAGGTGGTAGGGTGTCCCTCCCAGAGACCTCAAAGTGTTTCCACAGGCCCACCCGCCAATTCTTCTCAGGAACCTCATTCATTCTCAAGGCTATCTCATACGCCATAAACCATGCATAAATATCATCACCCCTCTGGTAATTCTGCACTAGGTCCTTGGGTATGTAAACCTTACCCCCTTGCACTGGTTGTACGCTGCCACCATTTGAACTGGACTCCACTTACTTGGCCTTAATGTCCAGTTCCCTCATGCTCAACTCATGAGCCAAAAGCAATTTCTTCTCCTCCAAAGCGAAAGCATTCTTTCTCTCCTCTGCCATCTTCTCTCTCTCTATGGCAGATTTTTTGTTCTCCATTTCTAATTGCTTCATCTTTAAGCTTAAGAGCTGAACTGCATGATCTCTGACCCTTTGGTTTTCCTCCAGCTCCTCTGGGGAAAAGCTCCTAGCGGAATGGTGCCTGCCAGCCCTGGAGGCAGCTCTTGACTTGTGCATCCTCATCCACCTCTGCATCACCTGTCTCCCCAGCCACTTTGGCCTCCCACCAGGCCCTTAAGCTCTTCTGTAGCTCCTCCTTCCTGGAGCAGCTCTTCATGGGACATCCAAAATCTTTGCAAAATTGCTTGAGCTGATCTACTCTGTAGGTATGCAAAACCTCAATATCAAACTCAATTCTGCCATCTCACTTGCTGGTTTACCCTTCTGAGACATGTTGCGTAGATAATTTAAGGGTCACTCCTAAAAATAGAAGCAAAAACAAAACACAATATGTGGTTGCGTAGTGGTCTGCACTAAACTAGTGATGTACACCAATCACTGTGGGTCAAGTACAAATACAGGTTCAAATCCTCACCACTGAACGCCAATGTTAAAAATGGGGGTCTCTAGTTGGCAGAGGTAGGTACCTCTGTCCAAATAGGGACCCTTACTTCTAGTCAGGGTAAGGGGGATACACACTCTAGATAACCCCTGCTCACCCCCTTGGTAGCTTGGCACGAGTAGACAGGCTTATCCCAAAGGCAATGTGTAAAGAATTAGTACCAACACTCACAGTAACACAGTTAAAACACCACACCAGTTTAGAAAAATAAAATATCTTTATCTAAACTGACCAATATTACAAAAATCCAACATACACAGTTAAAAATATGACTTTCAAAAGGTTTCAAGAACTTGTACCATAGAAAACTATGGATGCGTAACTTTTCACCAAAGTACCTGTAGATGCTTCAAAGTTCCAAAAGCCAAACAGCCGCAGAGTCGGAAAACAAAGAGAGGCCTTGGGGATGCGATGCGACAGTTCTGCGACACACAGAGGACGAGTTGCGTCGAATCTGGTCTGTATGGGGAGTGATGCGTTGATTCTTTGCGACGGTTCCGGTTTGCAGGTGATGCGTCGGGAAAGCATGCCACACAGGTACGATGCGTGGAAATCCGGGATGCGTCGGCGATCGAAGCAGCAGCGTCGCTGCGTCGGTCCTCTTCAGCCGCGACCCCTCGATGCATCGATTCTTGCCGCAGCAATAGGCGCTGTGATGGTTTTTACAGTGGCACAGCGATGCGTAGAAATTCTTTTCGCGCCATGAGGATGCGTCGAGAAAACAGTCGCAAGAAGAGCGATGCGTCGATTTTAGCAGTTCTTCACGTTTCTTCTTTCTTCCAGCTCCCAAACAGCAGCAACAACCTCCAGAGGCCCAAAACTGGCACAGGCACCTCTTGGCAGGCTAGAACTCACAGCAGCAGAGTTCAGGGGAGCTGGGGGTGAAGTATTTTTGTCCCTGAGACTTCAGAACAGGAGGCCAGCACACTTCAGGCCCTTGGAGATCTCCTTCAAGCAGGGGACACAGCACGCAGCAAAGCCCTTCTCCTTTCCGTGGCAGAAACAGCAACTGCAGGCCAGCCCCAGATACACAGCAAGGGCAGTACTTCTCCTCAGTCTATCCAGCTCTTCTCCTAGGCAAAGGTTCCTCTTGAATTCCAGGAATGATTTAAAGTCTGGGGTTTTGGGTCTGATACTTATACCCCAAAATGTCTTTGTTCTCTTTGTGCAAGGGGCTCTGAGCCCAAGTCAAACCAGTTCTGGGGGGCACTCTGCAAGTGCACAATAACACCCATTGTCAGTGTGAGCCTTGACACACCACAGGGGGGCGGAGCCAGCATTGTGGAAGGCAGGCACAGCCCTATTCAGGTACAGGTGCTACTCCTCCCACCACTCCAAATGCAGGTCAGGCCTATTCAGCCTAAAGCTGACTCCTTGAGCCACTGCACCTCCCCAGCCCCTGTCACTCCAAAGCCAGACAGTCAATCCTCAAACAGGCAGAGGCACACAGGATGGTTGAACAAGAAAATAGCCACTTTCTAAAAGTGGTTTTTTCAAACACACAATTTAAAAACCATCTAAAAGATGTGTTATTAAATCCTGAGTTCAGGGATACCAAACTCCATTTTTCCATCTTATCCCTATGGGAAGATACGCTTGTAAAATGTTACAAAGCATTCCCCATTCTGTCCTATGGGGCAAGATAGCCTTTCAATAGTGAAAAACAAAATTAGCAGTATTTCACTATCAGGACATGTTATACACTCCAGTACATGTCCTACCTTTCACATACACTGCACCCTGCCCTGGGGGGGTACCTTGGGCCTAGCATAGGGGTGCCCTATATGTAAGAAAAGGGAAGGTTAGGGCCTGGCAAGTGGGTGCACTTGCCAAGTAGACATGGCAGTTAACAAACTGCGCATAGGCACCGCGGTGGTAGGGCTTGCGACATCTTTTCAGGGCTAATCATGTGGGTGGCACAATCAGTGCTGCAGGCCCACTAGTAGCAAATGATTTACCAGCCCTGGCACACTCAGTGCAATTTACTAGGGACCTACTGGTAAAACAAATATGCCAATCAGGGAGAACCAATCACAATATCAATTTACACAAGGAGCACTTGCACTTTGACACTGATCAGCAGTGGCAAAGTGCCCAAAGCATCTAAGCCAGCAAAAACGAAATCCAGCACAGCATCAAAAACATAGGAGGTAGAGGCAAAAAGTCAGGGAAAACCACGCCCTGGTCTAAACCCACTCATTTTCATCGATCGCTTCATACTCCTCACCCCTGAGTCTCGAAAGATAGTCTGCAACAATATTACTGGATCCAGGTGAGTAGGAAATGTCGAAGTCAAATTCTTGCAGAGCAACAACCCACTTCCGTATCCTATGTGAGACAAAATCAATACCCTTTTTGGAAAACACCTCTCTCAGAAGTTTGTAGTCAATAAGAATCTTGAACTACTTGCCCCATAAAAAGGTCCTCAACTTGCACACTGCACAGAAAACACCCAGAGCCTCTTTTTCTTCAACTGAATAGTTACATTCAGCACCCCTCAAGGGTCTATACACAAAAAGAATAATGTTATCCTCCCCATCACCTTTTTCTAAAAGAACTGCTCCCAACCTCTTCATGCTGGCATCAGTCATGAGATAAGACAATTTTGCGGGATCAAAACTTCCTAGACATGGATCTTCATTTAGATGTTTCTTAATGCACTCAAACTCTTCCTCACAGCCTTGGGACCACACAAATTAATTTCCCTTCTTGAGCAGGGATCTCAAAATAGAGGTTTTTTTATCAAAGTTTGGCACAAACTTGTGGTAGAACTCAGCCATACCCAAAAACGTAACTGATTCTTCTTTGTTTAGAAGAGCTAAGAGATTACAAATAGTATTTACCAGAGAAGCTTTGGGTTTGACACCTGCAGCGGACACAAAATGCCTTAGGTACTCTATATCTTTGACATCAAATTTACACTTGTCAGCCCTAAGGGTGAGACCTGCACCATGTAATTTCCTTAACACTGACCTCAACCTCCTATCATGTTCTTGAAGATTCACACCAAAGATGAGTACATCATCTTTATACACCTTGACACCCTGAAGACCTCCAAGAATACCCTCCATCGCCCTCTGAAAAACTGAGGCAGCAGTAATTAGACCAAAAGGCATTCTTAGAAACCTAAATCTGCAAAAGGTGTGATGAATGAGGTGAGATCTTGGGACGAGGAGTGGAGACTGACTTGATGATAGGCCGAGGTCAAATCTAAGGATAAGAAGTTCTTTGCACCCTCAAGGGAACACAACATTTCACTTATATAAGGCAGTGGATAATGGTCAACAACAACTGCTTTGTTGAATTCCCTCAAGTCGATACAGAACCTGGCCTCCCCATTGGCTTTACGGGCCATACCAACAGGAGAGACCCACTCCGTTGCTTCAACCTCTTGAATAATTCCATTGGCTAAGAGTTTATCTAAATCAACTCCCATGCTCTCTCCTACTAACAGAGGTACATTCCTGACCTTGGCTGCTTTTGGAGTGACGCTAGGTTTCATCTTTATCTGATGTACATAGTTTTTGAGGCAACCCAATTTTCCTGCAACCTGCAAAGACCTCAGGGAATTCCTTGACCAATCTTGACTACCTTCACCAACCACTCTAACTGGTGGTAATTCTTTCAGATAAACAGACAGACTTTCATTAGGGTAGAGAAAGATATGCAGATCACACTGATGAAACCAACTTATGAGCGAGTCTCCTTTCATCGAGACATAGATCTTACCAGGGATAATGCTACCTTTGAAGTCAATTGTGCCCTAGAAATAACCCAGCACCTCAATAGTCACACCACCATAACCTTTTGGTCTAATGTCCGGCCTCAACAGAATGACTTTGCCCAATAGATTACATTCATAAAATGTTTTAGGAACTAGAGTTGTCTTGGCCCCAGAGTCAAAGAGCATGCTCACTGGTGCATCAATAATTAAAACCATCTCCTGAGGCCCATCACCAGCATTTCCTTTAATTTGAAGAATATTAATCTCTTCTACATCTTCCTCATACAGATCAACCTCTCTGACTTTCTTATGTTCCTTCCCCATCCTGCAACACTTGGAGACATGACCTTCTCTTCCACAGATTATGAACATGGCCTTCCAGCCTGGGCAGTCTTTAAAGTTGGCCATAGGGCCAGGGTTGCCACACCTGAAGCACTTCCCCTGGAAATGTTTCATGTTAAAGGGCTCTGAAGTGGTTCTAACACTGAATTTGGGTTTGACAGATTTATCCTACACCACCTTGACACCAATACATTCTTTCCTTTCACCTGAACTGTCTTTACGTATAATGTCAACAGACGCCTTTGGATGTTCGTGACTTTTAGCTAGAATAAGAACTTCTTGTAGCGATGGATTATCTTTTTGCCATAGATTATCTCTTGCTTTATCGAGGGCGCATCCTAAAATAAATTGATCTCTTAAGCACTCTTGTACGGTAGCCCCAAAGCTGCAAGTGGAAGCCAACTTGCGCAAAACAGTTATGTATTGTTCCACCGATTCATCCTGCATTTGCATCCTTCTCCCAAAGTGGTACCATTGAATGACAGTACTCACCTTGGGAAAGTAGTGTAAGTCCAATTTTTTATGCAAATTTTGTACTCATTGAGACTAGCGGAGTCATTATCTGGGAGTTAGGAAGGTGCTCAAAAACTTCCTCTCCCTCAGAGCCCAAGCAATGCATCAATAATGAGGTCTTGCTCTCTACGCTTAAGGATGTTCCACAAACACAAGCAGAATGTGTGAAAACCTTCGTCCATTTTAACCAAGAGTGAAGAGGATCTCCTGGGGAAGTCAAACAGAAGGGAGGAGCAGTCACAGTCTGCATGATGTAAAATTTGTTTGGTGACCACAGGTAGCTTGGGCAACACAATTATTTAAACAGCACGATGATGATGATCACTCTGTGTATCAGCAATTGAACACTAGTAGGCTTCAGGTGTGCACAACTGTGTGCATCAGTGAAAAGAATATAAGAAAGTGTGCCATGAAATAACGCTGCATCAGCTGTGCACAATCTAGTCGAGCTCTGTCAGCTGTGCACATCAGCGATGAGACAAGAGTAAATACCAACTTTGTGCTGTATCAGCTGTGCGCATCAGCGAAGGTAATGTAGGCAATTGTGCACCATTTAATCAAGCCTTATCATCTATGCGCATCAGCGGAGTATGTGTCAGCTGTGCGCATCAGCAAACGAAACATAGGTAGCAGTGTGCAATTTAAACAAGCTGTATTAGCTGTGCGCAACAGCGGAGCAAACACCAGCTTTGTGTTGTGTTGGCTGTGCGCATCAGCAAAAGAAATGTAGACAGTTGTGCGTAATTCTAACAAGCTTTATCAGCTGTGCACATCAGCGGTCAGTAAGACGCGGGTGCCTTCAATTTACCACTCAAGATGACTGCCGTTGAAAATACGTGACAACGCTGCTTGCTTGAGTGAGACTCCTACACTGAAGATTGCCTCGTGGTGCGTGACGCAACGACGTTGTGTGCTAGAGCAGTGCGAGCGTGTGCAGGTGGAGGTTCAAAGTTTGTGGTCTCATGCTGGAGCAAGAGCGAGCATGTGCAGGCGGAGTCTCGAGCTGTCATCAGTTTTGCAGGGAGAACCACGAACCCAAAAAACTTGACGAAAAGGTAAAAAAAACAGATTTGTGGGTCACTGCATATGGTCCACAGCTTTAACGGCCACCTTCCACCTTACTTGAATAGTTGAGGAACCGCAGATGGACTTCCAAGCCCTGTCCAATGTACTTGCTCGGGTAAGCTTGGGGAGTTCAAGGAGCAGACCAATGACCAATGAATTTCAGAAGGCGATCCAATTAATTTCAGCTCACGATTCTCCACCCTCAAAGGCACCAACAGGAATCTCGTTTTTTTGCCAGGTAGGACCCGAGTCTTCTCGCTAATGCTGGTCTTAAAGCGCTATTGAGGTGTCATTCTATATATGGGGCAATCGCCCCTCAGGTCCTGAGATACAGTCACTTTATGGTGTTAGGTGACTTTAACATCCACATGGATAAACCCACAGAGCCTGAGGTCATCTCCCTGACCGAGACCCTTGCAATCCTTAACCTTGTCCCTTATGTTACCCACCCAACGCACAATAAAGGCCATACTCTCGACCAGATGTTTTCCAATTCTGAGCTCATGGTGGATCTGCCCCTACCCATAATATGGTCGGATCACTGCCTCATCAGTTTCAAGCTTTCTAGGCCAGCTAGGGGCCGTCAGACCCCCACTAATAAATGGATAAACAACCAAAGACCTTTCCATCGTGTCTCTCCAACTGTTTTAGGGGAGACTTTGGAAACCTCCACTCCTCTTGTATCAGGTGATCCTGAGAGAGATGCACTCCAACTTGAAACCTGGGTGCAGCACGGCGCTTATGCGTTAGCCCCTATGACCACATGCACTCCTAAGAAAGCCAGGCTCTCAGTACCTTGGTTTAATGAGCAACTGAGAATAAGCAAAAGCACCTGCAAATGCATAGAAAGGAAATGGCGTAAAAATGTTTATTGTGATGAGAAATTGGAGTACAAACTGGCCCTGAAAGCCCACTACACAAAAGTCCTTGATGCTAAAAAAAGCTATCTGAAGGATAAAATAGAGTCAGCCAGTAACAAAGGCAAGGATATCTTCAAAATCGTGAAAGCCTTCTCCACCCCGTTGCTAGGGTTTTAACTCTCTCGCCTGAATGGACTAACCAACTTGTGAGTTTTTTCACGAAAAAATCGTGATGATTCAGGAATCCTTCTCGGGGGGGTCTCCTGAAGACTTTGAGTCTGCTGATCATTCAGCCCCGGTTGCAGATCTCTCCTCAAAAGGATGCCCGGCTCTTATGCAGTTTCAATTGTTACAACCTGAAGTTTCCCTTAATATCATCAAGAGTCTGAAGTCAGGGTCCCCTGCGGACCCTTGCCCAGTAAAACTGTTGGCTGCGGTGGCCATGACATTAAATCCTGTGGCTAATAAGGTACTTAACTCCTCTCTAACCACCGGCCTTGTGCCGGCCATTTGGAAACGTGCCAAAATTCTCCCGCTGCTAAAGAAGCCCTCTGCTGACCCCACAGTGTCTGCAAACTACAGACCTATCTCACTGTTGCTGTTTCTTTCCAAAGCTTTGGCGAAGTATGTCAATACAGTGATTTCAGACTACGCCGAAAAAAATAATCTTCTGCACCCAAGCCAGTCGGGTTTCCGATCCAACTATAGTACAGAGACTGCCCTGCTGGAAGTCTAGGAACATATTAGGGAGAAGCTGTATCAGGGGGGCAAAGCCATTCTGATTTTATTGGACCTGTCTGCAGCCTTTGACACTGTCCCGCACTGCAGACTCTTAGACAGGCTACGGGACTGTGGATTAGGCGGCCCGTTCTGAAATGGTTTTCCTCCTTTCTTGAGGATAGAGGCCAGGAAGTTTGGACTCTTCCTTTCGCAGCCTCTATTCCCAGTCTGAAAGTTGGAGTTCCTCAGGGCTCGATACTCAGCCCTACCCTCTTCAAATTATATATGTCCCCTTTGGCACCGCTGGCGGAGTCTTGTGGCGCAAAAATAATCTCTTACGGTGATGGTACTCAGCTCCTTTTCACCTGTGACAAGGGAGCTGATTTTGAGGGTGAGCAGATCAGCACCTGCCTCTCAATGGTGTTTTCATGGCTTAGGAGGAACCAGCTTAAATGTAATCCAGAGAAATCTGAGGTCATCTTCTTTGGTTCCCCTCCCTTTGATGAGTGGAAACGCTGGTGGCCTGCGGATATGTCACCTCCCCTCACGGCGCAAAACCATGTTAAAAATCTGGGTATCTTGATTGATGGTACTCTCTCAATGAGATCCCAGGTCTAGTCAGTGGTGGGCACTTGCTTTGGGCTGCTGCGGATGCTTAGGAAGTTTCTTCCCCTTCTGCCATTTGAGCACAGGAAGACTGTAGTCCAGGCACTGGTTACCTCCAGACTGGACTATGTCAATGTCCTATACCTGGGTCTCTCTGGGTATCTGCTCAACCGTTTACAGGTAGTCCAGAATGCAGCAGCCAGAGCGGTTCTCCTGCTTAAACCCAGGACTCATATTAACCAGCACCTTAAGGCTTTGCACTGGCTCCCAGTAAAAAAGAGGCTCAGCTTTAAAACTCTGGTGCTATTTTTTAAGGCCCTTTACGGAAGTGGTGCGGAGTACCTCAGAAGTAGAGTCTTGCATTATGCGCCGCCTAGAATTTTGAGGTCCTACAATTTAAGCTTGGCATCCGTCCCCAGGATTCACCGAGCCCGATCAGGCGGTCGTTCTTTTGGGTTTCAGGGAGCCCAAGCCTGGAACCTGCTTCCCCTGCCCCTCAGATCTGTGACTGACTTAGCCGTTTTTAGGAAAATGCTTAAGACCTGGCTATTTCATAATTAATTGAGCTCTGCTCTTCTCTAGCTGCAATTTAATCCTGATCTCCGATGTTAGTGGCTGCAGCTGGTTTGACAGGGTCAGTTTAGTGCCGGGACACTCTTCCTGAGTAGCTGTGCGCTCTACAAATGCTGTCATTCATTCATTCATTCATTCATTCTTGTAGGTTGGTGCAGCATAGGTAAATCGTCGTCAAAATGTAAAGGTGTGCCCCTCCAGGAAAGACAGTAGATCTTCGCGGAGGAGGTCAACGTAGATTTATTTAAGTATCACAGCTACAGAGACCCCATCCATCTTCAAGCTAAGACCAACTGACCTTCTCTCTATTCCACTCCACCACCTAGCAACAATCCCCACATTCCAGAACACCAGAACGCAGGACATCACAATGTAGTCAGCCAAACATAAGCTGGTGAGATGCCTACAGTCAGACCCACACTGTACCCAATCCAAGGCTGGTGTCTCACCTTCAAGGCCCTGGTCAAGCCTTTTTTATTCTTTTCACTGTGGGCACTGTAGTCTTCTTGTTCCAGGCAAGATGCACTGATGTGGAGCCTTGCTGCATGATATGTTTTGCAAAAAAAATAATAAATAATCAAGAGCTGCAGATGTCTTGTCAGGCGTTGTGTGCTGCTTCTCTCTGCTTCACTGATTTTTCATACAATTTACAAATTACATTGGTCACTCATAACAATGATTATGATTCTGAGCCAAATCAAGGTTTTAACATCTCTTTGTACTTCCATTGCAACTCTCATGTATCTTACCTTGGATTCGTCTGACCTCAAGGTCTTCCACTCTGGGCAAGTTGAGGACGTTCATAATTTTTTCTTCCCACAGGTTGAGGTAGAGCTAAGGGGGGGAACCAGCACCAGTTGGCAAGCTTTCAAGTGTGTGCTTAGTGACTCACTTTCGTACCTACCATTTCAAGGTTTTGAACCTATTTCCGACATTCTCAACATCATATAAATATGATGATACAATATTAATTTTGTCCATGATCTCCTTCTTCTGGCATGTTCTTGTTTTCGGTGGGTCTCAAGAATAAGATGGCACCTTAGATAGTCATACTGTCATACCAGTGGGCAGGCAAATGGGTGCATGCATGCATGCTAAATCTAAGGCACCTATGTTAAAAATAAACAAAATAAAAATTCACTTGCATTGCTCTTGCTTGCTGCACAAAACTTCCTCCTCAGTCTGGTGTTCTTCTTTTCTCCTCTCCAGGCTCCAGCCAATTCCCTTAACCAATCCTGGCGCTGCTATCATGCTGTTAACCATCATGAGAGAAGCAGCAGGATTGGAGGAAGCTGCCTCCCTCAGCGCTCTCAAGGACACTGGAGGCCTTTGCTTGCTCTCAACCCAGCTGTCTAAGACATCTGGGTTACAGGTTTAAAGTGCGCATATCTGGCTGGCTGTTCCAAGACAGCTGGCCAAAGTGACATGCATATTTTATACTTAATTGCACAACCCCCTCCCTGTTGCTACCACTCAGCAGCAATAGCCCCACCCCATCCTGAAACTCTGTTCGGGACAGGTTGGTGAAAAATAGAAATGGAATAAATTAACTTTATTACCATTTTATTTTTCATCTATGGGGCTTTTCTGGGGGCATTTTAGTAGTGGGGCGGTGTTCCTCTACACAAATGGAGGAGCCCCTCCTGTGTCTTACCATCTCCTTGACAAGGATCTCCAGCTCAGGATCTGTAAACTTGTACTTCCGTACCCTACTTGGCTCCATGATGGAAGATTTGGAAGGGTTCTGCTTGTGATGACTGAGCTATATCAGGGGACGGCAACATCTTGTTTTAATATGCTGTGGCCACACAAAATTACTTCACACTCCTACACATGAACAAGGTGGTAGAGTGTGTTATATCCTGAGTTTTACATTCATATGTAATCAGCCTAGGTCTTCCTAGCTGCTCAGCCAGAGTGAGAGATGGCAACGCAATGTTGGTGTGAATGTGATGAATGGAATGCCTGGGTGCCTGTGTGGATGAGTGGATGACAGTTGGAGATGGGCTGAGCAGCTAGGCAGGCTGCTCCTGGTGGCACTGGTGTAGGAGATGTAGGAGCTGTTACATGGCTGAACCTTGATTGATACCACATGACCTGGAACTAATAAAGAAGACTTAGAAACTTACAACATGGCTACCAGTGTCTTCATGTACAGAACACAACAGAGTGCTTTGGCGTCTCCTGAGGATATTCTCTTTGCTGCTGTTTTTTTACTTTCTAGTAACTTCAAGTGTCTGAACATGGGTTCTTCATGATGTTTGTGCATAAGCAATTCATTAACCACCCTGGTAAATAGCACATAATTGGTAATTAACACATATGTAAATACCAAATGCATGGGCCACCGTAAAAGCTCACAGTCTTATATATTGCATACGTTGTTTGCCAAACACCTCAAAATTGGTTTTTACCGAATGTGAAAGGTGGGCAGTTTTTTATCACTAAACCTCTTTCGTAATCTAGGTATTAGCAGTAGGGGTGTGCAAAATTTATGTAATTTAGTTTCAAGTAATTTCATGAAATTACTGCAATATTACACAAAATTATGTGTAATTTTGTGAAATGCTAATTTGCTATTTTGTGGTATATTTTAGAGCGAAATGCATACTTATGCCAATTTTTGGTGCAAGGATGCCTTTAAACAAAATCATTTGTGGTCTGTTGTTTTCATGTGTTCATGGCAAATTTTGCATTTGTGGTAAATTTGTACCATGAATGGCGCATAATTCCTCAAAATGGCATCATTTTGGGAATTTCACATAACAAGTGCAATTACACCGGCAAAATTTGCATTGCCTACTTCTTATTAGAAGGTGGAAAATGGCACCCTCTCATTGGCACTTTAATGGAATGTACTGCTTACGGTTGGAAATGTAGCAGCATTTGATAAAATGAAGTAAAAAGCACTGCAGACCACAATACTGTAAACTTGCTTCCTGGTAAAACGTCTAAACAAACATTTTCCTTCTTCTTGGCCCAGAGGTCATTTTGGTGATTAAAAACTTTACTCATCCCAGCCCACTTTCCTTGGACTTTCACTCAGGAATGGCAGAGACAGGACAGAGAAAAGCATATTACCTACTCATATATTCCCAATGCTGGTTATTATTCTGGTTCCCAGTAACATTTATACAACTGATGCATCATAAAATAAATTGCTTAATACATTGTCTAACAAACAGCTATATGACAGTTGCATTTGAACACTGTGCTTCTACCAATGTCAAATATAGAGCAGAGAGGAGGAAAGCATACAAGAAGGGAGACGGGTGTGCAGGATATCATGTAAATAATTCAAGTATACATGGTCAAAAAAGAGGAGCAGCTGCAGGAGGTGGAGGGAGCCGCAGGAAACCAGGTTTCCTTCATTTTTGTGGAATCAAGTGGACTCTGCTCCCGCGAAGAGCAACTGCTTGTTTCTACACTGCAGCATAGTTTCCTTCCGTGTATTTGGCAATTGTTGAGTGAAGGTGCCAGGCTCCATTGATTTCTGGGAGCCATCTTGAAAGAGGCTGCCCATTTTGTTTTAATTGTTTAATATGTTACTATTTCCTCATTTTTTCTTTGCCTTACTGTTTCTGCGTGTGTCACGCCCATAGCCACACCTCCTTCATTAGGCGGGCTTTTTTAAAATGAGAAGTGTGCGTCCTCGCTGGACTCTGCTGCCGTGAAGAGCATCTACTTGATTCTACACTGCAGCCTAGTTTATTTCCTTTATTCGGTAATCGCCAAGTGTCAATTCCTGGCTCCTTTGATTCCTGGGAGCCATCTTGGAAGAAGCTACACATTGGGGCATATTCTCAAGGACTTATTGCCGATTTATCGGCACTTTAGCGCCGCAAAAGTGGCGATAGATTTATCGCCCCATTCACAAGCTGGTGCAAACTGCCGACATTGCCAGTTTCCCTGCGATAGCTACCGCAAAAAACATCGCAACGGATGAGTGCGACAACTAACGCTAATGATATGCAGAGTAGGCGTTCCAGTGCAAAAACACACGAAAACACCACTTCACGAGATTCTCAATGACCAGTCAGATCTGCGATGCGAACCAAGAACAGGCGATAAGGCGCGTTAGCAGCAGGGATTTAACACCTGCCTTTTGCTGGTGTTAAGCAGGACGACTACCTGCAGTATGAAAGGGAGCCCAGTCCAGAGCTACATCTGAAGACCAACAGATGCCATGGAGCTACTGATCATGCAGCTCGGAAAACCAAGAGGGCCACAACACCCACCGCCACCACTCCCAGCCCCCCCCCCAGACCACCCACCCCGGATTACCACCTAGGCAGCGCAGGACAGCGGACAACCCTAAAACGCACCAGCCCCAGAGACTCAATGCCAGAGGAAGCCATTGGCCAACACAGGCTCAAAAGGACAACCATCCCCCGCATCCTGACCCACATTGCCCACAGGCTGACGGTACCAACACAGCGGACAACCAACATCCCCCGCAGACAAAGCTGCTGGCTGTGCTGCACCTGTTGGCCCCTGGTACCTTCCAACCAACAACTGCCAGAGTCGGAGGAGTCTCACAGCCAGCCCCATCAAACTCCCTCACACAGGTCATGGATGCATGTCCACAAAAGCAACAGCGGGCCCCTGTATCCGCACCACACAATAGTTTATTTATTTATTCATTTGTAGAGCGCATCATTCATCCCAAGGGATATCAAGGCGCTAGTCACAACAGTGCTTGGCTGCTGGTATAGAAGGACTGGTGGTTGTTAGTTTTTAGGGAACAGATGAGTTTTAAGTTTTTTCCGGAATATCAGGTAATCGGTTGTGAGACGTAAATCCAAGGGGAGTTCATTCCATTTCTGAGCTGCTAGGTATGAGAAAGATCGTCCACCGGTCCTCACTTTCTTAATGCGCTTAGTTCTGGCTAGTGCTTGATGGAGTGACCGAAGGCTCCTTGTAGGGACATAGAACTCAATGTTCCAATTCGTAGTGTACCTGCGCAACCAACCCCAATGCCAGCCGTGCTAGACGCCTCCGTGCCCCAGACCCAAGATCGTAGTAACCGAAATGTGGGTGCGCCAGGTCATGAAGTCCAGTAGTCAACAGTAGTGTAAAAACAGAACTTTATTACAAATACACAAACAAACAAAACGAAAAGCTCAGCCAACGCGTTCTATTCCCAACGGGGAACTTCAACAGGGCAACGTGTCTTCAGAAACCTGTGGGAGAAATGGTGACAATGGTCAAACTTCCGTATAGCCACATGCCTAATCTGATACAGTGTACTGCACTTGGACAAACCGGAATGCTCACAGGCATGATAAATCATGCATGAGAAGACCGTAACAGAAGTTCATGTGGTCGTAACCGTCGTAGAAATGAAAAGGAAAGTAACCACCACACGAACTGCTGTTACGGTCACATCATGCAGGACTCATCATACCTGAAGGCATCACGGTGTGTGTCAGCTCGATACCCCTGCCCCTCACTCCCCCCAAACTGCGCAGGAACATCTTGAGACCACGCAAGGGAACTACGCCATAGCTGGCGTCACGCACGTGTTGGGGGCAATTCACAGCACAGGTGTATGACTTGTGCCCCCTGCCGACACTGCACACAATCACCGCAACAGCAACCACACGCATTCCATCAATGTGCAGACAAAAGTGGACCACCGTGGCCTGTCCACCAATGTCGTCGCAAACTCCCCAGGGAGTGAGCATGATTCCCACATGTCCGCAAGTCCGCCACCAACCAGCGTTTAGAGGATGGCACCAATGGTAATGCACTGCCCATCGGCAAGTACCAACTGAACACACCACACACCTCAACTCCACAATCCTACAACTCACAACTGTGGGAATGCACATGTCACAAATCCACCACCAAAGTGACTACTGCGTGTGTCTCAGTCTCCGCCATAACCTGTCCATAGGCTTACACACACGTGGCCGACCACCTTCAATGGGCAGATTCACACTGGAGACGAGGTGGCTACATCCCAAACCAACCCGCGCACATCACGTCATCACATGCAGGGTCGTGTCTACCAGGGCTGCGCCCCCACCCAGCCACCAGGCCGCCGCCGTGACCGGTGGTGCCTGCGCGATCCTGTGCACCTGCTGCACCCCAGCCCTGGTCCCCAGACCGGTCCGCCGCCCAGCAATGACTGGCCGCCCCTGCGCACCCAGGCCTCAATGCTCACCTGCCGCCACCGGCGTGTCTCCAAGAGGACCCTCCACGTGCCGGTGCAACCTCCTCAGCCAGTTGCTGGTTTCCGTGCCACAGGCCCCCAGCGCACCCTGTGGCACCCCACCGTGGAGTCATGTGTGTGCTGACTGCTGCCTGCGCGTACACTGCGATCCAGCAGGGCACACTGTTCAATTTGAGTCTTGATTCGCTGGACGCCGCATCGAGGCCTACGCATCATCGCAGGCTGCACACCTGCTCAGCACTTCAGGTGGGCCTAACTCAGTGCAACGCAAGTCATCATCACGTGCCGGTAGGCCCCTGCCAGCCGCAGTGCAGCGGGTGCCACTAACCCTGTGCAACGCAAGTCATAGTCACGTGCCGGTAGGCCCCTGCCAGCCGCAGTGCAGCGGGTGCCACTAACCCTGTGCACCGCAAGTCATGGCCCCGTGCCGGTAGGCCCGTGCCGGACGCAGGCCATCGGGTGCCACTAACTCAGTGCAACGCAAGTCACGGAACCCTCATGACTGAGTTCTGTGGATGCGGATGCCATCATGTCACCTCCGGCAGTGGGGGATGTGCTGTGGTGGGCACCTTTTATTGGCAGGGTCACATGTCCTGTGATGCCTGTGCTGGATGGGTGTGGTGTGGGTGTAAACCAGCCCTCTGGGAGTGGCTGTGGCATGCTGACAACTAGACCAGTGATCAGCAGATCACTACAGGGAAGACCTGGGACATGTAGCTTTGTCGTCGTCCCCTGTGAGCGTAAGCGGAGTGGGCTGGGCTGGGCTGGCGTATGCCAGTCCAGCGTAGGGGTGTGAACAATGAGCCCGGGGCTCTGGGCGTGCTTCAGTTCTGGGCTGGACAAGGAAGTAACTGATGCTTGTGTCTCTGTTGTAGTGTCTACGCCACACGGACCGCAATCGGCAATGTTGCACCCTGTGACTCAAGTCCCATGACATGAGCAACATGGACGTAAATGGGAATCACTGACCCTACATCCATCCATACTTTCATACTTGACTGATCAAAGACATGACACATCTGTGCGATTCTGAATGTTTAATGAACATCCAGTGGAGTGTTGCAGCTGGAGCAGTACAGGGCCATGCAAACCCCACTTCATATTATTGGCCCGTGGAGGGCCAGTCAGAGTCCTTCAGGGAATGACAAGTACATCGGAAGAGGAAGAGTTCAGTCCGCAGTCTGATCGCTGTGTCATTGGTAACCAAACAGAATATGGCAGTCCATGTCGAGGACCAAGGTGAGTGTCGCAGAGTGTATCGGGGACAGTGGAAGGTGATGATGCAAAGGGCAGAACCAAGCAGAAACAGGGCATATGGCAGAGATGAATGCTACTGCCTCCTCCTTACCAGTAAGGTTGATTCACCCGCATCTTCGTCCTCTGATGTCACATGTGCCACACACGTGGGTGGTGGTGGATTGCCTGCCGCACTGTGTGCCACTGACACATCAGGGGCCGGAGGTGGATTGCCTGCCACACTGTGTGCCACTGACACATCAGGGGGCAGAGATGTGGATGTAGAAGCAGCAGCAGCATTCATCTGCGCCAGGCCTTGAGGCAGCAATGCCATGACGATGTGCTGCAGGGCATGGAAGGTCCCAGCCACATCTCGCCGGTGTGCAGCCGTGGCAGCCATTCTTTCTGCCTGCATCCGCTCCATGTTCTCCATGAGCCCCCGCATCTGTCCCAACTCCCGGCTGACATCGCTGGAGCCACTCTGACTGGGCAGTTGTTCTTGTCTCAGTATCATGACTCCTGCGATGTCAGCCATGGATCGTTGGAGAGCATGGAGCGGACTGTGGGTGTCCGTTAGGAATCAGACACCCATGTATGGCATCAAGTTTGGCTGCCATGAGGTCGAACCCCACCCGCACCTGATCAGCCATCTTCTCCTGGACCTCTAACACACGGCGTTGGAAGGCCATGTGTTGTTCGTGGGGGTCCTGGGAGACAGCCGGGGTGGTAGGTGCTTCCTGCTGTGTGGTCTGTACAGGGGGTGGGATCTCCTCGATGCAGCTGGGCTGCCCTGATCCTGGAGGTGGGGTGCCGAAGCTGTCAATGAGGACTTGGAGGGCTTCGGTGTTGATGTTGGGGATGTCCTCATCGTCATCAGTGAAGAGTTGTTGGGGCTGCTCTGCAGGAGGTGTTGATGCCCCCTCTGATATGTGAAGGGGAGATGCAGTATTACATTGTGTTCACATGTATGTTGACGCATTGTACAAGTTCACATACAGACTGCATGACAATGTACATTGTGACTGTTTCGGAGGAGCTGCCTATTTGATGCGGGACAGTGGACATTTCGACAACATCACAGATGTGTTTGTACTTGTACATTGACATCTCACATTTCCCTGCTATGCCAAATGTGATTGTCCAGTTTCTACACACAAGCGGCACCTGTTGTGTCCTCTGTCCTGTTGTAAACGTGTTGCAGTTTGTACCACATTGTTGTCAATGCTGATGTGCTCTGAATGTCATGTGTGTGTGCTGCATTTTGGGAGAGTCGCCCCTGCAGCTCTGATTTTGCTGCCCCTTGTCCCTTTCAGGCGGTGTGCCTTTGACTTCTGTGCCCATACAGTGCTGAGATGTTGCAGACTTGGGTGTATTTGGATCTTGGTGGGAGTTGGGACTCTGGGGCATGGTTTGTCTGCAGATAAGTTGTTGACGTCAGGGGTTGTTTGTGCAGGTGGATGTGTCAGAGTGTGACCTGCTCCTTTACGAATGTGGTCCACACTCAGCCAACTCAGTGTGGTGGCGTGCACCATGTCATGATGATCGGACTGCAGCCATGCTAATCGTCATGCAGTGTCACTTGTATTGTCAGTGTGGCTCACGGACACGCAGCTTTGCTGGGTTCAGCACATGTGCATGGGTTGCTTGTGAGATAAGTGATGTGTGGGCGGGCCTCCTCTGTGCACATAGTCGACGGGGGCCTACGTGCTGTTGCTATGTGTGCTGCAGTGTGCCAAGGGGCTCAGGGACATGATCCAGAGTCATTGTGGGTGTGCGCTGTGCTCCGCTTGATTGTGCATGTGTGCCTTTGTGCCCATCTCCCCCCGTCCCCCCAGTCCCTGGTCGTTACTCACCCTGTTGCTGTTGTGTCGGGTCATGTTGAGCAGTGTCCGGTCCCCCAACTCCTGCCACCGTCTCCCCACTGATGACTGTGGACACAATTTCCTCCATCTCATCCAGCTCCTCCTGTGGCGCTGGACTCCCACCTCCAGTCTGCATTGCTGCCTTCTGGTTGTTGGCGAGTTTCTGCTTGGTCTTGTGCTTCACATCATTCCAGCGCCTCTTGACCTCGTCCATTGTCCTCCTCAGCACTCCGACTGCGTTCACCTTGTCCACGGTGGACTGCCATGTTCCATTCTTTGTTGCCAATGACACAGTGGAGGTGACGAACAGTTATTGATGGTGTTCTATCACCTCCGTGATCAGGATCCTGTTTTCCTGCGGACTGAACCACGTCTTCCTCTTCTTCTTGTCCTTCCCCTTCCCTGACCCCGAGGTCCCAGGCTGGTCCTCCGGGGGGCTTGTGGGGTTCTGGTCGTCCTCTGTACCTGCTCCGGCTGCCTCCATTGTGCTTCGCTGTAGTTTGGTTTTTGTTTGTGTTTTTTTTTTCTGCTTTTGTAGTGGTTTTTCACGCCTGATGTGTGTGAATTGGAGGCCTGGTGCTGCTTTTCGCTGTTTGTCTTATCGCGGTTTGGCCCATCGCAACTTTTTTCGCGTTCGGTTTGGATTTTTTTCTCCATCCCGGTACTGTTATCGCGGACATTTGCCGCATTATCGGGGTACTATAGCATGTTACCGCCGTGTTGAGAATGCAACGTTGACACTGAGTTATTTTCCCGCGATAGACGGCGATATGATAACTTGCATTAACCTATTTTGGCGATGTTTATCGCACGTTCTTGAGAATATCCCCCATTGTTTTTGGTTGTTTTATGTGTTACTATTTCCTCCCATTTTCTTTGCCTTACTGTTGCCAGTATTCTCTTCTGGAAGGATAGCCTTCCAGTAGGAAGGGGAGTGCTGGGCTCCAGTTTATTTTTAATTCCCCTCCCCCAGTTTCACATGCATGTCATGCCCATAGCCACGCCCTCTTCATTAGGCAGCCTACTTTCAGATGGGAAGTGCGCATCTGAAGGCACCCCAAAGGCAAACCTGCCTGCGCCCATCCATGCCCGGATGGCACCAGGGGCCAGGACCCCTAGCCTTTTCAATTCAGATAGCATCTGCTACATTGGGCAAGAACTTCTCACCTGTCAAGCTCTTCCTCTGGCACTAGGCAAATACTCCCTGGATCCCAGTAAGAATGAGATATGTTGCAAATATTGCAGCTTTTCATTATATGTTCCTCACCTAGCCTCATGTGACGTGAATCAGTAGCAAACGTCATATACAGTCGCTAAGCTTTTTTTATTGAATAGTAAATCCATGGTAAATCATAAAATTGATGTTTTTGATTTTATTAATTAGCACTCACCAAATGCCGTGTTTCTAACAGAAACCTGGCTGCGGGATGACTCAGCTCCTGACATTCTACAAGTTAATCCTCAGGGCTATTCTATTGTCAAGCAGGACAGGGTCATCCAAAGAGGGGGAGGGTTAACTGTGATCTTTAAACAGGGATTATATTGCTCTTTTTCTGAACTAACTGTCGATGGCTGTGAAGCAACGTTTCTCTCTCTGGAACTTACTAAAAACTTTACAGTGTCAGGGACTTTGATCTATCGCCTTCCTGGTGCGTTGCACAATTTTTTTACCTCTTTAGTCAATACTATATCTCTATAAGTACTTCAATACTCTAACCTTTTATTAATAGGTGACTTTAATTTGTATTTTGGAAACACCAGCTGCCTGGTGGTAAAAACACTGATGGGGGCCTAGAGAACCTGCAACTTATTGAACAGGTGCGTGGCTCCACGCACCAGTCTGGACATATTCTCAATCCAGTATTCTCTAATTTAGATAATCTCAAAATCAATAATCCACTTCCTTTGATTTGGACTGACTATTCATATCTTGGAAAAGGTCAGAGGAAGTCTGGTTAGTTCCGTCTCCTTGCCAGTTTGGTTGCGTCAGCGGGCTAACTTTACCCCTGCAAGCTTTTGTCAAGCACGTGATAACAGCAAACCCACCTTAGATGGGAATCTTGACAAGGCCAATAAATAAATTGACGACTGGATCAGTGGGGCTTTAGACCAAACTGTCCCTCTTACTAAGCAGGTATCTCATAAACAGAGGCCTTCAGCCTGCTGGTTTATTAAGGATACACTTGCGATGAAGCAAAAATGTAAACGCCTTGAGTGCCATTGGTGTAAATCTTACCAGCCATTTCGTACAGTAGATTACCTAGCACATTTGAAAGCCTATTCCCATTCAATTAAGCAATGCTGCAGAGAATTCCATGCAATAAAAATCCAGTCAGCCTTAAATCCTTCTAAAACATGTTCTCTATACTCGTTAACCTCACTTTCTTTGGTTTCCTCTGCCATTGCATCCTGGGAGGAGAGATGCAATGATTTGACTCTCTTTTTTTCTCAAAGAGTAGGTAACATTTATGCCTCGCACCCAGATGAAGCGAGAGACTCTCCATGTTTGAGTGTTTGGTTCAATACATCTGATGATACCACTAGGCTTCCCAAAATTGATGCTATTGACCTGGCCGATAGGGCTTCTGTTTGTTCCTCTGTTAAATCTGGTTCCCTCCTGGATCATGTGTCTCCATTGATTTTGGACCAGGATTACGTGCTGATCTATCCATTTCTATGTGACCTTTTGAATTGTTCTTTAGCCATGGGCTGTGTTCTCCAGAGCTGGAAACATGCAATGGTAGTCTCATCATTTAAAAAAAACTCTGCTCGATCCTCTGAAATTGCAGAATGATCGACCAATCTACATGTTACCGTTTTTCTCCAAGATCGGCTGAAACATGTAAACACGCAATTTTCCAACTTTTTAGAAGGCAATAACTTGCTTCATAGGACTCAGTTGGGCTTTCGTCTATCTTACAGCACTGAATCTGCTCTGCTACTAGCCACTGAATCTGTGTGTTATATTTTTGGCTCATGTGACTCTGTGGCGGTCATAATGTTGGATCCCAGTGCTGCTTTTGGCACAGTATCTCATAATATCCTTTTAAAGAGACTGTACGACAGCGGGATCATCAACAAGGCTTTGCTTTGTATTGCCTCTTTTTTATGAGGCAGAACGTTTCAAGTTTCCCAAAATCCGTTCCACTCAGAAACTTTTGCGCTGCACCAAGGAGTACTTCAGGGATCTTCCATTAGTCTAAACCTTTTTATGTTTACGTTTGACCTAGGTCTATGTCATTGAAAGTTTTTACTTTACTATTATTTCGTACGTGGACGATATGCAGCTGATTATCACTGTTTCTCAAAAAAGCAACAACATTGCTTCCCAGCTGCGTTTGTCTCTTTTGGAAGTAGCCAACTGGATGGACAATAACTGCTTAAAGCTAAACAGTGAGAAGACTGAGGTACTGATCTTGGGCAATGATCCTGATATCTGGTCCCCCACATTGTGGCTTGACATTCTAGGCCCTTTACCATCGCCAAAACAAAATGTTAAAAATCTTGGTATCCGGCTAGACAATAAGTTGTCGTTTGACAACCAAGAAAATTCTCTAGCTGGAAAATATTTTGGGATATTGAAAATCCTTAAAAAGTTTCTGTGTTCTATCTTTGTCAGCCAAAATAACAGTTTTTTAAATTCTGGTTATTTCCAGGCTGGATTACTGCAATGCCGTTTACCTTGGGCTTTCGCAAACACGACTCAGTATTTACAATGCATTCAAAAATCTGCCGTGCGCCTATCATTGAAACTTCCCAAATGCGCCTCCATTGGGACTGGTTTGAGCAAACTGCACTGGACCCCTATTAAGAAGAGAATTGCCATTAAAGCTCTCTGTTATTGTTATGAGTCACTGTCTAATGTTGGATCGCAGTACCTTCAGTCTTTGTTTAAGCCTTATGTCCCAGTTAGGAATTTAAAATCATCTGATGCCAGGCTAGCTCTCATTCCTAAATTTAAAAAAAGTTAGAATTGTAGGCAGCTCTTTTAGTTATCTGGCTCCTAAGATCTGGAACTCATTGCCTTTAACAATTCAGCAGGTTCCCACTGAAGCCTGCTTCAGGAAACAGTTATTAACCTTTTATATGCCCATTCCTTTTTGGAGTGGAGTCTTAGTGCTTGGGCATGCAATGAAGTATTCATGCCCTCTATACATCTGCTTTATTTTTATATTATTAATATTACTAACGTTTTTATAGCAAGGTACAAGCTATTTTGTGTGGGACTCACATCTCCCTCTAGTATTGGTCCATGGGATCATTTCAGTAGGAGCAACATCATGACTTTACTGAACACAACATAAAGTTATAAATGTGTTGCTAATTAAAAGAAGGGCTGTTTTCACAGATTATTTCAGCTTTCCTCTTCTTTTCTATGTCGTCACTAAGAGCTCCTCGGTAAACTATCACTGTTGTTGATAACCACCAATTTATTTTTGTCTTTGCTTTGTGGTGTGAGGCACTGCAATGTACAGTCAGTGCTCAAAAACAGTGTTGCATAGGCAAATACATTTTTGTATGGAAGAAGAATTTCCATAAAATTAAAACAAAAATAATGCTATGTTCAAATGTGTTCCCATATTTGCTCTAATATCATTGCTTAAATAGAATGTGAAATACCATGCAGGTAAACAAACCCAAATCAGTATTGCTCCTTCTTGTCAATTCTATTTAGTTGTGTCCCTTAGGTTAAATCCTAACAAAACATAGGTACTCAATGGTTTTTCCAAATGTAAATGTATTTTGCCTCATATCTGTGTAATTTACAAACCTACATACAACATGCATACATATATATTACACGTGTGCCTAGTGTACACCTCCAATGTCTTGATTGCAGACATGCAATTTTGAACTTTAGAAAAATGAGTATTCCCAGCAGATTATAAGAGGATTTCCTATCCTAATAAGAGGGTTCCCTTCAATTTTTAATCTCAATGGAGTCATAATATACTGATTCTTAATTGTCATAAATTAAACATGAAGTTAACACTGCCTAATGGTCAGAGAAAGTGGCCAGGACAACTAGCTACACAGCATTCATTTGCTGGAGCCGGCAGTGCGACAATCATTGTCTGGCAAGGAGGGGCAATTGCTTTGCTCCTTGATTGGGGGTCAGTAAGTATCAGTATATGGTGACTTTGTGCTAATTATACAGAAGCCTCTTTGTGAGAAGTTGGCCTGGTATATGCTGTCCACTAATTAAAGTGGGCACCTTGTACCAGTCCAAACAACCCTTAATGGTGATTTAAGAGGTCAAAGATAACCTTAGAAAGCTATCCAAGTGGTAGCTGTGGAGAGCAGCCTTCAAGCTTAGTCTTGAAGGAATGTTAAGTAGCTTGTTTTACCAGAATGCAACCTTATAGTATTGGTTAAATGAAAGGAGAACCACACAGTAGTTATAAAAATATGTATATATTAATATAACACTCTCTAGTACGACACAGTATTTCCTACACGGAGATAATGACAAAGCACACAATACTTAAGCACAGAAATGACAGTAAATAGCACTAATACACAGTGCGCCCCAGGGGGGGACCAACCCATATACTAAAACAGTGGTATAAGAACCACGACTCGAGTCAAGACAGTGTCTAGAGGATGTAGAATCACTGGGACCCCAAGGACCAGCCAAGGTGAGTAAGTAGGGACCCCACGTAGGACGGGTGCAGTGTGGGAACACAACTGCGTGCTCAGTACAATTCTATGGGGAAGTTGTGGTTGCAGTTTTAAAGTTTAAGGACCCTACCCAGTGGAAGTTAGGAGGTTCGAGAGCCACCCCACACGTGGCTGCTGTAGTACCAGAGTTACCTATCCCAGGGGAGCCGGGTGCATAGGTCTGAAGTTACGTTGGAAACCGCCATCAATCTCAATGGAGGACTTCGAAGAAGGGCCACTGCTGGAATGAAGAAAAGTGTCCGTTGGAATCCAAAGGTGGATTCTGGTCAAAGAGTACCTGAAATCAGAGGGGACAGAGTCTAGGTTACTCAGGAGTGACCAGGGGCTCGGTAGACGAATGCCCACTGATGTTGGGTGCTTCAGGTACGTTGATGGGGTTCTTGACTCTGTAGCCAGGGGGACCAGGAGACATCGAGGATGACCAGGAGCCATATACGAGCTGTCCCACAAAGGATGTCGAGCGCTGAGGGGGTCAGTGTCCGGCGGGAGCACCTACAAGCCATGGCAACAGCAACCCATGCAGAAAGTCAAAGAAGGTTACGGTTCAAACCAGCAAGATCCAGGAGACTCACCAAAGCAAGGGGAGTTAGGGCAGGCCTGGAGCAAACAGGGGAGCCCAAGAAAAGCAAAGTTGACCCTCAAGTGGACTCACAGGCCGGAGGCACAGCAGTCGCAAGATGACCTCAAGCGATTTCACCAAACAGCAGCCCACGGAGCACTCAGTGTGAGGAGGCCAGAGTTCTTGGTAGGAAATGGTGCCAGAGGTTGGGGCTACTCTGAGCCCAATGCACTTGCTCGGGAAATGCCAACAAGCATATGCACTTGCAAATGAACGTAGTGTGCAGGGGTACGGTTATTGCAGCCCCCACGAGGGATTCTGGCCTCAGACTTGGTAAGAGGGCAGCTCAGACCTCGTGAGATGTAAGAACCCACCTCCTGTGTTGCGGGAGCCTTCTAAGTCCGTTGGAGCTTGGGAGCAGCAGACTTGTCAGTTTTGATGTGGTGCCTGCGGATGCAGGGGAGTGACTCCTTCACTCCAAGGGAGATATCTTTGGTTGCACTTGATGCTCCACAGGTCCTGCACAGAGCCTGTATGGTGCACAGTCACAGATGATGCTTCAGACTGAGAGGGAGACGAAGTCAGACCCAAACGAAGTCCAGAGTGTCAACACGGTCGAAGGTCAGTGGTTTCTGGTTCAGAATCTTGTCCACGTCGAATCTAGGGTCCTACAGCCAGGTAAGCCCTTTTGTACCCACAGGAGAGGGTTAGACAGATTCAGGTGACCCTCCCAGGGGATGGTCTGGACAGTGGGGAGGTAACTCCCATGTCCTTTGTCCAGTTTTTGGCCAGAGCAGGAGCCAACAGCTCTCAGGACTGGTTTGAACTGGACTATGCACAGGGACACAAAATGTGCCCCTCATGCAGACTTTCAGTCGCTGGCAAGCGCACCCACCCAGCCCTAATACACTAAATCCTCTCTGGGAGGTGGTCACACTTCCCTGTGACAGGATGCCTATTGTTCCACCTTCCCCTACTCGAGGTTGGCTCAGCAGCAGGAGGGCAGAAATGTGTCTCTGGTTGGCAGCAACCTTTTTGTGCTGCCCGGGACTAGAAGGGTGGTACAGAGAATGCCAGGGACCCAACGAAGCTCGCTTCTGAGGGGTGGAATCATATCGGTATGATTCCACAATGTTTGACACCAAAGACGATAGGGTTTGTTTCAGCCGTTTTAGAGTTGGTCATCACGCGGTCGCATAATGCCACTCTATATGTCGTAAATGATTGCTTCACTAACAACCCAGGAGAATGGACTCCCTAGGCTGCAGAGGTGTCCTGCTCATGCAGTGGCACCCTCTCACTTAGAGCCAAGCACCCTGCCTTCAGGATTGTTAAGACCTGCTACAGGGGTGGCTATAGGTTTTAAGTGTAGCGACCCTTAGATATAGTAAACCTATATCTTAAGTAGGTGGTGCATGCACCAACGTACACAGGCTTCAATAGCAGACCTCTAATTCCATTTTGCATGGCCTCTCATGGGTGGCATAATGCATGTAATGCATGCTTCAGCCCATGGAAGGCCTCTGTGGTACCTATGCCCTGGGTACATGAGTACCATGTACTAGGGGCTGACAAGGGTACCCAGTATCCAATCTGGAGTGTACCTAAGTACATAACATAACAGTTTAGGGAGAAAGCAGATAGACTGGGGTCCTGATTGCAAGATCCCAGTCAGACTAGTCAAAAACAGTATCACATTTAGAAGAAAGTGGGAGTAACCAAAAGAAGCAGATCCTACTTTCCTACACCCCTCTTCACTCACCATGAGCTGTTTTGAATATGGAACCACCCACAATTTGCTGGATCAGTTCTGCTGACGTTTACTGTTGCTTGATTCACAAATCTTCAGGCTATTGTTTCAGATCAAGACCACATGTTACATTGTCATTTGTCCTGATGATGACCTCATAAATCAATGCATAAGGTTGAAATCCCATCAACATCATAACAAACATATTAGTTATTTTTATTCTCATTGAGAGATTGAGCTGTAAATTTTGTCAAGTATTTATATCCAGCTCCATAATCTGGACCGTAGTGGTTTGTTCTTTGTATATAACAAATCTACTCACAGTTTAATAGTACTTTTTGTGTGATTACTGGAGACACTGAGCACTTTCTTTCCATTTTGTTGACTTATGGTCATTGTATATTGTTCTCATAATTGAAATGAATCGTTCCAATATGGAGGCTAGTTTTTATACATGTATCCTATATTATTTGTTTATAGCAATTGATTTAGGTTCCAGTTTAGGTGTTTAAAAAGCATATGGCTGCCCGAACGCTTCCCAGCGCTAGACAAGTTGTGCTGACCAGTAAGATAGAGCAATGTGGAACTACTGAGGAAAAAGCCAGGTTTTGCTATCTAACCCAAAAATTCACAATAGAGTCCTTAGTGAACCTGTTCACCCTGGCCCCTAATGACTTAATGGGTTGTTCTTGTTCTTTATACCATGCTGAACATTATGCATGTTTTCTTATCTTTTCCTGGCCAGAGTGAGCGGTACATATTTATTTATTGTTGACCACACACAGGGCAACCTTCCATCATAATTGTGGCACATATTTTTCCTTTATGTATCGTCTGAAACAGGTCAGTCGTGTTTGTAACTCAATGATTAACCATTTATTGAACTGACTTTTTAGAGCTTTTCCACACTGTATGTCATATTATGGAAAATTTGTTAATCATTAACCCCAAAAGACTCATGTACTATGATCACATTTGCAGAGGACACAAACATAAAAGCATTAATATTTTGATAAGTAACTAGTCAGCAAAATGTAGAGTGCAACCTTTTGAAGAATTTGACAGCAGTACCTAAATTGTTCATTTTATACATCAAGCATATTGCTAATCAATAACAATGATAACTTTTATGTTTAATCAAATGAAAGAGGAATGTATATCCGTTAGATTTAAAGGCATTGAAAGAAAAGGGAGCAGGGGCATTAGAAAAGAAATTACATTTGCCACATTAGATGAGAGTTAGGGCCCAGTTATGAAGGATCCCAAAAACAGGTCCTAAACCAGCTTTCTTGACTTGTTTTGCATACATTTTCAGTATTTAGGTGATCGACAGCATATAGGCTTTGACATTAAAATATATGTCAGGGGATTGTACAACTGAAGGATAAATTCCAGATATATTTAGCATAAATTGCGTCCATGCAAATTATTGCTATACATATTTAGGGGCTTATTACGATGTCGGGTGGACTTGCTTCCACCCGACACCATCGCGGATACCGGTCCGACCGACCTCTGGTTGGTGGTCCTGACCGCTTAATCATGATGCGACCGCAAATGGTGCAATGGCAAGCTCCCTTTTCTGTATGGGAGCTTGTGCTGCTTTTGGAAACCGGCCGCAGCACAAGGTCCCATACAGAAAAGGGAGTTTGTGTTCATCCCTACAAGGCGTGACAGGCACCTCACGGTGCCTGCCACAGGGTGCAGGGATCAACAGGGGGGCACCAAAGGTGGCCCCTAACCGGAGCACACTGGCTGAAGTGGGCCCTGCTAGGGACCACCAAAGTCACTTTCCAACAGGGTTTACATGTAGGGAAGCCCGGCATGGAAACCCTGCCGGAAACCGACATCGTAATCGGGACGGCATAAAATGCCATCCATATGGATTACGTGCTGGTTCCGATTGGCAGATGGGCTACTTGAGCCCGTCGGAAGCCAGCCAAACTGTCCGGCCGGTTTTAAAACTGACAGCCTCCATTGTAATGAGGCTGTTGGAATTGAAACCAACGATCTTGGTCAGAAAACCTCCGACCTAAGGTCGGAGGCTTTCCGACTGAGATCGTAATGAGGCCCAGAGTGTCAACAAATCTACACTGTGCATGTAAATATTGCAAAGGTTTGGCATGGACATTTCCTTTACAGACTGGGATTAGGCATACTTGATATAAAGCAATCAGAGATTTTCATATGTACTTCTCTTCATACACCCTTTCTGTTATGGATCATCCATATTCAAATAATATGTTCAAAAAAATGTCAACATGAAAATCCTTTTCCCTTTCCACAACAAACATGTGAGTAGACACAGTTATCCACTTTCTTCAATATTTGTGAGTAAAGTTACAACTGCAAATTTGGTGGAAAAATAAGAAGATTTGAAATGTCCCATGCAGTGCTGCTATGCGAATATTTACTTCCTCTCCATTGTGTATCCTTCCTTCCCTTTCTTAGGAAATCTCCTTTTCAGTTCTTACTACTAAACCTATGCAGAAAATTGGCCATACATGTGGATTCTTAAGTTCCATCTTTAGGCATGAGGCCTGCAGACATTTATTTTCTAAATTAGAATCAGACATCTAACCATTTGATAGTAAGTTTTGCCCACATGAATTACAAATTGTTGGAGAAAATGCTCATGGCCTTTGTTGATCCTTCTGGACACTTCCTCTAATGCGACATACAGCAGTTTAAACAACAGTTGTTTCACCCTGACATTCAACTACTGAAAGAAAAGATTATTTCCCTAGAACGATACAGTAAAATAATTTGCTGTGACTGAAAAATTAGCCTGTAAGCTAGCCTCACAAAGGATGCTACAGGTCTACATTAGACAAATAGTAATGAATTAAATCCTACTTGTTGGACTTGGCCCTTTTTGGCTAAAGTTCCTTAAACTTTTTGCCTTCCTCCTAGACCTTTTTCTGACATTATGTTGCCGACTTAGATGCTTTGGGCACTTTGCCACTGCTGATCAGTGTCAAAGTGCAAGTGCTCCCTGTATAAAGTGTTATGGTAATTGGTTGTCCATAATTGGTATGTTTGCCTTACTAGTAAAGTCCCTAGTAAAGTGCACTATGTGTGCCAGGGCTGGTAATGCAAATGCTACTAGTGGGCCTGCAGCACTAATTGTGCCACCCACACAAGTAGCCCTAAGAAGAGATCTCAGGCCTGCCACTGCAGTGGCTGTGCGCAGTTTGTTAACTGCCTTGTTGTCCTGGCAAGTGCACCCACTTGCCAGGCCTTCCCTTCCCTTTCTATGCACATCAGACACGCCTATAGTAGGCCCAAGGTACCGCCCTGGGCAGGGTGCAGTGTATGTGAAAGGTAGGACATGTACTGAGGTGTGTACCATGTCCTAACAGTGAAATACTGCCAAATTCGTTTTTTACTGTTGCAAGGCCATCTTGCCCATAGGACAGAATGGGGAATGCTGAGTCCCATGTTTCCAGCATATCTTCCCATAGGCATAAGATGGGTAGATGGAGTTTAGTGTGCCTGAACTCAGAATTTAATAACACATCTTTTTGTGAAGATGGTTTTTGAATTGTGTGTTTAGAAACCACGCTTTTAGAAGTGGCTGGTTTCTTGTCTTAAACCATCCTGTGTGCCTCTCCCTGGTTGTGTATTGCCTGTCTGGGTTTGGATGTGACAGGGTCTGGGAAGTGTCCTGACCCAAGGGAGGAGTAGGTGAGACAGCAACAGGCTGGCCTGCGTTTGATGTGGGGGGGAGGAGTTGCCCCCTGCATGTGAAGAGGGCTGTGTTGCTGCCCCCAGAGGATGGCTCCCCCTCCTGCTGAGCGTCTGAGCCCCAGACCCTGACTATCAAAGGAAGAGGGGGTGCACTGGCAGGAAGACACCCAGGTCTGGTTTGGACTGGGGTCAGAGCCCCCTGAACACAAAGACTTCAAAGGCATTTAGGGGTATAAATGTAAGAGCTGAAACCCCTAAACTCAAGACTGAAATCCATACTGAAAAAGGATTGAAACTAGTTCGTGATCAAGAGGAACCTCTGCCAAAGAAGAACAACTGAAGAGACTGAAGAGAAGGACTGCCCTTGCTGTGTGTTCTGGGGCTGGCCTGCAGTTTGCTGATTTGACTGAGGAGAGGACAAGGGACTTTGCTGTGTGCTGTGTCCTGAAGTAACTTCAATCCAAGGGCCCGAGGAGAGCTGGTCCCCTGTTGTGGAAACTCAGGAACATAAAAGTTTCCAAGTGTGTCTCAGCGACGCTGTGTGCGTGTGCTTTTTGCACGCCTGAGACTGCCGTGTGGTCCGTGGTGCTGTTTACGAGGTGCCCCATGACCGCATTGCCACCGCAGCGTGAAACATCGTCCACGCTGCTGCATTGCTGTTTGTGGCCCGAGCCGTCATCGTAACTGAGGCTGTGAGTAAAGATCGCCAGCCCGAGCCGCAACGTGCTAAAGGCTTACTTGAAACTAAGGACCGTGTCTCAGCGACGCTGTGTGCGTGTGCTTTTTGCACGCCTGAGACTGCTGTGTGGTCCGTGGTGCTCTTTACGAGGAGCCCCGTGACCACATGGCCCCCGCAGCGTGAAACATCGTCCACGCTGCTGCATTGCTGTTTGTGGGCGAAGCCGTCATCGTAACTGAGGCTGTGAGTAAAGATCGCCGCCGCCGGCCTGAGACGCAACGTGCTAAAGGATTTCTTGAAGCTAAGGAAGCTACAAGGTGAAAGGGATCGTGATCATTGTTCGTCGAAAGGAATCTGCACAAGATCATCAACGGAGAAGGCAGCGCCGTAACCCGTCCGGCTACAGCGTCGCCTCGCAACAGAGCTGCAACAGGAACGGGATCGCCCAGCAGGACGTCCGACGAACGGAGAGAGAGAGCGAGGCAGCGCACCCCCCCAGGTAAGGCTTGGACTCCGGTCGGGAGCTGCAAGCATGTGTGGCCTGGGGAGGCATGCAGGAGGAGTACAGGAGTGCTCCGAGCTCTCTCCCACTGCACCGTGTTAGATGCGCTGAGTCCCCGAGCGGCCCGTACCTGCCCAGCAGTACCGGGGCCACCCCTTTAAGCTTACGACCATTGTCTCAGTTGTTGGGGCCTAGTGGTGCCCGAGTTGACCGCGCAGATTGGCTAACCGCATTATTCTTGCATTACGAACTGCCTGATTCTTGCATTATGAACCGCATTATTCTTGCATTACGAACTGCCTGATTCTTGCATTACGAACCGCATTATTCTTGCATTACGAACTGCCTGATTCCTGCATTAAGGACTGTCTTATTACTACATTACGAACTGCATTACGAACTGCATAGCATTGCATTAGGACTGCATTAGAGATCGTGAATTGCTCATTAATACCGCAAGAACCTACAAGTGATTGCTGGCCTAATAACCGGCAAAGCAAAATATTATGAATACGCATATGTTGGATTTCTATCGTTTGGTCTCATCGTATTCCTTTTATAAAGATACCGCTATTTTTATGAAACCTATGTGGTGTCCATTTGTGGTGTTATCACTGTGTTACTGCGAGTGTGGTTGCAAATACTGTACACATTGCCTTGGAGATAAGCCTGGCTGCTCGTGCCAAGCTACCAGGGGGTGAGCAGGGGTTATCTAAGCGTGTGTCCCTCCTTACCCTGACTAGAAGCAAGGGTCCCTATTTGGACTAAGGTACCTACCTCAGCCAACTAGAGACCCCCAGTTCTAACATTGCTGGTCGGCGGTTGGGGATTTGAACGCGTATTGGCAACTGACTCACAGTGATTGGTGTATATCACTAGTTTTAGCGCAGACCACGACGAAACCACATATTGTGTTTTTGAGTTTTTGGTTCTTTTTTTGAGCGACCTTTAAGCCACACATCTTGTCTCAAGGGAGTCAAGTAGCCAGTGAGGCTGCAGGATTGGAATTCGACATTAGGGCATTGCTTACCTACAAAGCTGATCAATTGAGGCAATTCTGCAGTGCTTTGGGATGTCCCATGAAAAATAGCGCCAAGAAGGAGGAGCTGCAAATGGCCTTGAGGGCCTGGTGGGAAGCCAAAGAGGCTCAGGAGACAGGTGATGCTGAGGTGGATGAGGATGACCCAGGGAATGTATTTGGTCCACAGGATTTGCCGGTGGGAGGACCAGCCTCAGGGGCTGGTAGTAACCATTCAGGGAGGAGCTTTACCCCAGAGGAGCTGGAGGAAAACCAAAGGGTCAGAGAGCATGAGTTGGAGGTTTTAAAACTTAAGGCTCAAGCAGGGGAGAAAAAGCTGCTCTTTGAAAGTGAAAAGCGAGCAGAGGAGAGCAAGAACGCTCTCGCCTTGGAAGAGAAGAAGATTCTCTTATCTCATGAGTTAAGCATGAGGGAACTGGACATTAAGGCTAAACAGGTGGAGTCCAGTTCGAATGGTGGCAGCGCACAGCCAGTGCCAGCAGGTAAGGTGTACATTCCCAAAGACTTAGTGCGAGATTACCAAAGGGGTGATGATATTTATGCATGGTTCACGGCATATGAGATCGCACTGAGGATGAATGAGGTGCCTGAGAAGCATTGGGGGGCGGGCCTATGGAAACACTTTGAGGCTTCCGGGAGGGATGTTTTACCACCCTGAGAGAGGGCGGGAACCCTGACCTACGCCAATATGAAGGAGGCTTTATGCCTCGGGTATGGGCTCACTCCTGAACAGTACAGGCAGAAATTCAGGAACTGCAAGAAACTGGAATCCAGTACTTGGGTGGAATGTGTGGATGAGTACACGCGTGCACTGGATGATTGGGTGATGGTTAGCATGGCGAATGATTTAAAGGGATTGCTCAATTTGGGCCCCAGGGGGCCCCGGCTCAGTAATCATTTTTCAGAGTTGCGCCAACACCTGTTAGAGTGCGAGCTCTTTGATTCCCAGGAGCTTGCACCAGAGAGAGACCTCTGGTTAAGGGACAGAGGGTCTGGAGAGACACTAAGGGGGAATCCCAGCAGCGACTCAGAGATCTTCCGGTCCCGTGGGAGGGAAGAAGGGCAGACTGGCGCAGTCAAGTCCCAGAGAAGTGGGGGGGGGGCGTGCAGGCTAGCACCCTGTCTCAAAGGAGAGGGAGGGAGCGTGAGCGGCGTCCCCGGGGTCCACAGCCCCACCCCAGAGGCTGGAGGGTTCCTTAGGAGAGCACCCGGTTGAAGGTCTAGAGCCTACTTGCCAGCTGTGCGAGGAAGAACACCTAGCACCAGGAGGTCATGGGGCATCTGTAACCAGAGATCCCGCGGTCCTGAAGTTTGTGGGTGGCATTCCTAAGTGGCAGACACAGAAGTCTAGACGATAGGTTGAGAGGGAGTGTTCCCCAGTAGGGAAACCCGTGGGTCAGGGCCCAGCCAGAAGGGTTGGGTCCCCTAGAAGTCACCAAGGTAACCCCGCCTGGAGTTGGCAAGGGACAAGCACCCCTAGGGGTCCCCCGACTGCCAAGAAGTATCAGTGGAGTAGCTTAGTTGGCCCAGGGAGTTGTAACCAAGGGAACCCCCTGGGGTCAGGAAGGCATAGAACAGGAGAGTGTCCCTGCGGTAGCGGACCCGCGTCCGGGTTCTATCGCCCCAAGCAGGGAAGTCCATCAAGGTAGTTGATTGGCCTACCCTGGCTTAGGCTGGGAGGGGGTTGTGTTGGACTTGGCCCTTTTTGGCTAAAGTTCCTTAAACTTTTTGCCTTCCTCCTAGACCTTTTTCTGACATTATGTTGCCGACTTAGATGCTTTGGGCACTTTGCCACTGCTGATCAGTGTCAAAGTGCAAGTGCTCCCTGTATAAAGTGTTATGGTAATTGGTTGTCCATAATTGGTATGTTTGCCTTACTAGTAAAGTCCCTAGTAAAGTGCACTATGTGTGCCGGGGCTGGTAATGCAAATGCTACTAGTGGGCCTGCAGCACTAATTGTGCCACCCACACAAGTAGCCCTAAGAAGAGATCTCAGGCCTGCCACTGCAGTGGCTGTGCGCAGTTTGTTAACTGCCTTGTTGTCCTGGCAAGTGCACCCACTTGCCAGGCCTTCCCTTCCCTTTCTATGCACATCAGACACGCCTATAGTAGGCCCAAGGTATCGCCCTGGGCAGGGTGCAGTGTATGTGAAAGGTAGGACATGTACTGAGGTGTGTACCATGTCCTAACAGTGAAATACTGCCAAATTCGTTTTTTACTGTTGCAAGGCCATCTTGCCCATAGGACAGAATGGGGAATGCTGAGTCCCATGTTTCCAGCATATCTTCCCATAGGCATAAGATGGGTAGATGGAGTTTAGTGTGCCTGAACTCAGAATTTAATAACACATCTTTTTGTGAAGATGGTTTTTGAATTGTGTGTTTAGAAACCACGCTTTTAGAAGTGGCTGGTTTCTTGTCTTAAACCATCCTGTGTGCCTCTCCCTGGTTGTGTATTGCCTGTCTGGGTTTGGATGTGACAGGGTCTGGGAAGTGTCCTGACCCCAGGGAGGAGTAGGTGAGACACCAACAGGCTGGCCTGCGTTTGATGTGGGGGGGGAGGAGTTGCCCCCTGCATGTGAAGAGGGCTGTGTTGCTGCCCCCAGAGGATGGCTCCCCCTCCTGCTGAGCGTCTGAGCCCCAGACCCTGACTATCAAAGGAAGAGGGGGTGCACTGGCAGGAAGACACCCAGGTCTGGTTTGGACCGGGGTCAGAGCCCCCTGAACACAAAGACTTCAAAGGCATTTAGGGTTATAAATGTAAGAGCTGAAACCCCTAAACTCAAGACTGAAATCCATACTGAAAAAGGATTGAAACTAGTTCGTGATCAAGAGGAACCTCTGCCAAAGAAGAACAACTGAAGAGACTGAAGAGAAGGACTGCCCTTGCTGTGTGTTCTGGGGCTGGCCTGCAGTTTGCTGATTTGACTGAGGAGAGGACAAGGGACTTTGCTGTGTGCTGTGTCCTGAAGTAACTTCAATCCAAGGGCCCGAGGAGAGCTGGTCCCCTGTTGTGGAAACTCAGGAACATAAAAGTTTCCAAGTGTGTCTCAGCGACGCTGTGTGCGTGTGCTTTTTGCACGCCTGAGACTGCCGTGTGGTCCGTGGTGCTGTTTACGAGGTGCCCCATGACCGCATTGCCACCGCAGCGTGAAACATCGTCCACGCTGCTGCATTGCTGTTTGTGGCCCGAGCCGTCATCGTAACTGAGGCTGTGAGTAAAGATCGCCAGCCCGAGCCGCAACGTGCTAAAGGCTTACTTGAAACTAAGGACCGTGTCTCAGCGACGCTGTGTGCGTGTGCTTTTTGCACGCCTGAGACTGCTGTGTGGTCCGTGGTGCTCTTTACAAGGAGCCCCGTGACCACATGGCCCCCGCAGCGTGAAACATCGTCCACGCTGCTGCATTGCTGTTTGTGGGCCAAGCCGTCATCGTAACTGAGGCTGTGAGTAAAGATCGCCGCCGCCGGCCTGAGACGCAACGTGCTAAAGGATTTCTTGAAGCTAAGGAAGCTACAAGGTGAAAGGGATCGTGATCATTGTTCGTCGAAAGGAATCTGCCCAAGATCATCAACGAAGGAGAAGGCAGCGCCGTAACCCGTCCGGCTACAGCGTCGCCTCGCAACAGAGCTGCAACAGGAACGGGATCGCCCAGCAGGACGTCCGACGAACGGAGAGAGAGAGCGAGGCAGCGCACCCCCCCAGGTAAGGCTTGGACTCCGGTCGGGAGCTGCAAGCATGTGTGGCCTGGGGAGGCATGCAGGAGGAGTACAGGAGTGCTCCGAGCTCTCTCCCACTGCACCGCGTTAGATGCGCTGAGTCCCCGAGCGGCCCGTACCTGCCCAGCAGTACCGGGGCCACCCCTTTAAGCTTACGACCATTGTCTCAGTTGTTGGGGCCTAGTGGTGCCCGAGTTGACCGCGCAGATTGGCTAACCGCATTATTCTTGCATTACGAACTGCCTGATTCTTGCATTATGAACCGCATTATTCTTGCATTACGAACTGCCTGATTCTTGCATTACGAACCGCATTATTCTTGCATTACGAACTGCCTGATTCCTGCATTAAGGACTGTCTTATTACTACATTACGAACTGCATAGCATTGCATTAGGACTGCATTAGAGATCGTGAATTGCTCATTAATACCGCAAGAACCTACAAGTGATTGCTGGCCTAATAACCGGCAAAGCAAAATATTATGAATACGCATATGTTGGATTTCTATCGTTTGGTCTCATCGTATTCCTTTTATAAAGATACCGCTATTTTTATGAAACCTATGTGGTGTCCATTTGTGGTGTTATCACTGTGTTACTGCGAGTGTGGTTGCAAATACTTTACACATTGCCTTGGAGATAAGCCTGGCTGCTCGTGCCAAGCTACCAGGGGGTGAGCAGGGGTTATCTAAGCGTGTGTCCCTCCTTACCCTGACTAGAAGCAAGGGTCCCTATTTGGACTAAGGTACCTACCTCAGCCAACTAGAGACCCCCAGTTCTAACATTGCTGGTCGGCGGTTGGGGATTTGAACGCGTATTGGCAACTGACTCACAGTGATTGGTGTATATCACTAGTTTTAGCGCAGACCACGACGAAACCACATATTGTGTTTTTGAGTTTTTGGTTCTATTTTTGAGCGACCTTTAAGCCACACATCTTGTCTCAAGGGAGTCAAGTAGCCAGTGAGGCTGCAGGATTGGAATTCGACATTAGGGCATTGCTTACCTACAAAGCTGATCAATTGAGGCAATTCTGCAGTGCTTTGGGATGTCCCATGAAAAATAGCGCCAAGAAGGAGGAGCTGCAAATGGCCTTGAGGGCCTGGTGGGAAGCCAAAGAGGCTCAGGAGACAGGTGATGCTGAGGTGGATGAGGATGACCCAGGGAATGTATTTGGTCCACAGGATTTGCCGGTGGGAGGACCAGCCTCAGGGGCTGGTAGTAACCATTCAGGGAGGAGCTTTTCCCCAGAGGAGCTGGAGGAAAACCAAAGGGTCAGAGAGCATGAGTTGGAGGTTTTAAAACTTAAGGCTCAAGCAGGGGAGAAAAAGCTGCTCTTTGAAAGTGAAAAGCGAGCAGAGGAGAGCAAGAACGCTCTCGCCTTGGAAGAGAAGAAGATTCTCTTATCTCATGAGTTAAGCATGAGGGAACTGGACATTAAGGCTAAACAGGTGGAGTCCAGTTCGAATGGTGGCAGCGCACAGCCAGTGCCAGCAGGTAAGGTGTACATTCCCAAAGACTTAGTGCGAGATTACCAAAGGGGTGATGATATTTATGCATGGTTCACGGCATATGAGATCGCACTGAGGATGAATGAGGTGCCTGAGAAGCATTGGGGGGCGGGCCTATGGAAACACTTTGAGGCTTCCGGGAGGGATGTTTTACCACCCTGAGAGAGGGCGGGAACCCTGACCTACGCCAATATGAAGGAGGCTTTATGCCTCAGGTATGGGCTCACTCCTGAACAGTACAGGCAGAAATTCAGGAACTTCAAGAAACTGGAATCCAGTACTTGGGTGGAATGTGTGTATGAGTACACGCGTGCACTGGATGATTGGGTGATGGTTAGCATGGCGAATGATTTAAAGGGATTGCTCAATTTGGGCCCCAGGGGGCCCCGGCTCAGTAATCATTTTTCAGAGTTGCGCCAACACCTCTTAGAGTGCGAGCTCTTTGATTCCCAGGAGCTTGCACCAGAGACAGACCTCTGGTTAAGGGACAGAGGGTCTGGAGAGACACTAAGGGGGAATCCCAGCAGCGACTCAGAGATCTTCCGGTCCCGTGGGAGGGAAGAAGGGCAGACTGGCGCAGTCAAGTCCCAGAGAAGTGGGGGGGGCGTGCAGGCTAGCACCCTGTCTCAAAGGAGAGGGAGGGAGCGTGAGCGGCGTCCCCGGGGTCCACAGCCCCACCCCAGAGGCTGGAGGGTTCCTTAGGAGAGCACCCGGTTGAAGGTCTAGAGCCTACTTGCCAGCTGTGCGAGGAAGAACACCTAGCACCAGGAGGTCATGGGGCATCTGTAACCAGAGATCCCGCGGTCCTGAAGTTTATGGGTGGCATTCCTAAGTGGCAGACACAGAAGTCTAGACGATAGGTTGAGAGGGAGTGTTCCCCAGTAGGGAAACCCGTGGGTCAGGGCCCAGCCAGAAGGGTTGGGTCCCCTAGAAGTCACCAAGGTAACCCCGCCTGGAGTTGGCAAGGGACAAGCACCCCTAGGGGTTCCCCGACTGCCAGGAAGTATCAGTGGAGTAGCTTAGTTGGCCCAGGGAGTTGTAACCAAGGGAACCCCCTGGGGTCAGGAAGGCATAGAACAGGAGAGTGTCCCTGCGGTAGCGGGCCCGCGTCCGGGTTCTATCGCCCCAAGCAGGGAAGTCTATCAAGGTAGTTGATTGGCCTACCCTGGCTTTAGGCTGGGAGGGGGTTGTGTTGGACTTGGCCCTTTTTGGCTAAAGTTCCTTAAACTTTTTGCCTTCCTCCTAGACCTTTTTCTGACATTATGTTGCCGACTTAGATGCTTTGGGCACTTTGCCACTGCTGATCAGTGTCAAAGTGCAAGTGCTCCCTGTAAAAAATGTTATGGTAATTGGTTGTCCATAATTGGTATGTTTTCCTTACTAGTAATGTCCCTAGTAAAGTGCACTATGTGTGGCAGGGCTGGTAATGCAAATGCTACTAGTGGGCCTGCAGCACTAATTGTGCCACCAACACAAGTAGCCCTAAGAAGAGATCTCAAGCCAGCCACTGCAGTGCCTGCACGCAGTTTGTTAACTGCCTTGTTGTCCTGGCAAGTGCACCCACTTGCCAGGCCTTACCTTCCCTTTTTATGCACATCAGACATCCCAATAGTAGGCCCAAGGTACCCCCCTGGGCAGGGTGCAGTGTATGTGAAAGGTAGGACATGTACTGAGGTGTGTACATGTCCTGACAGTGAAATACTGCCAAATTCGTTTTTCACTGTTGCAAGGCCATCTTGCCCATAGGACAGAAAGGGGAATGCTGAGTCCCATGTTTCCAGCATATCTTCCCAGAGGCATAAGATGGAGAGATGAAGTTTAGTGTGCCTGAACTCAGAATTTAATAACACATCTTTTTGTGAAGATGGCTTTTGAATTGTGTGTTTAGAAACCACGCTTTTAGAAGTGGCTGGTTTCTTGTCTTAAACCATCCTGTGTGCCTCTGCCTGGTTGTGTATTGCCTGTATGGGTTTGGATGTGACAGGGTCTGGGAAGTGTCCTGACCCCAGGGAGGAGTAGGTGAGACAGCAACAGGCTGGCCTGCGTTTGATGTGGGGGTTGAGGAGTAGCCCCCTGCATGTGAAGAGGGCTGTGTTGCTGCCCCCAGAGGATGGCTCCACCTCCTGCTGAGAGTCTGGGCCCCAGACCCTGACTATCAAAGGAAGAGGGTGTGCACTGGCAGGAAGACACCCAGGTCTGGTTTGGACCGGGGTCAGAGCCCCCTGAACACAAAGACTTCAAAGGCATTTAGGGGTATAAATGTAAGAGCTGAAACCCCTGAACTCAAGACTGAAATCCATACTGAAAAAGGATTGAAACTACTTCGTGATCAAGAGGAACCTCTGCCAAAGAAGAACAGCTGAAGAGACTGAAGAGAAGGACTGCCCTTGCTGTGTGTTCTGGGGCTGGCCTGCAGTTTGCTGATTTGACTGTGGAGAGGACAAGGGACTTTGCTGTGTGCTGTGTCCCCCTGCTTGAGAGGACTTTGCTGTGGTCTGTGTCCTGAAGTAACTTGTCTCCAAGGGCCCCAGGAGAGCTGGTCCCCTGTTGTGGAAACTCAGGAACATAAACGTTTCCAAGTGTGTCTCAGCGACGCTGTGTGCATTTGCTTTTTGCACGCCTGACACTGCTGTGTGGTCCGTGGTGCTGTTTACGAGGTGCCCCGTGACCGCATTGCCCCCGCAGCGTGAAACATCGTCCACGATGCTGCATTGCTGTTTGTGGCCCGAGCCGTCATCGTAACTGAGGCTTTGAGTAAAGATCGCCGCCGCCGGCCCCGAGCCGCAACGTGCTAAAGGCTTACTTGAGACTAAGGACCGTGTCTCAGCGACGCTGTGTGCGTGTACTTTTTGCACGCCTGAGACTGCCGTGTGGTGCGTGGTGCTGTTTACGAGGTGCCCCGTGACCGCATGGCCCCCGCAGCGTGTAACATTGTCCACGCTGCTGCATTGCTGTTTGTGGCCTGAGCCGTCATCGTAACTGAGGCTGTGAGTAAAGATCGCCGCCGCCGGCCCGAGCCGCAACGTGCTAAAGGATTTCTTGAAGCTAAGGAAGCTACAAGGTGAAAGGGATCGTGATCATTGTTCGTTGAAAGGAATCTGCCCAAGATCGTCAACAAAGGTGAAGGCAGTGCCGTAACCCGTCCGGCTACAGCGTCGCCTTGCAACAGAGCTGCAACATGAACGGGATCGCCCAGCAGGACATCCGACGAGCGGAGAGAGAGAGCGAGGCAGCGCACCCCCCCAGGAAAGGCTTGGACTCCGCTCGGGAACCGCAAGCGTGTGTGGCCTGGGGAGGCATGCAGGAGGAGTACAGGAGTGCTCCGAGCTCTCTCCCGCTGCACCGCGTTAGATGCGCTGAGTGCCCGAGAGGCCCGTACCTGCCCAGCAGTACCGGGGCCGCCCCTTTAAGCTTATGACTGTTGTCTCTGTTGTTGGGGCCTAGTGGTGCCCGAGTTGACCGCGCAGATTGGCTAACCGCATTATTCTTGCATTACGAACTGCCTGATTCTTGCATTACGAACCACATTATTCTTGCATTACGAGCTGCCTGATTCTTGCATTACGAACTGCATTATTCTTGCATTACGAACTGCCTGCTTCTTGCATTACGAACTGCATTATTCTTGCATTATGAACTGCCTGATTCTTGCATTACGAACCGCATTATTCTTGCATTACGAACTGCCTGATTCTTGCATTAAGGACTGTCTTATTACTACATTACGAACTGCATTATGAACTGCATAGCATTGCATTAGGACTGCATTAGAGATCGTGAATTGCTCATTAATACCGCAAGAACCTACAAGTGATTTCTGGCCTAATAACCGGCAAAGCAAAATATTACGAATACGCATATTTTGGATTTGTATCGTTTGGTCTCATCGTATTCCTTTTATAAAGATACCACTATTTTTATGAAACCAGTTCGATGTCCATTTGTGGTGTTATCACTGTGTTACTGGGAGTGTGGTTGCAAATACTTTACACATTGCCTTGGAGATAAGCCTGGCTGCTCATGCCAAGCTACCAGGGGGTGAGCAGGGGTTATCTAAGCGTGTTTCCCTCCTTACCCTGACTAGAAGCAAGGGTCCCTATTTGGACTAAGGTACCTACCTCAGCCAACTAGAGATCCCCAGTTCTAACACTAATCCTAGAAGTGAAAAATAGCACAGTGGGGTTCAGTTTATGTGCAATGCCCTCCATATACTTACTGGTTAAAGGTCTAGTGTTATTTTAAAAGAAAATTGGTTCAAAAAAGACAAACCTTCTTCCAGCCGGCACTTCAGCAGTTGACATTCAAGTTAGCTGAGTGATGTATAATGCTGCAACAATATACTCTTCTTATCTGATCTACCTCATCTGAATTATAGACGTGCGTCAGGAGATGGGTATTTGTGCCCATTTGTTTGTACATGGGGCATTTGTGGATAAATAAGTGGCCTCAGATGCTTGTACAGCCCCTCTGTGATACGGACCATGTAGGAGTATGCTGGGCACCTGCAAGATCTCAAGGGGTCTTTCCCACATTTGCATAAGAGCTTCCCCCATTCGAATGAGTTAAGGACTTTATACCAGCATCTGAGCCATACTAGCGACCCAGATGAAAATGCAAACAGGCTTTCAGGGTACACTTGTTGTCTGGAACAAAGCAAGTAGTGTACTTAAAAGTGCACCTCCCAAGGGCATCCTCTGGGAGTGGAGACAGTGGGAACAGTGTCTGCTGGGTATGTTCGAATAGGAGAGTGCAGTCACACAGTCCCTTCGTGCTCGGGGGGATCCCTGTGCACTCTTGAAAATCAACCTGGTTTGCTGTCAGTGAGAGATGGAACTGTGGTTTGAAATATGGGTGCATCATTCACTTCACTGCTCTGTCCAGCACCTGTGTGAACTCTAGTGTTTATGCCAGCAAAGGGAAGTGCACATTTTTTTTCTATACTCTAGAGCATAGTCCTGGTCTGCTCAGGTCACACCTGATGAGGACCTATGTGGCAGATAATAGATGTGTGAGGAACTACATACCAACATGGCAATGGCATGAATGTCTGGCCTAAATGTGATTGCAAAATATCCTATACCTGATTAGTAAATGCCCAAGCAAGAAAGAAAGAAATGTAATTACATAAACTGTTGATTTGCAAATAATTTCAGAATTACTCCTAAAACATGTGATTGCTACAGAATCTCCAGTGCAGTCATGTTTCCAAAATTAATCAAGGGGAAATGTACCAAGTGTCTTCACAATTGTTAACCTTTTCAATGTGTTTTCCCATGAGCAATTGTAGAGTTTCATCTTCCATGTCCTTGCTCTTGATGTGAACAAGCTACTTGCTTTGATATATCTCCTACCATATACAGGCATGACCTACAAAACTTCAAAAGTAACATTTGTCAATACTTTTAATTAAAAAATGAAAAGGGTTAAAAAGAAGAGAGCCAAAATGGCTGACAGTGAAGGGGCTCTGGCTGGAGGCTCTTAGAGCCAGGGATCACCAGTGGCATAAATCCCTTGCAAAGGCTCTCCCAGCGAGCCACCACTACCTGGACTATCAGGACGAACCTTTATACGACAATTGGAGCTTGGAAACCATTGTAGTATTAAATATACTGATTAAACCGACTCACCGGAAACTTAATCGGCGAGACCACCAAAGGAGAATCCGACCCACATGACCTCGCCCGACCGCACGACCGATCCCTGACTGCAGAACAGAGATGGTTCTTGGGATGAACAGTGGCTCCTGCGGAAGTCACACCCATCCTCAATCCACTGAGGCCTCCATGCTTAGTAGAGGTGAGATGGCTGCTCGCTCCCTGCTCCCAGCTCCTTAGGGGTTTCTTTTTTGTCCTGACCTTTGCTGATGTCCCAGTCATGGGCTGGCAGCGCGCTAGTCAGACTTGCACTGACCCGTGCTGATTAAGGAATCAGAGAGTCCACCGGAGGTATCTCCGGGCGAGGACAGGACCCCTTCTACCTGCACGACCTGACCTCACGCTCGCCCGAGGCGCATTTTGCCAGCTGCTGGCCTTAATTGCTGCGTCCTGCATGGGAGGGCTTTCACTCCATGAATGTGCAGCTGACAAATCCCATGGTAGGGTTCCTCGCTGCTGCCCTCTTGCTCTGGATCTACTTGGCGGCCCAGCGATCTTTCTCTCCACGACTCGGACCAGGCACGGCCTGCCTTTCAAACTTCACTCCGGAGAGTTCTTTTGAACCCTGCTGTCCGGAGCCTCTAGCTCTGCTCTGCTGCCCTGGCCCAGGCTGTCCCTGTAACTGAGCTACCCCCGCGCAACAGTTCAAGCCATTTGCTGCTGGGGCCGGCAGTGCCATGTGAGTGCTCCTTCTGGTTTTTCCTTGAATGTCTCCCCTCTAACACGCCCGCCACCGCCCCCCCTTTTTCATTCCCTCCTCTCACTGCCTAGTGGAGATGCATATCAAGGACGTTAGAAGGAGGTGTTTAGGGGTATAGACTGGACTTCGACATTAGTACAGTTACAATAACCTTGACTCAAAAAGCGGCAGAGCAAAAAAAATAATAGTAATTTAAAATTATGTAGGTAACTATCTCTTTAAGCATAACACAATAGAATCCATAGCAACTAAAGAAAGACTAACCCCACTGTAATAGAAATAGGACTAAGAGACTCGCATCTCTCAAGGGATTCACAGTAATCAACAACAAAAAAAAGACTAACCCCACTGCAATAGAAAGACTAAGAAAAGCTGCAGCAGTGGCCATCTTGGACTGGGCCCATGTACACCAGCCCCACTCATATTAATAGAAAGTGGACTATAAACCAAAGCACAGTTGACATGTTGGAGTTAGCACCCACTCACTGATCTACTTATTGAAATTGGTGCCCACTTCAAAAAGATTCATCTGCCAACTCACCTACCTCACTTTGCAAGGTACCCCCTATCTAATAGAGACTCTAGTACAAGGGGTAACTATGATGACTTACCCATACCTTAAGACCCCTGGTACAAATCTTGAGAGATTCGGCCCAAACACTTGGAGCATAAAATACCCAAAAAACCTCTCAATTAATGCATAACAAAAATATCAAACACAACCTTCTCAAACAACTTCAGGAAACACTAATAGCTGATACCTACCATAGAATGACCATTGGCAACACGAAAACTGACCTCATTTTCTACACTAAACACCCTGCAAAAAGGAGGAACATCTTCCTTACACACCTTCAAATTGCTAAAACTACCAAAATTCCCTATGGTACTAAACTCGTAACTTCCCCCTTCTAAAATTACAGAGCTGAGATCTGCATATCGATCTTCAAAACGGGGAACATTCTAATTCAAGCAGCAAACCATCACCTCTCCATCTTTGACCAACAATTCCCCTCTTTCCTCACTTCTCTAACTCAACTCGAACCAACTCCCTTCACAACACCCACCCAGTTTGAGTGCCCAGAACTTATCTGCTTACCAGACTCCTCCACTATACTATACCCCTACGCCACCCCCTCCGCCATATCACATAATCAAGTAAGCTCTAGTCTTAGCCCCATTGCTCCATCCACAACAAACGACCACATCAAAACCAAATCCCATATCACTCACAACGTGTACAAGAACAGCATTCTCAAATTAAGAACGCCTAGCACTGAGCCCGACAAAAACAGACCCCGAACTCCCATCACTGAACCCTCCCTCCCCACTCAACCCCTCGACATTTCCTACCCCGAAGTCACCTCTCTCTCCTCTCTCAGCGATCAGTTGCCTACCATAGATTCAGAACCTGTCACCTGCCTACCTACTCATGGATTAACAAACCTCACCAACACCCTTAAAAATGTCATGAGGCATCTAGATCAAAAACTCGATTCTCTAGCTAAAGACCTCTCTATAGTAAAAAATGACCTAATGATCCAGAAAAGTTTAACACTCAACTCTACTCTGAAAACAGCAAACTGGACCTCCCATAAAGGTTCCCCAATATTTCGAAATCCCGCCGTCCATACCACCATCCCGCTGAGCCGCCTGTCCTATAGGCCACACGAGTGCTCAACACCCTATCCTCCATAGAAGCAAAATTACTCAGGGAATCATACAACCCTAATTCCCCCAAGCAGTCTCAATGCAGGCATCCAAAATCCCAGTAATCATTGGCACAAATAGAATCCCTCAACCTAGCTTAACCTCCTGCTCAATACACCACTATCCATACACTACACTCTGCAAAAAATAACCCCGCTCCCTGACCTGTATGCTCATAAACTGTAGATCTGCTGCTAAACATTCCACAGATATTGCCGAGACCTTACTAGCGGAGAAAATCAACATTGCTTTCCTTACCAAAACCTGGCTTAATGATCACTCAACCTCAACGCTAGACCTGCTCACTCCTACTGGATACTCCATCATCATAAAAGACCGAACAGAGCAAATAGGGGGTGGACTTGCAGTCATCCACAAAAAGTAAATACAACTTAACCCCCTTGAGACTATGAACTACACCACCTTCGAATACCTTGGATTAGAAACCAAAACTAAGGACCACACTCCCACCAAACTTCACACCAGGAGACCGCATACAGTACATTGAGGAACTTGCTGACCTATTAACCTAACTCTTACTAACTGACTCCAATAGCATTCACCTGGGCGATTTCAACCTACACTGGAATGAGGCAGACAACCCCACAATATCTAACCTGAATAACCTAATGGAAATTAATTATCTCAAGCAACTCTGTCATGAACCGACCCACAATAAAAGCTCAACCCTGGATGCAATCATTACTAAGTATCAACTTGCTTCCATTTGATCCATCTTGCCGACTGATTGGTCGGACCACCATCTAATTCTTTTCAACATACACAGCACATCCATCTCAGCACCATCGTGCAAACCCTTACACAGGTCTAGGAACATCAAACATGTCCCACGATTGGAACTAGAATCCATGATCAATGACAAATTGCAGTAGCAACCCCTCCTGTAAACTATGGATGAACTTACTGCCCACTACAACTCATCGATAACCAAAGCTCTTAACCAAGTTGCACCACTCAAGCTAAAGAGATTGAGAAAAATCCAATCCAGATCCTGGTTCAATCTAGACCTTAACAATGAAAGAAGACAACTTAGACAGACCAAAAGGTTATGGAGAAAGAACCCTTCACTGGCGAATCTCGCACTCTTAAGAGCCAAGCGACTCTCCTATAAGAAACACATTTTCAAGGAAAAAGCCACTTTCTTTCGTAGCCAACTCGACCGATCAAAGAACCGACCTAAGGAGCTCTTCAGCATAATATAACAACAAATTACGTTTACCTCCCACCAAGAAACAATTGTCACCACTGAACACTGACAAAATAATAGCTAACTTCTTCACTGACAAACTGGCTAAAATCAATCACTCTCTGTCCCTTGAGATTATCTCCACAATCCAACATACCGACCCCACCAACACCGAATTCCTTCAACTAAAGAATAATGCTAATTGGTCAGACTTCAAACTCTTGACAGAAGGGGAAATTTTCAAAATTATTGCTAAACTCAAGCCCACCTCCCACTTTGAAGACCCTCTCCCCTCCACTTTTCAGAAACTCAACCACATCATCTCCCCATTCTGGACCAAAATCATAAATGCCTCTCTTTCATCAGGCCTAGTACCAGACTCCCTTCAACTCAGACAAGTCACCCCATACTAAAAATACCCGGGGCTGACCCCAATGATCTTAAAAATCTTAGACCCATCACCATTCTCCCTTTCCTAGCCAAAATGCTGGAGAAATGTGTCCTACTTCATCTTAATCAACACATAAAAGAATTAAAACTCCAGGACACCTTCCAATCAGGATTCAGGAAAGGCTGCAGTAACGAAACTGCTATACTCAATACAACAGACGACATACATGAGGCTCTAGATGAAGGTGACTCCTGCCTCCTAATCCTACTTGACCTCTCAGCAGCATTTGATACAGTACATCACCCAGCCTTACTGGAGACACTCCAGAAATGCAATGGTATCAATGGCACGGTCCTGAGATGGTTCACGTCATATCTTCAACATTACTCCCAACAAATAAAAATTGGCAGATGTTTCGCGAAACCTGCATCAGGAACTCAAGGAGTACCTCAAGGTTCCATGCTCTCACCAGCCCTATTCAATATCTTCATTGAACCCCTCACAGCTATCCTGAACCAAGCTGGTATCAAATATCACCTTTATGCTGACGACACACAACTCTACTACAGAATAAAATCACCCAGGGACATTCACCATCTTAATGCCACACTAACCCAGATTCAAACTTGGCTTTTGACCAATCACCTGAAGCTGGACCCAACCTAGACTGAACTCCTACTCATCTCCCCAAAGAAAAATCCCCTACCCATCCTTGAATGGCTCAAAAACTTGGACTCACTAAACAGCCCTATCACACTATTCAACTCTGCTAAATGCCTAGGTATCACACTGGACACAAACCTGTCAATGAAAGAACACATCAAACACACTACCAAAGGTGCATGCTACACGCTAAAACATTTTAAAAAAAATCAAACAGTTTATCCCACCTGACAATCTTAAGACAGTAGTTCAATCACTAGTCCTCTTGAAACTTGACTACGGCAATGCCACCCTAACAGGAACCCCAAAAGCCACCTCCAGCCCCTAACTACAATCATCAATGCGGCGTCCAGGTTAATCACAGGAACCAAATGCTTTGACCACATCTCTCCAGCTCTCAAAAGTTTCACTTGGCTCCCCATCGAAGAAAGGTGCATCTATAAAACAGCATGTATCACCCATAAAGCCCTCCATACTGCAACCCCCAAATATCAATCATCTAACCTATTGCAAGCAGGAAAAAGACAGGCTCTGAGAAGCTCCAATTTGCTCCTTCTCATACCCCTAAACTAAAAAGAAAATCATCACAGACATGCTCCTTCTCCAGAAATGCCCCCAAAATCTGGAACTCACTCCCTAAGGACAATTATTTCAGCTAGATCATTCAATTACGTACACCTCCCAAAGACCCAACTCTCCAGGACAATTCCAGTCTGAATCCATACCATGCTGTCTCAAAGTCTTCCCCAGCACCCAATTAATTTATCGATTTCTATTACTGTGCTCTCACTGTGTCTACTTTAATACTCTATGCTCCTATATTTATGTATATGACCTCATGTGATTCCTATTTACCTCTCTCCATGTACTTGTCTAAACTTATTCCCTAAACATGTAAAGTGCTCTGTTACCTCTGGGTCGAGCCAGCGCTATATAAAACTCAAATAAATAAAAAAAAAATTAAAAGGACTGAGGCCATTGAATCTCATGAGCCGATAGCCCTTGTGCAAGTAAAAGAAACCTTCAGAGGAAAAGATTTAAAGACAAACCATAAAGGGTTATTCAAATGTAAGAATCATTACAGAAAGAAAATGTAATTAGCCTAATTCAAATGAATAATGCATCAAATAATGAACATGCGAGAGGATCAACATAAGGAGACCTCCTAAGCACGTAAGTAGCCAAAACTGACATTTGGTTGAGCAAGACAGCTAACATGAACTCTGCTTAGTTCAAGAGTCAAGGGAAGTCTAAGTATAAATCAATAGACATGCTAATGAAGTGTCCACCAAGAGAAAGTGAGAAATAAATCTAAGCAAGCAGAATGATATAGATACTGCTTAGTTTGTAAGGAAAGTAAAGTTTAAGTATAGACAGACTGATGGGGAAGTAAGCAAAAACTCTAGCACATCTTATATGCTTCAGACAGTGAACACTGCTCGACATGGTGAGATTTGACATAATAGGGCTGTACTAATAATGTTACATACACATAAATCAATGGATTTCAAGAAAATATGTGTTAGACTTGGCCCTCTCTGCAGAGTCATCTCCAAACTTTTTTCTTAACCATCCTATTTTCTGAGCCCATTTTTGTTGGCCTTTAGGACTCTGTGCACTTTACCACTGCCAACCAGTGTTACAGTGCTTGTGTTGTCTCCTTTAACCACTGTTAAATTGACTAATACCCAATTGGTACATTAAATGTACTTGTAAGTCCCTAGTAAAGTGGTACCATAGGTACACAGGGCCTGTAAATTAAATGCCACTAGTGGGTCTGCAGCACTGATTGTGCCTCTCACTAAAATAATTATTTTTAAACATGTTCCAAGTGTGCCATAGCAGCCAGTGCATGCAGTTTTAAACTGCCATTGTGACCTTGCAAAATAAATCTTTTTCCAGGCTTAACCCTTCCATTTTAATGCATAGGAGCCACCCCTAGAGTAGGCACTATACAGCCCATATGGCATTGTATTTAAAAAGTTGGACATGTATTTTTAAGTTCTACATGTCCTGATAGTGAAAAACTTTCAACTTTGTTTTTCACTATTGCAAGGACTACCTCTCCCACAGGATAACTTTGGGTTACCTTATCACATTTCATAAGTGATAATGTTTTATTGGCAGCAGGTAGGAATGCATGTTTGGTGTCTGAAGAATTGTAACTTAAAACCCTCTTTAATGTTAATGTCAGATTTTAAGTCACAATTCTAAAAGTAGCAAAACCAAAGGGGATGATGGACGGAGTGTTGAACATTGCAAGCACTCACCCCCAGTCAACTGATCTGGGTTTAATCCATCATCATTCTTTAGCTCACTCCGCCACCCCAGTTCAGACATGGCCATATGCAAATCAGTCTGACCCTGTGCCTCATGGGAACAGTCCAGCCCGAACTGCCAAGCCATGTCTTCCCTGGACCGGAAACAAGCATCCTGGGACCGGTTTCTGGCTTACAGCCGTCATCAGCCAGGCTATCTTGAATCCAGTGGCAAAGTGAGCAAGGGACCCACATCTGGGCATAGCCTGCCAACTTAAGGCGAACATAGCAAAACCAAAGGGGACAATTCTAAAAGTGCCACTTTTAGAAAGTTACAAAAACTGGGGGGATAGGCCCAAAGGACCAGAACCAGGTAGGGCTGTACTAAATTGAATACAAAAGGAGAACCTGGCTCCGTTTGACATTATGCTCTTATTATTTTTGAGCAACAAACAGACCACTATCTTGTCCGTTTGAATGGAATTTTTATTAAACCATTCCTTTCTTTGCAATTGTTTATATTTATCAAAAACATTTTAGTTGCATGAGAAGTGAAGAGACACACATTTTTCAAATTAACATACAAAACATGAAAAATACTTATGACAATTCACAATAGACAGTGCATGAAATACTTATATACAAACACATTTATGTACAAAAACGTTGGACTTTTGCATCATAACATCAGAAACTAGAATACTCTTATCGCTATCTTGTTTTTGGGGCCAGACATATGCCAAACACGGGAAAATATTTAGAGTGTGTGCGTGGGGCATACTTATTCAATACAAATCCCTCACGTCACAACAGGTTTATTCAAATTCCTCTGTGTTGAAAAAAAGTGCTGACACGTTTCAAGACCCAGTCCTCTGGTACCGGGACTTTCATCAGGGCTTCATGTTAATGGTCAGCGATTTCTAAAAAACATAAATGAATGATGCAAGCTTCACATCAGTGAAAACGAAAAATAAACACTACTGTTATGTTATGTTATGTTAATTAAGCTTATAAAGCGCACAGCTGCCCCAGCAAAGGGGCGTCCCGGCGCTAATGCAGAGTCTGAGAGGGCAAGGGCTAGGCTGTGGGAAACAGGTAAGTTTTAATGGCCTTCCGGAAAGATAGCAGGCAGTCTATACGGCGAATCTGCACAGGAAGGGAATTCCACAACTTAGCGGCCAGACAACGGAAGGACCTGCCCCCTGCCCTGATACGTTTCACTCGTGGGACAGTGGCCAAGAATTGCTCAGCGGAACGTAGCTGGCGAGCAGGGACATAGGGGACCAACAAATTGGATAAAATCTCCGGGGAAGAGAACTTGAGAATTTTGAAGGCCAGACATAATGTTTTGAATTCGATCCTCTTGGAGATGGGGAGCCAGTGGAGGCGGCGTAGAGCGCCTGACGTAGAACATATTCTGGGGAGTCTGAGCAGAACTCGAGCGGCTGCGTTCTGGACTCGTTGAAGACGGTTTACTTCGGCCTTGTTGGCACCTAACAATAGAACGTTGGCATAATCAAGTCTTGATAGAATAGTCGCCTGAACTATCAATTGACGTGTGGCTGGGTCGAAAAACCCCAAAATAGGCCTCAGCCCCCGTAGGAGACCGAAACAGGTGCCGGCGATCTTCTTAGTGTGATCCTGGAATCCAAGAGTGGAGTCGAGCCAGATCCCTAGATTCTTAACCACCAGCTTAGGTGTTGGGGCACAGCCCAAGGATGCCGGCCACCACTGTGTACTCCAGAGCCCCTTATCATTCCCCACCAACAGCACCTCAGTAAATTTCGTTGAGAAATTCTGGTTACCATGCAAATAGGAGTCAGAGCAGCAGCTCTGTCAGAGAATCAGGCAATCAGGTACAGAAAATTGAATTAAGCATTTTTAAGGAGAGTAGTGTTTATTTTTCGTTTTCACTGATGTGGAGCTTGCATCATTCATTTATGTTTTTTAGAAACCGCTGACCATTAACATGGAGCCCTGATGATAGTCCCGGTACCAGAGGACTGGGTCTTGAAACGCGTCGGCACTTTTTTTCAACACGGAGGAATTTGAATAAACCTGTTGTGACGTGAGGGATTTGTATTGAATAAGTATGCCCCACGTTTGCCATATGTTTGGCCCCAAAAACAAGATAGCGATAAGAGTATTCTAGTTTCTGATGTTATGATGCAAAAGTCCAACGTTTTTGTACATAATGTGTTTGTATATAAGTATTTCATGCACTGTCTATTGTGAATTGTCATAAGTATTTTTCATGTTTTGTATGTTAATTTGAAAAATGTGTGTCTCTTCACTTCTCATGCAACTAAAATGTTTTTGGTAAATATAAACAATTGCAAAGAAAGGAATGGTTTAATAAAAATTCCATTCAACGGACAAGATAGTGGTCTGTTTGTTGCTCAAAAATAATAAGAGCATAACGTCAAACGGAGCCAGGTTCTCCTTTTTGTATTCACTTTTAGAAAGTTGGCATTTTCTTGTCCTATCCATTTGCTGCCTACAGCCTGTTCCTAGTTCACATGACTAGGTGTAGTTGGCAGTTGCCCATTGTGCATTCCTCCTACACAGAATCACAAAGGAGGGTGTAGGTGTTGGCAGGATGGGCCATCTCTGACTTAATGGAGGGGTGGAACTGTCACCTACCACGCTTGCACTTCAAAGGCACTGGCTCAGCTCATACATAAAGGAATTTACACTAGCCTATTGTACCCCCAGACAGATTGAGACCAAAGAAGGGATGAAGGAAATTCCATATACCTGTGTGGGAGAAAACTCCCAAAGGTTCTCCTATTCCAAAGTGGGAATCAGGTATAAACAGGGGACCCTTGGACCCACTCTTTAGTACACTCCTGAACCAGTGGATACTACAGAAGAAGGACGCCCTGCTGCCCTGCTGCTTGAGGACTGCCCTGCTTGGTGAGAAAAAAGACTGCACCTGCAACCTTCATCCCAGGCTGAAGTGACTCCCAAGGTCAGCTGACTGACCTCCTGTTAGAGCTAAAGGAACACAACAAGCTCTAGAGGACTCCCTGCAACTGCCCAGCAGATCTGCAGCACAGGACCTGACTGGACCTGCATCTTGACCTGCCTAATCCCTGCTGGTCTCTGTTGGAGTGAGTTACTGATCTCCAAAAGTTGCCACACAGGTCCTGGATCCTTGTTGTGGTATCAATTGAACTCCTCCATGACAAAAAGGAGAAATCCTGTGCGACTGCAAAAAAACCCGTTGGCACTAAGATCTTGCTGTCCATGATAAAAAATAACACCAAGCTCCGGTGAACACTACTCTTCGTACTACAGCAACTACCAGCAACAACCGGCAATGTGAGATCTGCATTTAACGCTACAGCTTCGAAAGCCTGTAGTGACTGCCAATGCAAATCTCTAGCAATGACTGTCTGAGATGCCAGACAGGGGGGGATATTCACAAGAACGTGCGCTAAACATCTCCAAAAAATGTTAACGCAACTTTACACATCGCAGTCCATCGTGGGAAAACAACCCTGTGTTAACGTGGAATTCACAACACAGCGGTACCATGCGATAGCCTCCCGAAACCGCGGCCAATGTCCGCGATACAACCACCGCAACGGCGATAAAAACACAAACCCCAACACGTAAAAAGACACAATGGGCCCAAACGCGATAAGAAAACAATGATAACCAGCAAAAGGCCAGGAATACCTGCGCGTAATGCGGGAAAAAGCACAAGAACAGCATACGGAAAATGCCACAAAAAGGAAATGAACTGCGGAGCACCACGGATGCACCCTGACCGACTGCAGAGGACAACATGAACACCACAATCCCCACGGAGGAACACCCAGGAATCCAGGGCTCGTGGAAGGGCAATGAGAAGAGGAAGAGGAAGACGGGGTACAGTCTGCAGGAAAACACGATCATCGTCACGGATGAGATAGAACACCACCACCAACTGTACGTCACCTCCAACGTGTCATTGGCAACAAAGAGGCAAAGATGGCACACCATCTCGGACCATGTGAATGCCGTCGCAGTGCCGAGGAGGACAATGGAAGAGGACAAGAGGCGCTGGATTGATGTGAATGGCAAAACCAAGCAGAAACACGCTCCCAACACGAAAGCAGCAACGCACTTTGGAGGAGTGGGGCCAGCAGAACACCAGGAGCTGAATGACATGGAGAAGATGGTGGCCACAGTCATCAGTCGGGATACGGTGACAGGAGTTGGGAATCCGGACACTGCCCAACATGACCCGACACCACATCAACAGGGTCCGTACCGACCAGGGAGTGGGGGGAAGGGGGGAAATGGGTACAATGGCACACATGCACAATTAAGCAGAGCACACTGCACACCCACAATGACTCAGGATCATGTCCCTGATCCCACGGGAACACTTCAGCACACACACAAACACCAAGTAGTCCCAGGTACACCATGTGCCCAACGGGGCACCCACCCAACACATCAACAATCACACAACCAACACATGCACACGTGCGAAACACAGCAAACATGCATATACATCAGCCACACTGACAATGCAAGAGACACCACATGACGAGTAGCATGGCTGCAGTCCAATCACCATGACAATGTACACGGCACAACACTGAGGTGGCTGAGTGCGGACCACAACCGGAAAGGAGCAGGTCACACTCGGACACAACCACCTGCACAAACAACCCCTGACGTCAATGACACATCTGCGGACAAACCATGCCCAAGAGTCACAACTCGATAAAGAGCACAAGTTACCCAAGTCTGCAACATCTCAGCACTGTGGAAGCACAGAACTGAAAGGCACACCGCATCAAAGGGATAAGTGGCAGCCAAATCAGAGCCGTAGGAGCGACTCACCTACCATGCAGCATACACACATAAGAAAAAGTGCACCTCGACATAGACAACATCCTGGTACAAACAGCAACACCTCCACAACAGAACACAGGACACAACTGGTGCCGCATATGTGCACAACATGGCCAATCACATCTGGCACAGCAGGAAACTGTCACATGACAATGTACAAGTACAACCTGTAACCTGCAAATATTTATTATTCACACATGCCGTGCTTGTGGACATTTAGTACTGTCCATGATTGCCAAGGACGGCCACAATGTGACGTGCTCATGAGAAGAAATTGGCAATGAGGGTGTTCCTACAGTCTATTCCTGCCGCAGCTGCAGTGGCATGTGGGCCACCTGCCCCATCGTCCTCATCATCGTCCGGTACCTCTGGAACTTGGATCCATGGGGCATTGGTGCGTACACAGATGTTGTGCAACACACAACATGCAACGATCATCTTGCACACGATGTCTGGGCTGTTCAGGAGCCTTCCACCTGTGACGTCCAGGCACCTGAAACGTGACTTCAACATGCCAAATGTGCGTTCCACGATGCCCCTGGTGTGTATGTGGGCCGCATTGTACTGCCTCTGGTCGGGTGTGTTCGAGTCTCGGAGGGGTGTCATCATCCAAGGGCAGAGTGCATATCCTTGATCACCTGTGACAGTGCAGAGAGATAAGAGTCAATACTTGGTTCAGCATGATGTGTTGGCAGGCCCACTAGTCCAGTGACGCCTGTGCTGGCTGTGTGTGGGGTGTGTGTAAGCCAGCCCTCAGGGAGTAGCTGGTGCTGGCAACAACTGCAACAGTCATCAGGCACTCAGGAATGCAATGTACGAACAGCAGGGGCGCATGACTTGAGTTGCACAGAGTTAGTGGCCCTGGATGCACAGTGGCCGACACGGGCCTACCGCCACGGGACGCTGACTTGCGGGAGACTGGGGTAGAGTCATGAGGGCAGAGCAGGGTCTCGTATGTATCAAGGGTGGTTTTTGCGGAGTGTCTCCGGGGAGAGTGGGAGGTGTACCCCCAGGGCATGGTGCAGAGGGCACATACCAGCTGTGTCCGGCAACATGGCGGATATGAATGCCACAGACTCATGCCAAAAACCAAGTCCGTACCTGCCAGTTGCTGATGACAACCCCCAGGCCACAGGCTCAGAAACCAACAATGTTCTGCCGGAGGCTGACGGTGACTCACGGCGCACAGGGTTAGTGGCACCAGGTCAGTCCTTGCGAGTGATTGACCTCCTCCGTAACGGTTAGCCGTCTTTCCACCGGACTGAAACGCATCTGTCTCTCACTCCTCTCCCTGCGTTCACTGGCATGAACTCTGCCATTGATTAATGAAGACTCAGTTCTAGATGTGGGACATACTGGACTGCAGTGTAGGCGGGCTGCAGCGGTGGGGTATGTCAATGAATGTGGACTCCTGGGGGCCTGTGTCACGGAGGACAGCGATGGTCTGAGGAGGCTGCCAAGCTCGCAGGCATGGGTCTTGGAGCTGGCACCGGCACGTGGTGGGCCCTCTTTGACACACGATGGTGTCGGCAGGTGAGCAGTGCAGCCTTGGAGCACTGGGGCAGGCAAGCCAGGTCTGGGTATCAGCGGGCCGGGGTGCAGCAGGCGCACAGGCTCGCAGGCCCGGCTGCTCATGGCGTTGGCCTCGTGGCGGGCTGAGAGGAGCCGCCCTGGTAGTGACGTTAGCCATTCCGGGAGTGCACCACGCTCAGCGCAACAGTGTTTTCATCCACACCCCTGAGCAGGCCTGGCGTAAGCCGGGCCAACCCACTACGCTCACGCACACAGGGGGGGACGCAGCGAGCGACATTTCCGCGATCTGGCCCACAGCCTGGGGGGACATGGTTGCGTCCACTGTTCACTACTCCCCAGACACCAGCAGTTAATGTCTGCATGGACATATCTGTGGTTTGCATACCCAGGTCTGTCCAGCACATTCACACAGCACTTGTTGTTGTGTACATTCCCTTTCATGGGCCACTTGCGTCCTTCGCACATGCCTGCTTTCCGCCTCTCCACACTTTCAGCTGTTGTGTGGCTGTGGTGCCATGATATAGCTGGCTTGTGTACATGGTAAGCCCAGTATCCCAATGGAGTTGTGTTGTCGTGTCTGGTAGGTGGGCATGTTGATTGACATGTTGTATGTGGTTTGGTCACATGTGCATTCCCACAGTTGTGCGTTGTGTGATGGTGGCTTTGAGGTGTGTGGTGTGTTGATTTGGTACTTACCAACGAGCAGTCCAGTTCCATAGATGCCATCCTGGAAGCGCTGGTTGATGATGGACTGTCGGAAGATGTAGGAATCGTGCACACTGCCTGGGTAGTTTGCGACGACATTGGTGAACATTCCCCGGTGGTCCACTATTGCCTGCACATTGATGGAATGCATGTGCTTTCTGTTGCGGTAGATGTGTGCAGTGTCCGCAGGGGGCACAAGTGGGACATGTGTGCAGTCAATGGCCCCCAACATGTGTGGAAAGCTAGCAATGGCGTAGAAGCCTTGCTTGGTCTCCAGCTGTTCCTGCGCAGTGTGGAGGAAGTGATGGTACTGGGGTATGAAACTGATGATGGCATCCAGGACAGGTGTGAGGAACTTTGATAGGGCTGGCTGTGAGACTCCTCCGACTCTGGCCGTTGTTGGTTGGAAGGTACCAGAGGCCAACATGTGCAGCACAGCCAGCAGCTTTGTCTGCGGAGGGATGTTGGTTGTCCGCTGTGTTGAGACCATCAGCCTGTGGCCGATGTGGGTCATGATGCAGAGGATGGTTGTCCTTTTGAGCCTGTAGTGGGCAATGACTTCCTCGGGCGTTAGGTCTGTGAGTCTGGTGCGTTTTCGGTAGGTCCGCTGTCTTACTCTGCGCTGCCTCTGTGGTGGTCCGGGGGGAGGGTGCTGGTCCCGGTCCTGGGGGTAGTGGCGGTCCTGGGGGTGGTGGCGGTCCTGGGGGTGGTGGCGGTCCTGGGTGGTGGCGGTGGGTGTTGAGGCCCTGTTGGGGCCCCAAGCTGCATGATGAGTAGCTCCATGGCGTTGGTTCTTCTTCGGCTGTGGCTGTGTGCGGGGCTCCGTTGCCTACTGCAGGTAGTCGTCCTGCTTAACACCAGCAAGAGGCAGGTGTTAAATAGCTGCTGCTACCGCGGCTTATCGCGTGGTTTTGGTTCGCATCGCAGATCTGGCAGTTCGTTGTGAATGTGGTGTAGTGGTGTTTTTGTGTGTTTTTGCACGGGAACGCCTACTCTGCATCTGATTAGGGTTAGTTGGTGGTGTCACCCGTGGGGATGATATTTGCGGCAGTTATCGCGGGAATACTGGCGATGTCTGCAGTTTGCACCCGCTTGTGAATGGGGCGTTAAATCTATCTCAGATTTTGATGCATTAAGGTGGCGATAACTCGGCGATAAGTCCTTGTGAATATGCCCCAGGAGGATCTTTCCTCTACAGTGATGACTGTCCCCGATGCTCTCCCTGCTCTTCTAAAATGGTGTGGGTCTTTGCTTATGTTGTGTTTTCACTTTAATACTGTTTAAGTGCTGCATAAATACCTTACTGTTGGACTTGGCCCTTTTTGCAGGGTCATCCCTAAACTTTTTACCTTCCTCTTATATTTTTTCTGACCTGTTGTTGGCTGTTTTATGACTCTGGGCACTTTACCACTGCTGATCAGTGCTAAAGTGCATATGCTCTCCTATGATAAATTGTGTTATGTATTAGTGACTCCATGATTGGATGATTGGTTTACTTGTCAGTCCCTAGTACAGTGCACTGAGTGTGCCCAGGGCTTGTAAATCCAATGCCGCTGGTGGGCTTGCAGCACTGGTTGTGCCACCCACAGAAGCAGCTTGTAAAATGTGTCTCAGACCTGCCATTGCAGAGCCTGTGTGCAGCCTAGGGCTGCCATGTCGACTTGGTGAGTACACCCACTTACCAGTCCCTAAACCTTCCCTTTACTGCATGTTGGTCACCCCTAAAGTAGGCCCTAGGGCAGGGTGCATTGTAAGTACAAGGTGGGACATGCCCTGGTGTGTGTGGCATGTCCTAATAGTGAATTACAGCCATTTTCGTTTTTCACTATTGCAAGGCTACCTGCTCCCCAAAGGCCAGAATGGGCAGACTGACTATTACACCTTATAGTCAGAACTGACCCAGGGAACATGGTAGAAAAACGAATTTAGTATGCCTGAACTCAGAATGATAAAATACATCTTTTAGTGAAGTTGGTTTTAACATTCTGTGTTTGAAAATACCACTTTTAGAAAGTGGGTACTTTCTTGCCTAAACTTCCAAGCCTGCCTCTGCTAGGTTGTGTATTCCTTGTCTGGAGATTGAGTGACAGGGGCTGGGGGTGGCTACAGGAGACAGGGTGAGTCAGCACAGGACTGAATAGAAAGATCTGCATCCAGAGTGGAGGGAGGAGTTGCACCTGGGTCTGAATAGAGCTGTGCCTGCCTTCCACAATGCTGGCTCCACCTCCTGCCGGGCGGCTGAGCACTCTGCCCCACATTCTGAAAGGAAAGAAGGAGTCAGAAAAACAAAGTGCTCCAGGACTGACCAGAACTGGTTTTGGGCTAGGCAGAGGCCTCTCTGCCTCCAGAGAACAAAGAGAAAAGGTGTATAAAAGGGGACCCAGACCCCTAGGAAATTAGATCACTTTTGGGAAACAAGAAGAAACCTTTGCTGAGGAGCGGAACCAAGAAGAAACTGAGGAGAAGACTATCCCTAAACTGAGAGGGATCTGCCTGCAGTGGTTGCCTGACTGCCAAAGAAAGGAGAAGGGAACTTTGTGTGTACTTTCATCAACTTGTGAAGGATCTCCAAGGGCTTGATTTTAGAGCTTGCCTCCTGCTGAAGTCTCAGGGACAACAGACTTCACCCACCAGCTCCCCCTGTATTCCCTTGCTGGGAATTTGGACCTTCTGACACACTTGCGTGTCTCTGGGAGCTGGAAGCGCGACTCAACACGAAGAAGCGTGCCGCCGCAGCCGCTGAGTCTCGCATCGCCGGAGAAGAGTGTCGACGTCGCATCAGACGCCGGCGCATCCCCGAAGAAGCGCGCCGCATCCTTCGAAGCGCCTCGCAGCACCGGAGAAGAGTGTCGCCGTCGCATCAGATGCCGTCGCATCCCCGGGGCAGAGCATCGACCTCGCATCAGACGCCGACGCATCGCAACACGAGGCGCGCCCCGCATCCCAGGAGAAGATCGTCGACCTCTCATCAGACGCCGTCGCATCGCCAGGGAAGCGTGTCGCAGGGCCTGTCGCGGCTCCAAAGACTCATCGCAATTGCCGCACGGCCGTCGGGCGTGCCCGCATCACATCTTCGTTGTCGCAACCTCAAGAAGACGCCACTTTGTTTCTTTTGCACCAGATCTTCAACGCATCACTGCCCTTGCGTGTAAGGGACTATCGCATCACCTTCCCTGCAACACTTTTCGTTGCCCTGCGTTACGCATCTTAAGGTACATTGAACTCAAAGTGTCGCATTTTCATTTTAAGAGACTCAAGCTAATTCTACCATCCTTAAAGTACAGTATTGTGGATTATTTATGTCATTTATGGTCTTGTGGTAAATCTATATAAAAGATACTTATTTTTATAATACAACCTGTGTGGTGTCCATTTGTAGTGTTGTCACTGGATGTGTTCACAAATGCTTAACACACTGCCTCTGAACTAAGCCTGTCTGCTCGTGCCAAGCTACCAAGAGGGTGAGCAGGGGTTATTTCAGGAGTGTACCCCCTTATCCTGACTAGAAGCAAGGGTCCCTATTTGGACAAAGGTACCTACCTCTGCCAACTAGAGACCCCCAGTTCTAACATTGGTGGTCAGCTGTGAGGATTCTGGACTTGCATTTGTAACTCATGTACAGTGATTGGTGAACACTACCTAGTGAGTGCAGACCATAACGCAACCACATACTTTTGGTAGATATTCTTTTCTGGGACTTTCTATGTTTGCTAAAAACTGCCAAGTTTAATCACCATGGATACAGCAGCATCCAGAGCATCTGTTGATTATGATTGGGGGAGGAGAGTAACTTCCCCAGCGGGTAGCAGGGTTTCTGCCCAAGGTCTGTCCCCAGAGGAGCTGGAGGACAGAGAAAAGAGTAGGATGCATGAAATGGAGCTGACCAAGCTCAAGTTCAAGGGGCAGTTGGAATTTGAATTGCAATCTAGAAAGTTGGCCTTAGAAGAGAAAAGAATGGATCAGGAGCATGAGATGAGAATGAGGGAGCTTGATTTAGAGCTCGAAAGGCTGGAGGCCATGAGTGCCTTAGCCCGAGAAGAAGAAATTTGGGCAGCTCAGGACATGAGCTTTGCTGAGTTGGAGGGGGAGTCCAGCTCAGATGGTGGCAGCAAAATTATGTTATCTAGTGCTGAGGGAGTAGTACACACACCCAGAGATGTGGCGCCTGACTTGGAGGGGGTTAACATACACCAGGAGGTTCAAGGACATGAGGTAGCTCCAGTAGTGCGCAGTGTCCCTGAGAGGAATAGGGAAACTGACGCAGGGATTCATGGTCCTAGTAGCAGGAGGGACACTCTACTGACTCTAGATGGGAGGTGCAGGGAGAGTGGTTCCCCCACAGTTGAAGTCCTGGTATGTGAGTGTGAAGACCGCCCAGAAGAGTGTGGGTTGAGTGACAGAGACAGTCAGATACTGTCTTGCCAATTTCAGAAGAGTGGTGTGGGGTACGTGTGCGAGGCACTGGATGGTGAGGTGAAGGATAGTTTGGTTAACCCTTGTAGGGGGCGGTGTGATCCAATTTTGGGAGAGCATATTGTAAGTCCCTGTTTTCCAGAGCTATGCCAACACCTGTTGGAGTGTGAGTTCTCTGACCTCATGGAGCTCACATGGGAGGCAGACCTTTTGGTGGATTCCAGAGGGTCTGAAGAGGCATTGGGGAGTGACCCTAAGAGGAGTGGCTCAGGTGTCTTCCAACCCAGAGTGGTGGGAGAGGTTCAGTGTAGCCCAGCTAGGTCCCGTGGTAATGGGAGGGGTGTAGGGACTCACGTCCTGTCTCAGTGGAGAAGGAGTGAGTGTGGGGCTGCGTGTCCCAAGGTGCCCGAAACCCAGTCTCAGAGCCTGGATGGTTCTTTAAGGGAACACCAGGTAGGGAGCCTAGGCTATCCTGATGGGCCGCCTGTTGAGGAGGATCTAGAGAACCTGGAGCGTCTGTAAATGGAGCTCCAGTGTATCTGTTATCTGGCAGTGCCGCTCCACTTGGGAGGGTGCAGAAGTCCAGAGTGAGGGGTGAGAGGGGGAGAGAGTCCCCAGTGGAAGAACCAGTGGGTCAGGGACCAGCCAGAAGGGCTGAGTCACCAGTGAATGACCATGGTGACACCACTTCTGTCCTGGGGGATCTTCACGCGCTGTCAGATGGACAGGGGTCGGGATATCTGCGCCAGGCAGACTGTCACACAACACATGAGAGTTGTGTTACCCTCTGGGGGGGCATGCGTGCTCCCCAGGAAGTCCTGGTGCACCAGGCAGATTCTTACACAACTCTAGAGGAGTGTGTTTCCCTTGGGGGGTTGGTGTACCCTCCCGGAAGTCCTGGGTTGCCAGGCACAGGTCCAGCCTAAGGGTACAGACCCTGGGTTGGAGGGCCAGGTTCAGGGTGTCCCCCTGACCTGGAGGAAGGGGCAGCTGCTAACAGTGCCCCTACCAGTTTGCCTTCTGGGGGCACCGCTCCAGGTGGGAGGGTGCAGGACCCCAGTAAGGGGGGCGGGGAGAGGACAGCCTCACCCCTGGCCTCTGCCCAGTCTAAGGGTACAGACCCTAGGCTGGAATCCCAGTTGCAGGATAGAACCCCTGAACTGGTGGGCGAATTGTGCAGGACACCTGCCACAGGTGCCCTGACAATTCTGGAAGGGGGTACCGCTCCTGATGGGAGGGGGCAGTACTCTGGAAGGGGGTACAGAGGGAGGGAGTCCTCGCCTCTGACCCCGGTTCAAATGGAGGGTTTAGACCCTAGATTGGAGGACCAGGTTCAGGGTGTCCCCCCTGACCTGGACGCCCAGTTGCAGGATAGAACCCCTGAACTGGTGGGCGAATTGTGCAGGACACCGGCCACAGGTGCCCTGACAATTCTGGAAGGGGGTACCGCTCCAGGTGGGAGGGTACAGAGCCCCAAGGAGGAGGACCAGGTGTGGGAAAGCCCACCCCAGTCTCCAGTCCAGCCGCCGGGTACAGGCCAGGGGCTGGTAGATCAGTGTCAGGATGTCATACCTGAACTGACAGGAGGGAGAATGGACAAAGGGTGCCAAGCACCTGGGGCTACTGCCCCCCGCTCTCTGATGCCACAGAGGTTTGAGAGCCCTGTGAGGCATAAGGCCTGGGTCTCATCCCTGACCACTGTCAGTGGCCACTGTGGCTTGCTTTCTGTCTGTTGGGACACACCTGTGAGCAAGTTAAGGTTAGGTGCTGCACAGATGGTGTCCACAGGTGAGGAGAAGGGTTCCCCATGGATTAGCTTGGTGGACCCTGAGAGTATGGACAGAGTGATTCCAATAGGTTCAGATTGGCGTAGGACTGGAGTATGCCCCTGCTGTTGTGGGCCAGGATCCAGGTTCTATCGCCCAAAGCAGAGAAGCCCATCAGGGTAGTGATTGGTCTCCCCTGCGTTTTTGGCTGGAAGGGGGTTGTGTTGGACTTGGCCCTTTTGCAGGGTCATCCCTAAACTTTTACCTTCCTCCTATATTTTTTCTGACCTGTTGTTGGCTGTTTTATGACTCTGGGCACTTTACCACTGCTGATCAGTGCTAAAGTGCATATGCTCTCCCTATGATAAATTGTGTTATGTATTAGTGACTCCATGATTGGATGATTGGTTTACTTGTCAGTCCCTAGTACAGTGCACTGAGTGTGCCCAGGGCTTGTAAATCCAATGCCGCTGGTGGGCTTGCAGCACTGGTTGTGCCACCCACAGAAGCAGCTTGTAAAATGTGTCTCAGACCTGCCATTGCAGAGCCTGTGTGCAGCCTAGGGCTGCCATGTCGACTTGGTGAGTACACCCACTTACCAGTCCCTAAACCTTCCCTTTACTGCATGTTGGTCACCCCTAAAGTAGGCCCTAGGGCAGAGTGCATTGTAAGTACAAGGTGGGACATGCCCTGGTGTGTGTGGCATGTCCTAATAGTGAATTACAGCCATTTTCGTTTTTCAGTATTGCAAGGCTACCTGCTCCACATAGGCCAGAATGGGCAGACTGACTATTACACCTTATAGTCAGAACTGACCCAGGGAACATGGTAGAAAAACGAATTTAGTATGCCTGAACTCAGAATGATAAAATACATCTTTTAGTGAAGTTGGTTTTAACATTCTGTGTTTGAAAATACCACTTTTAGAAAGTGGGTATTTTCTTGCCTAAACTTCCAAGCCTGCCTCTGCTAGGTTGTGTATTCCTTGTCTGGAGATTGAGTGACAGGGGCTGGGGGTGGCTACAGGAGACAGGGTGAGTCAGCACAGGGCTGAATAGAAAGATCTGCATCCAGAGTGGAGGGAGGAGTTGCACCTGGGTCTGAATAGGGCTGTGCCTGCCTTCCACAATGCTGGCTCCACCTCCTGCCGGGCGGCTGAGCACTCTGCCTCACATTCTGAAAGGAAAGAAGGAGTCAGAAAAACAAAGTGCTCCAGGACTGACCAGAACTGGTTTTGGGCTAGGCAGAGGCCTCTCTGCCTCCAGAGAACAAAGAGAAAAGGTGTATAAAAGGGGACCCAGACCCTTAGGAAATTAGATCACTTTTGGGAAACAAGAAGAAACCTTTGCTGAGGAGCGGAACCAAGAAGAAACTGAGGAGAAGACTATCCCTAAACTGAGAGGGATCTGCCTGCAGTGGTTGCCTGACTGCCAAAGAAAGGAGAAGGGAACTTTGTGTGTACTTTCATCAACTTGTGAAGGATCTCCAAGGGCTTGATTTTAGAGCTTGCCTCCTGCTGAAGTCTCAGGGACAACAGACTTCACCCACCAGCTCCCCTGTATTCCCTTGCTGGGAATTTGGACCTTCTGACACACTTGCGTGTCTCTGGGAGCTGGAAGCGCGACTCAACACGAAGAAGCGTGCCGCCGCAGCCGCTGAATCTCGCATCGCCTGAGAAGAGTGTCGACGTCGCATCAGACGCCGGCGCATCCCCGAAGAAGCGCGCCGCATCCTTCGAAGCGCCTCGCAGCACCGGAGAAGAGTGTCGCCATCGCATCAGACGCCGTCGCATCCCCGGGGCAGAGCATCGACCTCGCATCAGACGCCGACGCATCGCAACACGAGGCGCGCCCCGCATCCCAGGAGAAGATCGTCGACCTCGCATCAGACGCCGTCGCATCGCCAGGGAAGCGTGTCGCAGGGCCTGTCACGGCTCCAAAGACTCATCGCAATCGCCGCACGGCCGTCGGGCGTGCACGCATCACATCTTCGTTGTCGCAACCTCAAGAAGTCGCCACTTTGTTTCTTTTGCACCAGATCTTCAACGCATCACTGCCCTTGCGTGTAAGGGACTATCGCATCACCTTCCCTGCAACACTTTTCATTGCCCTGCGTTACGCATCTTAAGGTACATTGAACTCAAAGTGTCGCATTTTCATTTTAAGAGACTCAAGCTAATTCTACCATCCTTAAAGTACAGTATTGTGGATTATTTATGTCATTTATGGTCTTGTGGTAAATCTATATAAAAGAAACTTATTTTTATAATACAACCTGTGTGGTGTCCATTTGTAGTGTTGTCACTGGATTACTGTATGTGTTCACAAATGCTTAACACACTGCCTCTGAACTAAGCCTGTCTGCTCGTGCCAAGCTACCAAGAGGGTGAGCAGGGGTTATTTCAGGAGTGTACCCCCTTATCCTGACTAGAAGCAAGGGTCCCTATTTGGACAAAGGTACCTACCTCTGCCAACTAGAGACCCCCAGTTCTAACACTTACATATTGCCTCTAAGTTCAGCCTGACTGCTTTTATGCCAAACTACCAGAGTGTTAAGTAAGTGACTGAGATTGTGGGTGTTGCTTGAGAAGGAATCACATCCCTCTCAACCAACGACCCAGTTTCTCACAATGTGATAAATCAAATACGCCCCCCTCAACCTACAACCCTACTTCTCATAATATGATACATCAGGCTGACTAGAGCTATTCATGTCAACTGATGCCTGGTTATGCTAACTAAACAGATTTAAATTAAGCTTTAGTTTCTATTAATTAAAACAATTTCCCACCATTAATTAATGTCTTGGTTTCAACCTACTTTAGCAGGTAATCACACTACTTATGCCCAAAACAATTATGCTGCGCTGTCCAAATTTATAATTTTTGTAAACCCATTTAACGCTGAAAATCCATGTTTTGTAAATCACTGAAGTGAATTTGTACTAATAATGCATTATTGTATTTCAGCAGCGGAGTGTTAATTTGGTGTACAAATCACTTTGTGAATCTGGCCGCTAATGCCGCAGCATGACTGTGGGCTGGAGTTTCTCAGGGTAAGAGTATCATTCACAATTTAGACTGTTTCAGACAATTCACATTCAGACAGAAGAGGCTGAGTAATTTTCTAGACGTTTCTGCCAGCAGGACCGTTTCACATATTTTGGCAGGAAAAGTGTGTTTTAGCCGCATTTCAAACCCGAGGTAAACCATTCAAGTTTAAAAAAAAAACTAATCATGCGCCTCTACAGTGTTTCTCAAGACTTTCTGACTTCCAGGTTATCTACATCCTACATCTCTGGATCCTATGAATAGTGTGTGCTTTCACAATTCAACAGGCGGCAGTGAACGTATCACGTGTACAACCTCCTTTCTCCCCAAATGTGAAAGTTACATGATTTACTTAATTTACCAATATCTTTTCAGGAGTTGTTTCATTGATGTACATGAAGCTAAACATTTATAAAATACATGGTGGCAAAAAAAGGGCCCTATCAAAGAAACTAAATATTACTGTTCGAAGTCCAATCATCATACCTTAATCATATGATATGCAAATAAAATCTAACATAAATCATATCAATTCTATGTTTTTATCATTATATATTGTGCCATTACGTATAAGTCATCAAATAAATGGAACCTGGATGCAATCAGCAATTTGTGTTCTAGAACATTACTTACATTCTAAAAAATGTGCCTGCATTAAACATTTGGAACACATTTCGTGTTTGTGTAACTGCTCTGTACAAAACATTTAATTCTGCGCACTATCTAAGCTTTGGAACTGGGCCACTTTGCAAAACAGTAAACGCTGCTTGAAAAAAATTAACTCATTTGCTTTGTATGTTTGAATTTTATATAATTGTTTAATTATTAAGAATATATCATTTCCTCTGCGGGAATATAATTATATTTACAGTTCTGTACTTTTATCCTCAGTAAATTCATACTAATTTAAATATTTAGAAAATTACTATGATGGTATTATACTGTACACAAACAGAGAGACGGTAATGAGATTGTTTACATGCAACGCACACAAACCTCTTTTTATGGGTATGTAAATTATTTCATATGCTTTTAATTAACGTTAGGCAACAATTGGATGCATATGCTTTAGCATTTTACATCAGCAACAACAGAATGAGGTTGCTGTGACAATTGCTCTTAGAATGAATACCACTTAAATTATTAATGGAACAACAAAATGTACACAGTACACATACTGTATTTTAAATAAGGACCTACAAACAAGCTTGTAAGCCATAGCTACAGCTGGCATGTGAATCTGGATAAACATGTTTTTGAGTACCTAATATTAGTTTTGACAATGTACTGAAAACTGTACTGACTTCAAAAGCCAGCATGCCACAAGCCACCACTCCAAAACGACCCAGCACACCCAGATGCAGCTGGAGCAAAACAACTTAAGCAGATTGGACTAGTAACCTCACAACCACCCAACCAGATTCCATCAACGACCTACACAACAACATACCAAAATTAATTGGATGGATCTCAGGCTGTGCTGATGCCTTATCGCCCCTCAATAACAGCAAACATAGGAGAACTAACAAGCAAGCCATCTGGTACACTGATAACCTCACAGAATCCAAACGCCACTGCAAAGAGCTGGAGAGGAAATGGCGAACCAGCTGGGATATCATTGACAGAAAAATCTACAAGGCTGTGGTCAGACACTACCACCACCAACTAAAGCCTATGAAGAAAAGGGCCCTGGCACTGAGAAACCAGCTCCAACAACTGCAGAGAGCTATTCACAATCATCAAAGAATTCTCTAAACCCGCAGCCACAACCAACACCAATACCCATTCTCAAGGACTCTGCAGTGACATCTCCAACTTCTTCCACAACAAAATATCAAAAATGTACAGCAACCGATAGTTCAAACCTGAAGATATCATTGACCAGCTGTCCACCACCGTAAATGAGGACAACCACCTGACTAACTGGGGCCCACTCCTCAGCAAAGGCACTGCCGCAATAATGAAGTCAATCCACTCAGGAGATCTTACAGACCCAGGCCCCCACTACATCTACAACCTGGGAGGAACCACGATCAGCTCCGTGCTCACATCCATCATAAACACTTCCATCAAAACCTCAACTTTCCCGGATTGCTGGCAGTACGCAGAAGTCATCGCTCTCCTTCAGAAACCATCAGCTGACCCTGGCTAAATCAGCAACTACCAGCCCATCTCACTGCTACCTCTCCCAGCCAAAGTCCTGGAGAAGGCGATCAACAAACAACTCTCCAGCCACCTAGAACTCCAGCAACTACAGGTCAGCATGCAATCGGGCTTCTGGAGTAACCCCATCAATGAAATATCCCTCATTGCGGCCACAGATGGAACCCAGGCCATCCTCGACAGATGAAACAACATAGCACTTGTCCTGCTTGATTTCTCCGCAGCCTTTGGCACAGTCTCTCACCACTTGCTTGTCTCAAGACTACATCACAGGGGAATACAAGGACTAGCACTAAAATTAATAACCTCATTCCTCACAGGCAGAGTCTAGAGAGTAAGGCTCTAAACACACTTCTCGGAACCCAAGAACTCACCTGCAGAATCCCACAAATTATTCACTCAGTCCAACCATCTTCAAAATATACATGACACCACTCGCAAACATCATCAGAACTAGTCCCGGGCGGTAAACTCTGCTCCGCTTGCGGAGTTTGTGGAATTCGGGCACTCCACGCTCCATGAAGGAATGTGGAGTTCCTGGATTCTGCCTTTTGGACACGAAGTGGAGTTTCTTTTCCATTTTTGCCCTTGAGTTTTGTTTTGGAACTCGACCACGAGTGCCAAGGTACTCTCGGGCTCCTTACAAGCGCGTACAAGGCTTCTTACACCGCTAGCAAGCTCGGGCAAAACTTTGCGCTCACTCGCACAGCTTCCGGCTGCGACTGTGCCAATCGTGCCCATCGCAAATGGGGTGGTCAAGCAACTTTTCTGCTGGAGATGCTACTGAGAGACGTTTGGAGTGGATTTTCTTCTCAAACTGGCTGTTGGAGTTGTTTTATTTTGTGGGATAAGCCTTTTTTTGTACTTTCTTTTCAAGCAGGAAGGAAGTGCCACAAAGACTCCAACTTTCTACCCAGCAGACTCCTCCCCATGCTGTCTCCTGGTCACTTTTCATTGGGATTTGGAGCTGTAAGGATCACTCTCCTTGTCTACTGCATATACACCATTAGATTTAAGGACTTTGTATTTAAGATTTCACAAGTAAGTTGAAAAACTGGTGTATAAGGGGGGTTGTTTATTTGATTGGGGGTATGCGCCTGGATTGATTTGTACTTTTATTTGATTTTGAAAAAATATTATGATGGGTGGCCTGCAGTTTTAGTAAGGGCCTAATTATTTTTTTGCATGTCATTTATCTTCTTTTGTAAAGGAAAAATGTTGCACAGTTCAGAACATTTTCTTCTGAAACATCATTTATGCCTTGGAAGGACATTGGATTAAATTGCAAAATGTGTTTTTGGGGGTTTTTTCAAGTTTTTTTCTGCAAACAGTGTTTAGGTGGGGTAATTATATTTGATACCTTTGGAGGATGTGAGTTGTCATTAAATTTCTTAGTCCAGTTAATTTTCATTTTTGGCATTGCTGAATTAAATGCTCTTTTTTCTCTGTTAACAATCAATGCCTCCTTTTTCTGGCCAGTGTGTGAGTGTGTTTGTCATAGGCCACCGTTTGTCTTTGTTCCCATGCCATGTGGCCAGAAGCCATTTTATATAGTCAGAGCTCATAGGTGTGCATGTTTTCTTTGTTTCCCATATGTCTTGGTTCCACATGCCATGTGGCCAGAGGTCATTTTGTATAGTCCTGCATGTCTTCTTTGTTCCCCATACCTTCTTGCTTGTTGTCGTGACCATGTGGCTGGCAGCCATTTTGTGTAGCAGCCAGTGCTCTTTTGTCAAAGGCCTGCAGGTGTACTTTGTTTGTGATCATGTCTCCTAGCTTGCTGTTTGACCAATGTGGTTGTGGCCATTTTGTGTAGGCAGCCAGTGTGCTTTTGCCATAGGCCTGAATGTCTTCTTTGTTTCCCTTGCCTTCTTGCTTGTTGTTCTGACCATGTGGCTGGTGGCTATTTTGTGTAGCTAGCCAGTGTGCTTTTTCCATAGACCAGCATGTGTTCTTAGTTTGTGGCCATGCCTTCTTGCTTGCTGTTTGACCATGTGAACAGTGGCCATTTTGTGTAGGCAGTCAGTGTGCTTTTGCCATAGGCCTGCATGTCTTCTTTGTTCCCCATGCCTGCTTACTTGTTGTTGTGATCATGTGGCTGGCGCTCATTTTGTGTAGGCAGCCAGTGTACTTTTGCCATAGGCCGGCATGTGTTCTTTGTTTGTGGCCAATGCTGGCCATGCCTCCTTGCTTGCTGTTTAGACCATGTAGCTGGTGGCCATTTTGTGCAGGCAGGCAGTGTGCTTTTGCCATAGGCCTGCTTGTCTTCTTTGCTCGCCATGCTTTCTTGCTTGTTGTTGTTACCATGTGGCTGGTGGTCATTTTGTGTAGGCAGCCAGTGTGCTTTTGCCATAGGCCTGCATGTGTTCTTTGTTTGTAGCCATGCCTCCTTGCTTGCTGTTTCACCATGTGGTCGGTGGCCATTTTGTGTAGGCAGCCAGAGTGCTTTTGCCATAGGCCTGCATGCCTTCTTGCTTTTTGTTATGAACTTGTATCCAATGTGTCTGGCAGCCATTTTGTAAAGGCACTTCAGCCAGTGTGCTTTTGCCATAGGCCTGCATGTCTTCTCCTTGTCCCCTATGCCTTCTTGCTCAGTGTTGTTGTTGTTGACCATGTGGCATGGGCTGGAAGCCATTTTGTGCATCCAGCCATTGTTGCCCTTTGCCATAGGGTTGCAAGGATGGTTGGGACAGCAGTTTAATAAATGATATGTTTGAGGATAATTCCACTTATTTATAAACAAAATTATTTAGATTTTCTTAATTTTTGATTTTTTAATTTGAACTTTTTTTAGTTTTATTTTTGTATTTAAATATATATATTTTTAATGTAATGTTATTTAAAAACACATTTTTTTTAACTTTTTTATTTTAATGTTTTTTATGTTCTTTTTTCTTTCAATTTTTTTTAATGTTATTTTTTCCCCATTTTCCTAACATCTGGCATCAATCCCATGCCTTCTATGGGTGCACAACAGCCTTCATTGTCTAAGGATTATTCCATTGTCACCTGCACCTCCCTGTGCGCCACATCCCGAACGTGATGCACATAAAGCAAACAGTTACACCTGTATGTTGTTGTTGTTGCTCTTATTACACCATGAAAGTTTATTTTGGTGTGATTTCAAGAATGGATAGTTACATTGTATTGTTATTTATTTATAATAATTTAAGTAACCATAAAAATTATATTGTTTGTTTGTACTACTAATTGTACTGCAACAATGCTACGTTTCACTGATGTAGTTCTTGCTTGTTTGCTTTTAGATGCACAATCGAAGAGACATCACCCACAGTACGGCCAGACAGAAGGCCTGTGCACTACGTTATGCGTGACTGACTATGCAACAAGGGCATCTCTTCAGCTTGTGAAGCTAAGTGCCATTGCCAACTGACAGCTTTAAGATGACCCCAAAGAAAGGTGCTGCCAAGAAAGTGGCCAGTGAGGAGGAGAAGAAGCAGATTTCCACCACTGGTGTGCCGACCACAACCTTTTTTTGGCAAACTAGTGCATGCCGCACTGGCCTCCAGCTAGAGAGCTGAGAATGAAAGGAAGCTAAGGGCAGCACTCCTGTTTCAGCAGCACCACCCCCCCAACCTAAACCCAGGACCAAGTCTGTCAGTGAGGCAGCCACTGCAATCATGTTGATGCTGATGAGTAGTGATGTTGAATTTGATGTGTCCTGTTCGTAAAGTAGTACACAATCGTTTCAGGAAACAGAGCAAAGTGGACAGCAGCCACAGCTAGCAATAGTACATTTGCCTGATATTAGAGTAGAACTTCCTTCCGAGCAAGAAGTTGAACCTCCTCTTTTAGAATCATTGGCTCCAAAACCTCCAGCAAGGAAAAGGAAAGGTACTACTCCACCATCTTCTTCAAGCACCACTTCTGATGATGATGATGATAGGGACATGGAGTGGACCCTGACAGAGTCTAGGAGACAACAGGAGAGACAAGGGAAAAGAAAAGTTCCCAAAAGATTTAGACTTATGGAAGGGGATGATGAGGGGGATAACAACAATGAGGCAGTCATGGTGGAAAGTGACACAGAGGAGTCTGACATTTCTATTCAACCTGCTCTGAGGGATGTGACACAGGTAGCACAACCACCAGCTCCTATATTTGCAAAGCTTCAGTTAAGACCTGCACCAACCCCTACCTCACTAGAAACAGAGAGGCAATCGATGACATGCCCACCTACCCCAGTTCTTCTTCAGCCATTGGCAGTGCACAGTAAAAAAGTACTCCTCCCCAGTTTGGGAATTTTTCACGGTTAGCAATGAGGGAGAGCACATTGCATTATGCAGCATTTGCAGCACTATTGTTCGTCGAGGTAAACCTGGTACACATTACGGTACCAGAGGCCAAATGACCCATATGAAAAAACACCACACAATCACAGTAGAAGGTGATGATGAGGAAGAAGAGGGTGACATCTTCACACAGAGCAGTCCTGTCCCCGACAGTGCAGCAGAAGAATCACCCACATCAGCGACAACGACACAAGAAGAATCTGAATGAGATGGAGACACCACGGCATACAGTGACTGGCCCACCACAATGCAAATTGAGTCTGCCACCACCATCTACTTCTCGAAAGATGCCTGTGTCAGTGGCCCGAGAAAAGAAGAAAATCCAGGCTACTATTCTGGGCATGTTTAGGCAGGAGAAGCCCTATGAGAGGAACCACCCAACGGCACATTTGTACAACAGAAAACTGGCAAAATCTTAGCGCTGGACCTCCTTTTATTTTATTTTTGTGGAAGGAGTGGGATTCTTAGAATTGTGGCAGCCATCTGCTTGAAATGAAAGGTACCAAGTAGGACCTATTTTGCCAGCGATGATGTTCCAGCGCTGCATCACAATGTGCTGCAGTCTGTGTGACAAGCTTTGCTGTAACGTGATGTTCACACCATCCACCTGACGTCAGACATGGGGACCAGTTGTCAGGCGACGGATTACATGTGCATCACTGCAAACTAAACCTCTGTGCAGGCGTAAAGCAAACGATATCTGCAGGTCTTGACCCTGAAGAAGAGCTTTCGGCAGCATGGAGAAATCACACACAGCTGTAAACATCTTGGAGGAATTTATCAGCAAGGAGTATTATTGGCTGCGACCCAAAGGTCTCAGAATTGGATTTGTTGCCACCGACAATGGCAGTAACATTGTCAAGGCCATGTCGGATGGCCCATTGCATTAACCTGGTGGTGCACGACTTCCTCAAAAAAGACGACATAATCAGCAAAATACTGACCACCTGCAGAACAATCTGCACTCTTTTCAGTCATTCTTTTAAAGCCCAAAAGGAGTTGTGGACTATTCAGCGTAAGAATGGAGCACCAGTTTAAGCCCTGATACAGGAGGTGCCAACAAGTTGGAACTCAACCTTTCACATGTTGCATAGTCTGTTTGAGCAGTACAAACAGATCAATGACTATGTCAATCTAAGAGGAGGAGATGCAGCTGGGTCTGGTGGCTCAGTGGACTAATGCATCCACTGCAGGGGCCTGTGTTCGACCTCATGGTCACAGGTTCAAATCCCGGCGGGTCCACTCAGCCTTTCATCCATCTGAGGTCGATAAAATGAGTACCATTGAGTTGGGTAACAAAAAACATCTGTTAATCAGCGCCAAGAGACCTCGCTGGGGTGAACGTGCGCTTTGAAAATACACATGTTATGGTATGTTATGACCATGGATGCTGACAAATGGGGCCTAGTCAAATGCCTGACACAGATGCTACTCCCTTTTGAGGTTTTCACATGGGAAGTTAGCAAGGAGGACACTACGATGGGCCAAGCTATCACGTTGTTGCATCTCCTACAGGACCAGGTAAAGAAGGTGTCTGAAAGGTTCGCCTCCGCAGGTGTGAATGAAAACACAGAGGAGCATGCCTTGGATGAGACCTTAATCCTTCACTTGGCCTGTAATACAAGGCTGCAACATGACATCATCATGTCCAAAGAGTACATCTGTGCCACACTACTTGATCTATGGTGCAAAACAAATTCTGCCCTCTTTCATTTGTTTGTGAAGGGGATGTTTTAAAATACAAGAGGTGGATTGTAAAGCAAGCCGGATACTTGGAAGAAGAATGGCTGGAACTTTGAGTCCCACAAGCAGTTCTGGGGTGCCGCCTTCAACTTCCAGAGAGGGCTGTCTTGTCTCACAGCAGCCAACAACACCATCAACCAGAACACCAGCAACAACAGCAACAGAAGGACCAGATCCAACCTCTGCATTGTATTGGTTTCAATTGGCAGGGCTCAAGCCCAGTGGACAGACATGGCAAAACAGGTTGAGCACATGGCAGCACCAATGACCATCTACAGGATGTTCCAGGAGTATCTGTATGATCCAAAAGAGGTCCATGTGGATTTAAATCCATTGATGTATTGGTAATGGAAGATGTGTCAATGGCCAGAGCTCAGCAGGCTGGCAATAAAGTATCTGGCTTGTCCTGTCACCACTGTGTTTGCTGAATGTGTGTACAGTGCAGCTGATGTGATTGTTACAGTGAGAAGGACTAGTATCTCACTTCAAAACGTGGAGAGATTGACTATTATCAAATTGAACCTACATTTTATACCACACGATTACACCGCTCCTGAAACATCAGCATAGGAGGAGGAGGAAGGTGATTGGTGTGAAACTTAATCAAATGTGTTAGCTGACCAACTTCTGGATGAACCACCTCAGTTTGAAGATAAACTCTACTTCCTGGACTAAGTAGGCCATTGCCCCTATAGAACTTTATAACTATTTATCATTGAATTTAGTTCTATCTTTGCAAAGAAAAAAAAGCTAGCGGAACATTATTATTGTTGTGTCAGATTTATGCTGCCCCACATTTTTTTTAGTCACACATATTGCCGGAGTGCAGTTGGAACAGTGTGCATTGAAGAAGCCTCCACAATTCCTTAATGACATTGGGGTCAATGCCTGCCCCCTCATATGCCTATTGCCTATCCCTTTTTGCATTACTTAGCATTACTCTGCCGGAGAAGATCACTTATTATTCACAAATTTGGCCTGCCAATAGCAAATTCCAATGTGTTGCCTGCATCAAAGATGAATACCTAATACCTAAACAACCCATGCTTGGATTGGATGAGGTAACTATTACTATTGCAATTGTATGGTGAGTGACTTATTGTGTAAGTGATGATGATTGATGATTCATGTGGTGGCAGACAGTGAGGGAGGGTGTTGAACTATAATGTGGAAACTTGCCTGAGATGATAGATTTGCAATGTTTGGGGCCTGAGTGATGGGCGATCATTTTTTCCCTGGAGGTGATTGGCCTTCACAAACTTACTTAGGGAAAATTAATTAACCTATATAGACCACTCCTATGATCCTTCTATTTTTTTTATCATCTAGGACAGCTGCACAAGACAATTGTTTGATTTGCTAGATTGCCAAATTTCAATCTGTTGCTTGCACTAAAGGGGAGATAGTGTACCCACCACCATGCTTGGATTGGAACAGGTAACCATTGCACCAATAAGTGATCAGATTATCGAGTGACTGGGAGTGGTGATTGATGTGGAGGCTAACGGTGAGAGAAGGTGTGTTGAACTGTAATACGGGACATTTTTTGAGACGATTATTGATTTGCAAAGTTTGGGGCCTGAGTGATGGGCAATCAATTTTTTCCCTGGAGGTGTTCGGGCCAAACACCTGTGAACACCTTTCACACTTAACTAGATTTAATTGCAGCATCCTCTCCTTTTTTTTGGTTCTTCAGGGACCAGAAGAGTCACTTTAGTTAACAAATAGAAACCTGTGCAAAATACTGCAATTCTGTTTCTCTACTTGTTCTTCACAGCAGTGCACTACAATTCTATTTTGCTCTGGTCTTGATGATGACTGGTCTGGGATGGAGTTACTTGGAATCAGGACGGGAGCTGCGGGACTACCTCATCAACAGCTATAAGCAAGACGTTATCAACTTCAATTCAAAGGTAAACCAAGAGTCTGAGGCCTAATACTTAGCAAGTGGAATAGAGAGACGTGCATTTGTGAAATGCTGCTGGTGTATGTGTGTGTGTGTTGGACTTCTGGCAAAAGTAAAACTCTGAATCCCCCTCTTGTTTTTTTTGCTCTACCTCTGACTCCTCTTGATACATTTCCTATGAACATTAACTTCCTTCTGTCCTTCTCCTTGACTCTAAAATACAGTTTCTCTTTTACAATCCACAGGACTTTCTAGTCTCCTGCATGAATGAAAGGCGAAAGCTGAGCTCAACAATACTCCTGCTTACCTACCGGACAAGTCCAGATAGGCACCAAAGAGTGGACATTCCCGAGGAGAATGCAGATGCACCACCTAATTTTGCAGCACAGTGTTATTTTTCTTTCAACAATCATGTTTGGAGATCTGGGTGAGGGGGTTCACTCCCCAACCTAGAAGCCAGAACATTAAGAGATCTGATAACTTGGGTCTCGGTGGCAGAAGGACTGTTTGCCTTGCATTTACCTGTACTCTGTCATACTCATTCCTTTGTTTCCTTCTACAACAGATTGATGGCAAATGATGTGCTGCTGCTTATTGCCCAGATGAATGTTGCCCTTCTGTAGTGTTTATCTTTGTCAAACATTTTCCCAAAACCTACTTCCCATCCATTCATTAAACCCCTGACCCTCTTCCACCGGGCTGTGTGATTTATTGAGGTGTGGCTAATTTACACCATCAATGGATCACACACTTTGTGGGGCGAATGTGGTGAAAGCATCACCACCTTACTGCAGGATCTTCTAAATTCTAAACAATAGCCCACACTGGCCCATTTGCCCACCCACACATGAACAGTTATTCATAGTTTAGATATAGAATGAAGAACATCAGTTGTCAGCATCATCATTCAGGACTTGTGTTGCGTAACCGTAAATGCCTAAGCTTGTCCACTCCAGACTTTGAATCAATTTTTTTTTATAACTTGAGGGTTTCGCAAATAATACTACTATCTCCCCATTATCCAAAACTTACTAGAATTGCTTTTTTTATTTTAGCACTCTCAGGCATTCTCATTGTGTCATCAATCATGTAGTACTCATGTGGCAATTCTTTGTAAAGCTTTGATAAAATATAATGCACTAACTCAGTCTTTTTATTTCCATTTAGTTGCCTATCATGGATAATCAATTGTTCAGATTAATCCTACAGTTAGAGCTCATCTGGGTGGAACTGGAAATGGGACCACGCTTGTGAAGTTGTGATGCCTTCCCTGTTATTGCACTTGGGCCCCGGCTGAGAGGCATTTATTTCCTCCGCCTCCAAGACCACCAGCCGCTGGTACTCTTGCTGGATACGCTACAGCCTCTGCTACCATAAAATGGCTGCTGTTTCCTGCCTGTTGGGTCGGCAGGCTGGACCAGCAGGATCAGCTATATTGGGAAAAACAAAAAATACAAATTGTAAATTATGCTCTGTGCAAACAATTGTTTTAAATTACTGGGTGGCACAGTAGCAGTACATTGTTGGTCCTCTGGGGCCATTGGAATTTGATGTGATTATGATTAGGAGAGTCACAAGGCCAATTTTATGTTTTATCCACACATGCCTTGCATAACAAGCACTGACTGTGTGGCAGAAAAGTAAAGGGCAGAATAACACCCAATTAAAAAACACAGTGATTTGATTACTTTTTTCTTCTAAAGCCTTTTCAAGTAACTATACACAGACAATTTGAGTTCAAAAGTAAATTACCTCTCATTAATGAGAATGGCATTCTGCACTATTGAGTACAAGTTGTGTGTTGTGCTAAAATAATGAAGCCATGCTCATTGCTAGCCAGCGCGTCGGGTAGTTTGCTACTGTCTGTAGCTTGGGCAGCTGTAGTTGACAATTATCTATTTTTAATTCCAATGGCTCTGCTCTTCTCCAAATGCATTTCTCTTTCTACCCTGAGTTTAAAGAGGACGATGAATAATAAATAAGATACTACATCACAAACCTCACATATGAAATGCGGATATTCAATGATCCTGTCTGCCATAAGTAGACGTTGGGGAAAATGAATCTGATGGACTGCACTACAGGGAAAGGAACGAGCTATACAGATTGCATTTATTTGACACATTCATCACTATGTATCCCATATGCCAAACTTGACATCAAATCATGCACTTACTCCCACTTTACTCTGTGGCCTCTCTCACCACTACATATTTCAAAGAAATTAATTCACTGGGCAGTAATCACAGAATGGAAACTTGATTTACCCTACTGCAAGGGATAGGGTAGAGGGATTAGACAGGTTACGTAGAGCTTTATTGATGTAGAATAGAGGGGTCACTATAATGATCACTGGTTTGTCATCTTTGGCTCATTCAGTCACTGTACAAGTCGAAAGGGAAAAATCTGTTATGGGAAACCATGGAATATATTCTGGAATCACTTCACTTCACATGGTCATAAAATGAAATGAGGCTCATGCCAAGATTGGATTTTTCCAATATGGTAGGCTGGGATGGAAGAATTTTGGTACAAATACAGGAGTGAAGTACTAAGAAGTGAATGAGTGGGCGTGTGTTTTTGGTTTGCAATGCATTGAGAACATTGTAAATGCTGCATTAACTGAATCAGAGCAGATGCACATTGCACAGCCAACATTGCAATCATGAATTGACCAATATTACACTTTGATTATAGGTGGAAAAAAAATGCCATATGCGGGGGGTGATGACTGATGGGTGGGATACATGTGGCTTACTTAACAAATATAGCGAGTCAATGGAGTAGAGCAAAAAATAAAAAAATACCCCTCACTTTGAACCATAGCTTTGATAACCCTACATAAACCAAGTAAACAAATTAGGTGAGCAGCATGCTCCTCATGAGCAGAGCTGCCTTGCTTATTCATCCAAACAATTCAAATTTTCATTTTTCCTTTCATTCTAATTCACCCATAGCCACTATGATTAAACTTTACTTTTTCTCATCCAGTGTTTCACCAAAATGTCCAATACATTATCCATCCATTTAACACACCACCCTTTTTTAAAACCATCCTTTCGCTGATCTATCCATTTACCCACCCTCTCTTTCACTCATAAACCATTTTCTTTCTTTTAACCTTCTGTTCTTTTATGCTTCCCTCAAGCCATCAATGCTCATTATGTGAGCTTTTGTTGAGTTGTAGATCGAAGAGACCATAACAGCTTAACCAATGCTCCAGCTGGTAAGTCTGGGGGGGGGGGGTTCACTTCACAGTCATATGTTGATGATGCCCTGGCACTAGCTAGTGAGTATAGTAATTGCAAGAAATTATGGGGCATATTAGCAAGACCCACGTTAAAATTATCGCCGTTTTAGCGGCAGGAAACTGCCGCTAAAACGGCGATAATGGGCTTACTAATATGCGTTATGGAATTCCAATAGAAGCCCAGGTTAGATGTGCAGGACGTCTAACCTGGGCTTCTATTGGAATTCTATAGCGCATATTAGCAAGCCCATTATCGCCATTTTAGCGGCAGTTTCCTGCCGCTAAAACGGCGATAATTTTAACGTGGGTCTTGCTAATATGCCCCTATGTGACTTACCAGTGCCCGTCCCTGCTGCTGCCTCTCCCCCTTTAACTGACCTGTCTCCTCCTCAAGTGGCACTGGAGCCGGCATCACTGGTGTTCTGTGTGCCTAGAATAAAACATTATACATATTTTAGATGCCAGATATTCCACCCCAAATATAACTGCAATACAGCACTACAGTTCAGTTAGCACTGCAGTATCTTCTAACATAAATATCACTCTGGGCATTTGATTGGTTCACAAAGTTAGACAAGCCTGGGGTGGAACAATAGTCAATGAAAGACATATGTGTTGGTTGGAAATTGCAATGGGAGTGGGACATCATACTTTTTTCCAGCGTTGCTGTAACTATAAATGAACGAGACAGCAACACACTACATTGGCGGGGGGTCCATGATGACCATGACCACTGTCTTGTGAACGCAACTGTGTAGGAGCAGGAAGGAGAAAGCCTTCTCAACAAACATACATGGTGAATTTTATTTATGATAGGAGCTTACTTGGGCCTGCAATCGGAATCTTCATGATAGACAGCACCAACATTCCAATACCCCAGGATTCTACCCTAAGAAGTCCACAGCAATCCTAAAACCCAACATTAGGGAAATAATAATAATAAATCATAGGACTTACTGGGGTCAGCAGAGCCTTCGACAATGGCTCTGGTGGATGTCGCTGGCTGAGCAGCTTCTCCTGGACCCTTGACAATGCCACTTTTCTTGCCCTTGGCTGCTGATGTAAGAAATTAAGAAGATAAAAAAAAGTAGATTAATGATTCAGTTAATAATCTCCACCAAAATGTTATGACAAGCAAACGCAGTCACATTGTATTTCTGTAAAACAGATCGCCTATAGTACTACTAATTTCAACTCGGGTCTATCTGCTATTGTTGTGTTGCCCAAACTAATCCTGAAACCCCTATTCCAAATTTCCTTAACAAAAACTACATTTGGAACTAATGCATTGCAGTGAATGATCTTTGATTCTATTACCATTTCTAAACCCCTTTGATGGACGAATTCAGTCTCCTCTTTTTGCAATGCTTCGATGCATACTACACATTGCTGTGAAATAAATATCTTGGAACAATACGAGCTGCATTAACAAAGTCACAGATTCACTATAGTGACAGAAGAACAGTCTGCAATGACTTCTTTATTCATCAGCCATAGTAAGCGCAAATGATACGTACAATTAGATAGTGCTGAGCTGTTCCCGGTCCAGGATGTCCGTCCAACGGTGCGTCAGCTGCTGGACTGTGCACCAAACCTGGCTGGTGTGCCGCACGCACCGACACACCCTCCCCCAGCATAGCCAATATTTCTGCAGGGGGTATTCACTACCGGGCCTGCTGCCTGCTTTAAGCATAGAGGGGAGGTGGAGCAGCTCAAATAAAACAGTGCTGCCACCTCCCCCTCACCAAAGATCGCCCAGGGCTGCACATCGGGGTGGCAATGCCACCCGCAACGTAGCCTCCCGGCCTCTGCCATAGCAGTGGGTGGGTTCAGAAAAAAAAAAAAGAAAAGGAAAGGAAAGAAGCAAGATAAGGAAGCAAGGGTGAAATAAAGGAAGAGGATTACACCGATAGAAGAGAGAATACATTTTAGCCCCAGCACCATACAGAGAGCAGAAATACAAGATGACCACGCCCATGCGGACTGCATGATGCCGTTCGTGCAAGATTTAAAATGCGAGAACGCACTTGAGAACCATTTAGTGCAGTTTGCATGTGATTTGGAATGCAAGGACGCACTCTGCATTTCCATCGCAACACGAACGGGCGCACCGGCAAACTCCGAGTTCTGGGTAGCGCAACTCCGTGTACTCCGCCCAGGCCATTTCTCAAACTACATGACCAGGATGGCAAACTGGATGAAAGAGAACTGCCTAAAGTTCAACACCAACAAGATGGAACAAGCACTCACCGTGGGATTCCACCTGGTGGTCCTTGAAACTAGGACCCACACCTATCCATTCGGATCATGCCAGAAACTTAGGACTCATCCTGGACAACAAATTCACCAAGGCATCGCAGATCAATACCGTCACCTTCTCATGTTTCCTCATCCTACGAATGCTGCATAAGATTTACAAGTGGCTCCACCAGACGTACTGTCACACAAGCCCTCAATACGAGCAGACTAGACTATGGCAATGCACTCTAAACCAAAATCTCAACCCAACTTTTACACAGACTCCAGACCATTCAGAACACCGCTGAACTCATCCTTGACCTCCCTTGCAGCTCACACTTCTCGCCTCATCTCAAGGAGCTCCATTCGCTCCCCATCCAGATATGCAGTCAGTTCAAGCTTCTCGTCCATGTATTCGAGACTCTTTACAACATAGGACCTACCTACCTCAACCATTGCCTACACCCCTACCAACCCAACAGACTACTGCGCTCAGCGTAACTCTTACTTGCAAACACCCCACACACCACATAGGCAGAACCAGAGGTCATTCATTTTAGTACAATGCTGCTAAGTCCTGGAACAACCTCCCTCAACGCATCAAGACCTCCTCTTCACTTCTTGAATTCTGCAAGAAGCTGAGACTTGGCTTTTCAACTAAACCTGCGGTACATCAAGGACACAGCCGGGTATAGGCTCTTCCTATTCACCCACTCAGTGCCTGGATAATTTCACAGGTGACAAGTGCGCTTAACAAATCAACATGACATAACAGGACATAACATAACATCACAGTGATGTCACACCATAAACCATGAAAATAGAAAAAAAAACAGAAATACCCAAATAATGAGTTTGCTTCTCTCATCACATTATCCAAAGCAAAGTACTATACCAACACCACCAATGAAGCCACTAACAGAAGAAGAATGATGTCCACGGCAATCAAACACTGCAACCCTCGGCCAGACTCACCCATTTCTCACTCCACCACAAAGTACAATGTCATCAACTTCTTCTTCTATGAAAAAATACAAAAGATCTAACAGCACATCAATGACACCAAATCTGCTTCAAATCTTATATAAACCCTTTCCAGTAGAATTCCTAGGTGATCAGCCTTCAAAGCCCTATCTTGCTCACATCACTGTAACACTCAACTACTTTGTTGGGTTGGGTGATTACAACGTGTCTTAATGTCATGATATGTGCAGGCAATATCAGTAAATGCAATGTGAACATATGCCACCGCTTGTACCCGCACAATGCCAGTCAATGCAATGTCAATGTATACCGTAACTTGTGAATACACAGCAGTGCCGACATCAGCAATAATGATACCAGTGTATTCCATAATCCATGCTCATATGATAATATTATTTATGAGAATAAAAACATTGTCAAAGTGCATTCAGATCAGAGCAAATATAGTCTCTTTAATACCAGTACAAATAATACTAATTTACAAAATGACAACTGTATGCATGATAATGATAATGTCGCTAAAAATGATACCAGTGGCTGACATATTAATTTTAGGAGTTCCAATGAACTCACATCATTGCTGTCGGATTCCCCCACGGGGACCTCTCCATCAACCCTGAGTCAGAGATACGTGGTCAGGCAGGTACTGTGACCTATGCCCATGCCTATCTAGTAACAGGTCACAGGTGGGGTCCCTCATAAACCAAAGACAAACACGCACCGAGGTAAACCCTGATTGATTCGACAGATAGATAGTTGCACCACAAACAAGTCTGAGATAATTGGCCCCAATAATGCCTGTTTGGCCAAATGCTCGCATTCCCCAGAAATACCACAAAGCTAGATACCACATGTAAATAGGCACACTCAACAAATCATGACACTACAGGCACCCAACACATAGTAATCATGCGCTCCTTATGCCGGACATCTGGACACACACACCCTGGCCCACATTAGCTCTCCCCGAGATCGAGAGCCATCTGTGTCCTGTGTCAGATGGCCGCGTTTGTTGATTTACAACTGAGATGCTTTTATGGAATGTAGCAAAGTGCTTTATTGTATCTCATGAACTGTATAAATGGACAGCCAAAACTTTGTACATCGAGAGATTTTGAGCAGACGCATTCTGTCCAGGCTCTCCCAAACATATTTGATTCAACCAATGTGTTCCTATTTTGCCAAACGCCTATTGTCTTTTCAATTATTTAAGGTGAATTCAAATCTGAGCAGCACCTTCAAAGCCACTTAAATATGTTGTGGTACCATTGTCCCTCATCAAAGCTCTCTTTGGAGATGGTCTCTTAACCCAACTTACCATTGTCAATTTTAGTGAAAATGAAAGGGTAGTCAGTATGGAAATAAGAATATCTTTCTGAGATAAAAATCGAAGTATCTTTTCTTTAAGCATGCACAGTTGCTGCATTCTCTTTATAATAATTGCTTCCATTGATAGTCGTAAGTCAATATTTAAATAGCATGTAACACAAAAAAGGTAGGTAGTGTACAATAAAGAAGAAAGGGATAGCCAGCATATGTTTTGCACATTTATCAGCACAGAGGTTGCCCATACATGAGTGCTAGACTTCGGAAAGAGACACTTTGAGTCAAGGTTGGGTAATCTGACCCTGCGCAGCTTGCTTCTCAAGCAAAAGCAACGCTGAAACAACAACAAAACTGGCAGCTTATCTGACTCATCAATTCTGCAGGCTTGCACTATTGCTTGTGCATGTGCTGCACAACTGAAAGCTGGGTAGAACTGCTGAAAAATGAAGACTACTTACTACAAAAGAGGAATATTCTTGGGAGGGCTTGGAGGGTTAAGGGAGTGTTAAGGAGAGGTTTATTGAGGGACAAACACTAACCCACAAAAGAGCAAGCCCATTGTTCTGTACCTCTGAAGAAACTACAGCTATAATCGACCAAAAACAGTAATACGTTCACTAGAGCTCAGCCTTTAAGTAAGTCAAGCACCATACTTGACAAACCCTGGTGCTGCAACACACTCCTATAGAGAATACTGAAGTCACCAAATAAATATAAAAATATATTGGAAAATAATGGAACCTTTCAAACTTTTAAGAAGACCCTGCTTAATGTTATTGCAATTTATTTTTCATATTTTAACATCCAATATTTTTTCTTCAGAGCTTATCCAGTTGAATTTTATGCAAAGGCTTGCAAGGCTTGCAAAAACCTTGGTAATACTCGGAGTGATTTTTCTAAACTCCACCACCTATCTACATTTGAAATACATTTCAATGCCATCCAATCACATCCAGGCTGCCCACATAACATTTGATGCCACACACAAAATACATTTTTTGCCTTCACTATGATAGTGAATGTATTTGTTCGTTTGCCCCCGTTTGAGTAACAATTAATTGAGGAGGAGAAAGAAGGTTTACAGGAAAAGGATCAATATCTTAGGGAGTCCCCTATAGCTCACTCCCAGTTTATTACTACCTATTTCAAAATGCTGACTGCACTCCATTTCATGGCTGTTGGATCTTTCCAGAGGGTCGGGTCAAAAAGTATAGCCATCTCACAAGCAAGCCAGTCTCGATACCTGCATTAAGTACTGAGATGCATCAACAGAAGAGTGCACCAGTTTATCACCATGCTATAGTCACTGGTGTAAACACAAAGGGGTGGCAATGGAATTATAAGTCTTTGCCTACTTCACTCATAATTTAAATGAGGTTGACTACTTTATTATGGCACTTCAGCCATCTCAAAACAAAGCACACCTTTTCCGCAACAAAAAAGATGGCACTCCACCAATATGCAAACTTTCTGTAGTGTCATGGGCTGCTTCATTGATGTGTATGCTGGCTTCTCTGGAAGGACACATGATAGCAAAATCTTTTTATCAGTCATCTCTTGCACATTACCTGGTTGCTGGGAATTTCAGAGACATGTGGCTTATTGGAAAGTAACAACATCTCACACTGGGGATACATGTGCATCTGGGTGGTGGCATCTCAAACTTACTCACTAATCACTACACCACAATATACACACACACATAAAGCTGGCTCTCACTGCCTCTATATAGAAATGATGTATAGTATTTAGTATAGAGTCCCCTTTTAAGAAATTTCACAAATCTTTCTTGCTGGTGTTGCTAGGTGTGCTCTCTCTCCCCATCTTCTCAGACCCTACAGATGTTCAAACACACTACCTCAACAGAAATACAATAGGACACACATAGGTACACAAGCCATTATTAAATGTGCTTTTTAGATTGTTAAATCACAATTTAGATGTCTTGACTGTTCAGGGGGGTGCTGGTATACTCCCCAGATGTTATGTGCAAGACTTTTGTGTGGGTGTTGTACAACATCATCATGCAACGGGGCTTACATATAGATCTTGACCCTCGTCTACATCCACAAGCAGGTACCCCGTTGGGCTACATAATAGAGATTGAGGTGTACTCGTGTGAGATCAACTAATTAACTAATTTTTTCATGTGCTACATATTTTGTTGGATGGTCTGTTGTCAAAGATGAATGGAGGTCTACCACACCATTCCTATATATCATCCAGAAACAACTGTGCTTAATTTATATAATGTCATCAGCAAGCATGCTATGCTTTACTTAAAACTAAATTACCACTTTATTTTCTATAAGACTTGAACACTTTTCAGGAATAAAACTTAAGAATAAGAAGTCACATAGTACGCTCATGCTTTGTAACATCCATACTCAAATACTTACTCTTGAAACATAAATTACATAGACAACTAATCTGGGGTTCTACTTTGATAACCGGCACAACCACCTGCAGCAAAAAGCCTATATTTCACAGAGAGCAAACGCCTTATCATTTGCCTTCAGGTCCTTATCAAAAAGCTCAAGGGGCCATCATTCAAACCCCTACTGGCAACAATAAAAGCCAAAACATTATCTACGCTATCCTATGGCAGCATAGCTCTCCATGGGAAAGACGCAGATCTACTTAATAAAGCACAAGTGGCAATCTATAAAACAGTCTTCCAAATCCATCAAGGAGCCTCACCAGCGCAGATCAGATTAGAATTTGGGGTAACAAACGAAACGTTGGGTAGAAAGTATGCAACCATCAAGCAATGGTATAACTTGAAACAAAATATAGCAGTTTCGGAACTGAACAAGGCTTTGTGGGACGAAATAGAAGAAGACGCAAAGTCCCCATATAACCAATACCTAAAAAGGCTTTAACAGACACTTGTACAAGAGAACTCTGGGAAATCAATCTGCCCTACCCGGCCTTTAAGTTAGCTATAAATAAATCAGTAAAGTTCCACTCGCTGCTAGCAGATAAAACCACCTTTAGCTCGAGAAAACATGCCTGGATGGTAATATCTAATTACAAATCACTAACCCCAGCACCATACTTAACCATTACATTCTCGGCCCACAGAAAACTACAACTAATGGCCCTGCGTATGGGAAAATTTCCATCTATCATGGACCAGCCAATTTGGGTCCATGATGGGCCCAAAGACTGCAGACTTTGCGGGCGCAGTAAAGAGGACTTTATCCACCTTGTTTGTATTTGTCCGAATTTATCCGAAGCACGAGTTACTTTCCTTAAAAAACCCATGAACACTAGAGGCATAAGAACATGCAGATCGGCAATCATGGCGACCCTGGACCCAACTGACACCCCTCTGAACTGTCAATTAATAAAGTTTCTCTTAGCTCATGCACAAGCACTAAAAAGTAACCGTGTGCCCTGCTCGCAAAGAACAAATAAGACGGCCAATCCAGAAGCAGACCGCACTCCCGAACACAACGCAGAATAACATCAGAACGTTGGAAGGTACACCTTAAAGGGATTAACTAACGCTCCAGAATTACTAAACTGTACACCATGCTTGTTAATATGTTTTATTCTTTTAGGAAACAAAAAGAAAAAAAGGGGGAAAATAATAATTTCTTTTAATCACAGCATCTGTTTTAGTAAATGTATTGTTATGGTTTTAATTAACTGAAACAATAAACTTTTTGACTTGACTTGACTTGACTAGACAACTAATCTTGGTTAAAAATGTTAGGATCCTCCAAAGTTTGTGGTGTTTCTCTCCATGCAGGGGTCTCCCTCCTGAATGCAGAGATTTTCTAGAGCCAGGGCAAAGAACTCCATCAGCTGCAACAACAAGGAAATTATATTTAGGTAGAGGAATTTTGGGGCCATTCTGTTTAATTCTTTCACCCCAACAGCATCCACCGCCACCCTGCACCTACTTTCTTTATCAAAACCCCCAACATTGCTGGGGGCCAAGTTGAGCTATGCACCCTATTCACTGATACAATATTAGAACTCCTATATACAACATCAGTTTAAGAAATAGAGAATATTTTTATCTTTAAAATTACACCAAGACGCCACAAATCCAATGTAGGGAACCGGAGATATGAACTTTTAAAGATTAAATAAAAAATTGTGCATTCTAGCGCAAAAAAGCATAAAGCGCTACTCGGGCTATCTGGTCCTGCTGGACCAGGACAAGGTCAAAGTGATGGAGCATGGATTGGATAGGCTGAGGGGTAGGACCCAGTCAAAAGTTTACCCTCAGACTTAGGGCCTGATTAATATTTTGGCGGACCGGTTACTCCGTCACAATGGTGATGAATATCCCATCCACCGAAATATAAATCCCATAGGATATAATGGGATTTATTTTTCAGTGGACGGGATAACCTGTCCGCCAAGATCTAAATCAGGCCTGCTCCAGGTCTTGGTCTGTTCTAAATGTCCAGCTAAGGGGATGTCATGAGCCAATGTGAGGAGGAACTCTCTATAGCTCTGGGGGACCACCAGTCTACTGGTTGCCCCTGGTTTGGGGTCCCTGGCCTCAGTATAGAGGACCCCATCCTCCCAATAGACTCAATGGAAATCACTGCCATTACCCTTCTCTTGGCTGGAGGAAGTCTGCCTCAGGTCCTCAAGAGTGGGACAACCCCTTTGTCCCTGGCTTAGCTCCTCGATGCTCCCTGCAATTCTGCCAAGTGGGACAGATCTTGCAGTGGTGGAGTCCCTCCTTTTGAGGTCAGATCCCCCCTCTCAGGGATTGGATTCTTCCTGGACCTCTTGAGCTGTTTGGGCTGTTTCACCAGACCGCTTGCATTCTCTCTTGGAGGTGTGGCTCATTGTTCTAAGATTCAGGTGTCCGTTACTCCCCTGATGTGCAGCCTTTTCCCTCATCACAGCGCAAACCAACTCAGGGAGGACCAGCATCTGAGCATGGACCTGCTTTCCACCCCTGACCACTCAGAAGCTTCAAGATCATTTGCCAGTAGATACTCCACTGGGAGGGCAGGAGAAATAACTGCCTTCTTAGGGCCAGTCATACCTCCCCATTCCAAGCTCATCATTTCCATGGGATGGTGCTTGGCTCTGTTGTCTGCATAAGTGACCTGGTGAAATACACTAGGTAGGATCTGCTCTGCAGAAATTAGTTTGCTTAACACCATGGCCACACCAGCTCCTGGATCCCTCAGAGCCTCATCCTCAGTCCTGTTGATGTTATTCCATTGCCTGTAGTTCTCCATGCCTGGAGGAAAGGCTGCCCGGGTTGCAACTTCCCTCACCCACGGAAACTAAGGTCACCTCTGCATACCCTTTTCCCATCTCTGGGCAAACCTCCACCTCCACCCCCACACTTACACTAGCAATCCCCTTGGACTGCCCACAGGTAGGGGTCTTCTTTGTACAGACTACATTTTCCCATTTGGGTCTTCGAGGCAAGTAGTCAAAACACAAACCTTCCTTTGTAGGGTCATAGTGTCTCCTCTAATACCGTTTCTCCTTGGAAGTTGATTGGTTCTGGGAACTTCATTCTTGGGGACCTTCAGAGAACTCTTTCTGCTTTTTCTCTTGGTTGTCCATGGCTTTCCCCTGGGAGGAGACTTCCCTCTTTCTTCTAAGCACTTCCATGGTTCTTCTTGGTCACTCTGGTGTGAACCCACTCATCAGCTGCTCACCCAGTTCCTGGGACAAGACACCTTAGAGTGAACTAGATGCCGATGTAAATTCTCTGTGGGGCAATTGGCCACTATGTGCTCTCATAGGATCGAATTGTACAGTCCCTCATAGGTACCTACCTTGTTACCTTGTATCCAGCCCTCTTGTGCTTCACAGATATGCCTACAAAGTCAACCCATGATTGGGTACTAACCTTCTGGGTGTCCCTAAACCTCATTCTGTATTGCTCACGGGTTAGCTCTGCTTCATGTGGGGATATGAATCAACCTCCTCTCCCTATAAGGTCAAGAGCCTATCTCTCCCCACTACTGGGATCAACTCACACAGGAGTGAACCCCTGTGCAGAGAACTCACCCTCCTCATCTTGCGGGCCCTCTCAAAAGGTGTCATCCATGTATCTATGCCATCCGCTTCCTGGTACTTAGGGGCAATGTCCTTGGGTAGTCTTCAGTCAAACCCACCACCCCTGGACACTTCTGTCTCCTCTTTGTTGTCACCATTTTCCTCTGTACCACCCCTTGTGGTTCCCCTCTCCTTATGGGCCAACATTTTTTGGCCAGGGCCAACTTCTCTGCTTCTAAAGCTATATAGGCCAGCTGTGCCTCAAGTTATCTTTTCCTAGGGCACAGGTCTGTCTCACCTCAGGTGGATCCTCTTCCCGCATAAGCTCTAGACAAGCCTCTGGCCACTGTGTGTGTGTGGAGAGGTGTTCAAATTCCTCATCACTGAGGTCTAGTGGATCTCCCTCCCCCTATTGTTTTATATCTGGAGTCTCCTCTGTATCAGAGGCCAGATCCTCTAGATGGCCTATGCACAGGCTGCAAGGACTTTAATCGGCATGTTCTTCCTTTTATTGTGGGGTGCTGGTAATCTCCTAGCCCTACACAGGTCCCTACGCTCTGCTACATGGAGAGTGTGTAGGCTAGCTAGATCAACCTCCATGATATCCCTTAGTTTTGGGTCACAAAAACTATGTAAAACCTGAGATCAGAGTAGTTTAGGAAAATTAAAAAGTGAATCAATAAATATTAGTACAAATTAAAAATCAATTTTATTTTGTACTAGGCAGATTTGTAGGATTTTTAATGGGCAACTTAAATCATGAATGATGTTATCAAACACAAATTCTGGATCCCGCCGCTGCACAATGTGTCAGAAAGTTGGGTATTAATAGATGGGAATAGTCACCCTGAAATAGTAATAATACCACAATCACTACATAGGTTCAGTCAAGTCTCATTAAGTTAATCCTTGCTCACCCTTCGGTAGCTTTGCAAAGAAGCGGTCAGGCTTAATTTAGGAGATATGCGTGTGTAAAGCATTTAATATCAACAAAACAACAAGTAAGTAAAAGACACAACAGAATAAAAGTCAGACACCAATTTATGAAATAGAGAACAATTGTATCTTTAAAATGACATCAGAACAACAAAAAACCCAATGTAGGGAATGTAGGGAATGTAGCTATGAATGTTTAAAGAATAAATAAAAGATTGTGCATTCTAGCACCAAAAAGCATAAAGAACCACTCACGGCTATCTGGTCATGCTGGATCTGGACAAAGTCAAAGCTTTAGGCTGAACGCAATGGAGCGCCAGTCAGATATGCTGAGGGCTAGGTCCCAGTCAAATGTTTACCTTTGGAATTAGAACCTGATTTAGATTTCAGTGGATGAGTTACTCTGTCATAGGGGTGACGGATATCAAAATATAAATTCCATAGGATATTATGGGATTTAGATTTCAGCGGACGGGATATCCGTCACCGTTGTGACAGAGTAACCCGTCTGCAGAAGTGTAAATCAGGCCCTTAATCTTTTTCTTCGAGTCCTTGGGTTCCTTGGATCCAGATTTCGATTCGACAACTGTGGCCTGGTGCTTTGGGATGTCTCATTTAGCCTCTGCATGTCTTTGTCCTTGATGGCGAGGAGCTCCGGAGCTTTTAGTAGGACAAATCAGTGCAGTCAGGCTGATTTGCGAGTCGAATATGGCAGCTTAACTCTCAACATAGAGCCAGTCTCCTTCTGGAACTTTTCTGCAAAACTTTGCTGAAAGTCTCCAAACATTCAAATCTTGTTGTTTCTGAGTTCCTTTGAGGAAAATAAGTGTCCACTAGCTCAAGTTAAGGATTCAGAGACTCTAGATTGCCTCTTGGTGCCAAGGACTCAATTTCCAACAATGCACTTGTACAGTTAAGGAAAAATCCAGTTGCAGCTGATTAGGTGGGCTGATCCTATCTTTAGCTTGGCACGTGACTTCGTCCAGCTCTGTTGTACCTATTGCTGAACAAGGAGTCCACTCCTTTTCCTTTGAGTCAAGCAAAGCATTTTCTTGGTGGAACCATGTGAGTTCAGCAGGTGCAGTCTTTCTGAGTGCAAGCCTTCTGTGGTGCAGTCCAAGGGTCCAGCAGGGAAGTCCTTCCTCTTCTGTTATTCCATGCAGTGATGTGAAGAGCTTCTGTAGCTCTGCCCTATTTATCCTCCATTATGTGCTTTCAGGAGGGGGGCACCCCTATCCAATGGGTATAAAGCTGCCTCCCCCTCTATGTAACCCATCCCAGAGACGTGGCTAACAACTGACTACACTCCACTACCAGCTCCTCTCCTAATCTAATAAAGGGGACTCCAATGTTGCTAGAGATAAAGGAAGTAGGGGTGGTCTAGGTCCTGTGACATCTGTTCTGCAGAAGCCCCATACCTTTGAACTTCAGATTATCTACCCATCCCCCTACATCTCCCTGGTGTCTCCAGGAAGCACATTTCCTCTAACCAAATGGCTGTTTTGTTACAGCCCCAGGCCTCCTCAGACCTAATCAGGAAGAAACTTGGCTTAGGCCAAAAAAGACTGACCAATCAGAAGAGGCTGCTACTGGACTGATTTATATAACTTCAGAATACCAATTACCATATAACTTTAGAGAACATAGCACTGGCCCTGGGCCTGGTTAGCAAAACCTAGGATACTTTCAGAGTCAATAACCTCCAGCAACAATCAAGAAAATGAGGGTGATCATGGCAAATAGAATAACTCTCTTACAGTAAATAATATTACCAATTGAAACACCAACATCAGATTTGACTACAATTATGTCACTACAAAACACATTGTAAAATGTAGCATTGGAATTTAACAAACCAAGTGAAAGAAATCCCCTACAGTGTCTTAGTGACATTGATAATATACAGACATACCTGAAGGTGTAGTTGAGTTGTGTTACCTGTCTTGTGTGTTGGCCTACTTTGATTGCAAGAACTTCTGCATCAGTGGATGCAAACAACATACTCAAAAGAATGGCTGTATAGAAAGAGTAAAAACAAAAAATTCCAAACATCTAGGTGTTCATGGGATATATGTTAGTTAGTGTTTTTGGGGGGGGCATGTATGTGACGTGTGCCTAACAATGTAAGTAAGAGGAACAACAGATATGGCTGAATTACTAAAGATTTGTTTTTAGTGAGAGGGATTTGGAACTGCATTTGTGTTGCCTTAAAGAGTCAGCCCATTTATGGGAGGGGGTTGCATCATGGAGAGGCTTGCCTTTTCTAGGTTGGTTAGATGGAGATGAGGACGAGGTCCCCCTCCAGGAAGAGCTTGTTCCAGCTGAATCTCTGAGAAATTCTCGTTCACCCGCCTTTATCTTGCCCATACTTGCCTGTTGCCGACATCACCGCAGCCTGCCAAGAGCCCGTGTACTCCGCTGTTTGAATCCACTTTTGCCACTGTTGCCGTGTTACCGGGGGGGGGCAGGAAACCACAAGCCCTAGCTCGCTCTGTGGCAAGGACGCCGCGGCTGCATCACTTCGCACCAGGAGGCGCATTTAAACCGGCCAGGGCTCCCGCAGCACAGGACGCGTGCGGGCGTGCCCGGGCCGTGGGCGTGCCCGGGCCTGCGCCCGTCCAAGACCGGACGAGGCTGGGCTGGGTCACCCCCCCTTAAAGCAGCATTGGAAGACGGCGACAACACGGGTGAGTGCTCCATTAACCCTGATAAAGGCTGCAATTGACCCCACGCTGCTACCATTGAGTTGTTACTATGGGGAAACGTACTATACCACAACCAACACGACCTATAACTGCCAGTATTGACAGCATGCTTTAAAGGGCTGTCAGTATTGTCTCAAGCAAAATTGAGCTTACAGAGCGGCGCCTGTCTATGGGTATTGAGGGACGGACTGATATCACAATCTTTAGAGGCACATTATCAGACCATACTGAAGACCTACTACGATCGCAGCCGGAGGGTACTGGGACTCATCAATCACCAACTGTTTGTGGGAGCACAAGTAGGCAAGATATAAATGAGGAAGCAGAGCTGCAATCTGATATCAATATTGTCACATCAGTGGGAATCCCTGCCGTTAAACGGAAAAGGAAGACTGGGTCTGGGAAACCAATTTGTAGTAAAAGGAAGCAGCCTACTCGCAGCGCCCCCGCTCGTACCCAAACACATCTCTCCACCTGGATACAGCCTTCATCAGGTATTGGTACAGTTGAAGCCCTTGAATCCTCCGTGCCCACACAGACTGTGAAACTGTGTTGCACTACTAGTACACAGACTGAAGCAGTACTTTGCTTTGAGAACTATGGGGATGTTGTCGCCAATATTGCTGCTGCGTTGGTGACCAAACAAATTAATGATCTTATTGATAAAAAGTTTGTTTTATTACAGAGCCGCCTAGATAATCTGGCTACACTCATAGGAGGGGCTGGCCAATTGAAGGGAAATGTACAAATGGTGGTTGATAACGAGTATGGTGGGTGCGGGACCAACGAAAGCGAAGGCGTAGTAACGAGCATTTCAAATCCTGAAATTGTGTCGCAAACTGCCAGAGCTATTGCTCCCGCAAACACTTCACGCTTGACATATGATCAATCCAGGGGTTGTCTTCAATTGCCTTTGGACAGACACGGTACCGTACCCATCCTTAAACCTATAATCGTTCCAAATATCCACCCCACTAGGGTTGGCGTTAACAGGTTAAACAGGCCCAGTGGCACAGATCAGAATAGGTTGTTTAGTACCTCGAGTAGTAATGTCCGAGTCGCCCCAAGTATCAACTGCCCGATGGCAAATCAGGATATTTTGAGTCTGCCGCCTGCTGCTTGCCCCTATGTGGCAGGGGTACCAATCTTAAAGAGGAATCAGCATGAGTCATGGGATCAGCTACGCAATAAATGTGCGGACTGGCTATCAAGGCACAGAAGGTTTCATGTATCGGAAATAAAGGATATTATTATGGCACGCAGGGTTGGGTGGGTCGGTGCATCTACAAAGAATATTGGAGGGGACTGTATCGTAATCAATTTTCGCAGACCATCCTTGGTGAGACATCTACTAAGGGGTTGCGAATTTACAACACTCAATAGTACTAATATATGGGCACTACCCCTTGGGTACTTTTACAAACCAAGTCATGCCTCTTACATCAACAAGTCCTCTTTAATTACCATTTCTAATATGTTCCAGGCCTTGTCTGGATTTGATACCCAAGATTGACTATCGTCTCTTAGGGAAAATATTGATCCTGTTAATAGGTCACTACATGCCCTGCCTGTAACCGAATTTATTAGTCCCCACATGCAAATGAAGGCCTCAGCTCGTTCAGACCTCCGCATTTTAAGCTGGAACGTTGCAGGGCTGTACTCTAAACTTCATCAACCAGACTGGGTACAATTTATTAAAGACCAAGACATTCTTTTATTCCAGGAAACATGGGCCACCCAAGACTTGCATATTGAGGGGTTTGAATGCCATAATATTCTAGCAACAACCCCCAAGCACGGTCGACCATTTGGGAGCTTATCAATCTGTGTTAATATCGAGACAGGGGGAAGCATAAAAACTGTACCCACAGACAACAATAATTTCCAAGGCATATTATTTAATAGGGAATTTCCTTTCTGATAATCAATTTTTATAACAATGATTTTCATTATATTCCAAATATGCATTTTTATAAATTTGTTTAATTTTATTGCATCAACTGGAAAATCCAAAGACTCTTTTAAGTCAGTAGGAATCTGTCTAGTGGGTGATTTTAATGCTAAGTTATCTCAATCATGGGCAAGTAAATATTCACACAGCAGCGGACAAATATGTACTAGGGGTAGAGAGTTAATGGACCACCTGAATATCTACAACGTAACTAATGTTATGTAAATTGCCGCAATTACAAAAGATAATGCCCCCCATGAACCAGCATTTAGAGGGAGGGGCTGTTCATCTACAATTGACTATGTCTTTGTCTCCCCCGTCTTAGAAGCTAGCTTGCTTAAAGCCGAAACTATGGCCACAACCTGTGGGGACCACAACCCAATACAAGTAACATTACGATTGTCTCCAGTTCCAAAGCAAACACAAGGAGATGATGGAATCCAGTGGCAAAGTGAGCAAGGGACCCACGTCTGGGCATACCCTGCCAACGTAGGGTGAACTTAGGGCGAACAAAGCAAACACAAGGAGATGATGGACGGAGTGCTGAAACTTTTCAAACACTCACCCCCAGTCACAGATCTGGGTTGAATCCATCATCATTCTTTAGCTCACTTTGCCACCCCAGTTCAGACACAGCTATATGCAAATCAGTCTTGACCCTGTGCCTCATGGGAACAGTCCAGACCGAACTGCCAAGCCATGTCTTCCCTGGACCAGAATCAAGCATCCTGGGACCGGTATCGGGCTAACAGCCTTCATCAGCCAGGCTAGCTTGAATCCAGTGGCAAAGTGAGCAAGGGACCCACGTCTGGGCATACCCTGCCAACTTAGGGCGAACAAAGCAAACACAAGGAGATGTTCCAACGCCCCAGATAGAATGTGGTGCTAGGGATCTATCACCATCTACAGATAACCTTAGACTGGTATGGCGAGGCGTTAATAACGCTGACCTATTCAGTTCTATGGTTAGGGAAAACATGAATCTTATTAACATCTGTTTAGAGGCCCTGGATCCACACCCTGAGGCTATCACTGCCTTCACTGAACTTTGTGGAGCCATTAAATCCTTGCTGTCCAAACCTATTTCCACAGTACAGCGTGAAACTAGATGGTTCAATCAGGAGTGTTCAATTGCCAACAAGAAGCTCCGCAAGGCCCTATCTCACAACCCAAGGTGTAATGAACTGGTCAAGTCCTCAAGGTTGATATATAAGCGGGCTATTGCTAATAGGAAGGAACAGTTACTAAGTGAGCACTGGGATGCGCTCATTAATGCTGCTAGTCAAAATAATGGGAATATATTTTGGACTGCCATCAAAGAGTTAAGATCAATGGGGCAACCACTAACTCCCATTAGCTGCAACATAATGAGTGCTACCTGGGAAAGTCACTTTTCCGCTATTTACCAAGCGCCTGCTTTTGAATTCGATCCTTTTAATAATAGGGTGCCATCTGGAGTCCGAATATCACTGAATGAGGTCGAGGAGGCTATACGCCAGAGTGTGGGCAATAAAGCCCCAGGCCCGATGGGTTGCCCATTGATCTTATTAAACATAAACCAGATTTTTGGGCCCCACTGTTGTTAAATATTTTTAATATCTTAACTAATGCCCCATTGCCAAGGACATGGTCTACTAGCACCATTTTTCCAAATTTTAAAAAGGGCGATCGTACACAACCTAGCTGCTATAGACCGATCTCCCTCATAGATAATACCCTTAAAATTTTAGGCAGAGTTTTATATACACAAATTTTAACCTGGTCAGAGGACAATCACATTTTAGAACAATGCCAACTAGGCTTTAGGGGTAAAGTTGGCACAAACGAGCAATGTTTAAATCTTAACCTGATGATAGGGAAGTACACCATTGCACAGCACTCGCCACTTTATTTAGCTTTTATGGACCTGACCTCAGCTTTTGATTTTGTTAACAGGTCCCGTCTATGGTCCACCCTCCTAGAATATGGCTTGGACGAGGCCCTTGTTCATTTTTTGGCCTATCTTCATACAGACCTGAAAGCGCGGGTCAGGATTGGGGGAGAAGTGTCCAATGATATCAGTGTAGGCAGAGGGGTCCGACAAGGGTGTGTTCTGGCCCCCCTCCTTTTTATCATTTATATAAACAATTTACATAAATCACTGATTACACTAACTAATGATGTCCCCAGAATTAAAGGCAAAACTCTCCCGGTGCTTTTATACGCAGATGATGCGGTTTTAATTGGTCGCACACCTAATGCACTACGCACTTTAGTTCGAGGATTCACAGATTTTATGACTGGCCTAGATTTATTCACAAATTTTAAGAAATCTTTTATAATGTCTTGTGGGCCAAGGAAATATCCTTTAAATCTTATTTCTGTGGGTGACCAAAAATTAACTTGCACTGCTACTTTCCCTTATTTGGGGAACGGTACCTGGTGTGAACACATGGCATATTGTAAAAATAAGTTCTCGAGGGCCTTTAACTCAATCCTCAGTCTTCCCCGTCCCAAAAGATTGGGGACAATTCCAGCCATTTTAAAGATTTTTAAGAGTCAGTGTGTACCAATAGCTACCTATGGGGCAGAGGTATGGGGTATTGCTAAATGTTTTTGCGTCCAATCAGAGGAAAATAGATTTAGTAGAAAACTCTTGGGCGCTCCAATCTCCACCCCTATGTATATATGCCACAGTGAACTGAAATTAGGATACATTGAAGATATCATAAGGGCCCGCCCCGCACTATTCTGGCTAGCCATAATGAAGAACCCCGAAGCATCTCTTACAAGGCATATAATAGATGATTGTCTTCACTGCGAGAAAGGGATGGATATTCCATGGCTTGCTGGGGTAGTTAAGAGTCTGGAAAGCATCAATCTTGGTAGACTGTTTTCTAATCCGAATACAGTCGCAACAATGGATAAAAAAGTTTTAAAGGCAGCACTGTACGCACTTTATAGCGCGGAAAGACTAGAAAGGGAATTTAAGAAACAAACTGTCGCAAAATGTATATCCATTGAGTACCCTGAGCATTGTCTACCAAGTTACATCGCATTACCGATGTCCCAATGGGAGAGAGGCCTCCTCTTCCGTCTAAGAGCCGGGACTGTAAGATATCTGCTTTGCTTTCCCTTTGGGTACAACGCAAAACTTGACTCCCTGCCATGCCCATGTGATGGTCACAGCGGACAAACACTTTTACACGTTTTATTCTTTTGTAAATATTATATGAAATATGCAAAATGGCTGTTAATTCAATTTTTTTTTTAATTGTCAGCTTTCAACCTAACTGATGCTCTTGACTGTATACTTAAATTGGACAATGTTGAATTGATCTTGCGCATTGGCACCTTTTTGAGAGTAGCAACGGGTGCTCGGAAATCTATGTGCGACCTATGAAGTTATTCGTATTTTGCTATCCACAATATGTACTTTACCTATGTTTACTGTATTTTGCCATATTATGAACTTGACATTGTTATTTATTTTTCTAAGGTGTTTTTATTTTGTATATGTTTTACTTTTATGGATACGTTGATATCCGAATAAAGTCTTTGGATTGGATTGGATTGGATTGGTAATTTTATGTAGGGTTTTATCACAAATTTAACTCTCCACCACGGCAGTGGAGTCTCTGTCACATGTGAGAGTGTGGACTTCAATCATAAAGTTAATAACGGTAAAATCCTGGCAGGTCCAACACACAAGTTCAGTAAATAAACCTTGGCTCAACCCCTTTAGCTATGGCACAGAGAAGACAATCTTAACTAAATGAAAAGTATTTTTTTTAATTTTATTATGTAATTTAAGGAAACATATTTAACAATTTTAAAACAATTAAAAAGTAAAAACACAATGCAAAAAAATCAAACAACCAATTTCTATAAATTGACAAACATTTAATTAAAAAGGACACTACAATGACTATAAAATACAATAAGGAAACTGGAGATATGATTTTTTATGAATTTTTTATTGCTTAAGGGCAAAAAGCACCAAGAAAAAGTAAAGTGCCAATCAAAAGCCACTGTTCATAGTTGGCTAGGACCTAGATGTGATTTTTGGCCATTTGTGATGGAGCCCAATCATTTTATTCCAGTCAAAGATTGTACCTTCTAACTTAATCTCTGTAATGGAAGTCAAAATCCTTCAGGGGGAGAAGGCTGCACGCTGTATCCATTCAACTCTTCTTTAAATCATGAGCTATTGGATGTGGTCCTATTAAAGGTGTAGGTTTGACAGGAAATGCTCCAAGCAGAACGTTTTTGAAAACTGAAGTCCTTTTATCATGCAGATAATTTTTACACCTTCACCCACTCAAGATTTCTGTCTTTGTACTCACAATTTCAGAGCTTAAAATCCTACAGCAGTCAAACCTGACATCTGTATCCAACATAATCCTTTTGACATTAGGCACCATTGTTGCAAGGTACAGCTGAAGCTCTGGAGGCCTTGGAAGTGAAAATGTTTTCAAAGTCTTAACTTTTCAGACTTTCTGGAGCAGCTCCTCTTAATTTAATTTAAAGCTTATAGAGCGCACAGCTACCTCCAACGGAGGTGTCCCGGCGCTAACGGAGACAAGAGAAGGAGTAGAAAGCCACCAGCTAACGAGACTAGGGGAAGTTGAAGAGCCAGGTTTTCAGAAATCCACGGAAGACAGGTTCGGATTTTGCCTTCCTGATATATTCTGGCAGGGAATTCCATAGCCGCGTGGTTCTAACTGTACTTTAAGGCTCCCAGGACCTCGGGGACAGCACATAGGGTACAGGACTCACTCCAGCAGAGGCCACAGCAAGATACTGTCCAGGGCCATAGGTTAATTGGCTGATTGGTCAATTCAGTAATAAGGTATATGGCAGCTTGTTGCATCTCTGTAGCCATATAGGAGATTAGTCAATTGAACCATTTTTCTTAATTTTATAGGGCAAGAGTACCATCATTTTTTAACAATGTACAAAGCCACATTCAATTTATGTGCAGCTGTGCCCACTGCAATCACATGATATGCAAGACTGCCTGTCGGCCTTTTCACTGTATCTCTATTTTGGGCAGCACAGTGTCAATGAGTCCATAGGTGTAGGGAGCTGGCTACGCACATGCCACAGATAGACAAGGCACTGCAGGAAGTAAAATGCATATAAATGCAAAAATAAAGTTAAACATTAAATAAAACTCTCACCTGATCCATCTCCAGCCAATTTTCATATATTTCCATGATCTGTATCATATGCATTGCCACCCCTCCTTTCATCTGTCATTCGTATAATCCATGTCCCTAGGGAACAGTGACAACAGTGCCTGCCATCTTCCTCAGTGTACATTGTGTAACTGGCTCAGTAGCCCCCTTCAGTCTGTCGTTTCGGTGAACAGGATGATAAGGTCATTCCACAAATCCATGATTGGGTGCTTGTGCTGCCACAATGATTCCTCCGCATGAAGGGTAATGCCCTCTGCTACTGCCCACTTCTTGAAGGCTAGGACTAAGAATTTGGAGGCAACCCTTTCAGGTTTTAGTGGTCAATACAACCCCAAGAGACATAACTTAAGTGCATGTATACTCACCCTGTTCACCACTATTTCCAGTCTTGAGGTGACCCCCGGCCAGAAGGCTGTGATCACCTGGTGTGTCCACATCATGTGGAGAAAATCTGCATCCCTCAAAGCACACCTGGGGCAAAATGTGTCATCTGTACCAGTGACAGTGCTTAATCTATGTTGTGTGAGGTATATGGTATGTTAGTAACTGGACTGTGTCAATCTGGTATTTCTAGACACTAGTCAAAGGTGTTCCAGCTAAGCCTGGGCGGTGAACTCCGCTCCGCTCGCGGAGGTTGCGGAGTTTTCTGCACTCCGCGTTACGCGGAGCTCACGGAGTTCCCAAAAACTCTGCTTCGCGTTGCGGAGTGGAATCTTTTTCCCCGCTCGCATTCGTCGATGTCAAGTTGGTGATCGCGAGCGAGGAAAATCGACCTCCCTGCAAGATTTTTCCTCGTTCACGATCGTCAACATCAAGTTGGCGAGCCTGAGCATGGAAAATCACCCTCCATGCGATATTTCTCAAAGCGTGTGGTCAAATTTCTCATTGCGAGTGGTCGCGTATGCTCGCGACCGCTCGCCAGGAATTACGAGTCCAGGAGGCCGACTTCGCTGATCATGCTTCCAAACTCTCAGAATTTCCCATGCTAATAACAGTCTCTCATGGTCTGGATATTCACTTCTGTCCATGTCCTCAGTCTCCTATCTGTGAAATGCCCCCTGGACTGCAGGTATAACAACCAAGCAGAGTATAGCGGATGGTGGGTGGTTTTGAGGAGGATCCTCTTCAAGCAACGCAGTATGATTTTTAGTAGCCGATGGCACCCATCTTTCTGGTGATTGATGGCTAATAGCAGTGCAAACAAGTCCCCCTCCTAATGCTCTCCCCATGTAACCCAGGTCTGTCAGCCCCTGGCCATCCAGCCCACCCATTGGAGAAGTGCCATCAGGTAGTACACCTCATAGTCAGGGGCACCAAAAGGCAACTGAACCTTGGAGTCCACGTCTCAGCCCTTGGCATAAGTGGGAGTAGGGCTAACCCTTCAAGTCTTTGCATAGTTCACAGATAGCAGGTTCCTGTGTAGGTATAGAATAGTTCTGATGAGCTGACAGTAGTGTGCCAGTTTTGTAGGATTCCCTAGCAATGGTGCGGGGGTGACTTCTGGACATTCATTAACCAAAGTACAAAACGTTTCCAGGGGCAACCCTTCCCTTTTTTGGAGCACACCTTGTTTGCCTTACTTTAAGACATCCCACAGTGCTCTATTCTGAGGCAAGTCCAACATAACAAAATCTTGCTGCCCTTGTAGAGAGCTTGTATGACTGAAATCCAACATTCTGCCATTGGATGCTGCTGGAGTGCAAGCCAGAGGTTTATCTAGGGAAATAAGCAGTCCCCTCCTCCTCACCTATACCACAATAGGTTTGGGGCCAGCTCCCCCATCCCATTGGGCTGGTGCCAAGCTGGCTACAGTTGACCCAGGGAACAAATTCTTCTCTTCCCCAGGTCTCTCCTAATTATGAATGGACAGGCCTCACTCAGGCTAATAAAGTTAATAAAGTATCTAAACCCTCCCCAGCTACCTTTCCTGAGCTATTATGAGTCATATACCTCGCACCCAGGACTGCCTGCCAAAAGACCTAAGCCACTGTTTTTGCTCTAGGATCAGTTTTCACACCTAATTAAGGGGAAAGCATTGACAGAGGCAGCTGCTGGCAGGCTAATGCTAAATAGCCTATCTGAGAAATTGGGTTGTTTGTTAACTGAGGTGTGAGCACTGGTCAAGCAAAAGCCACATTCCTGTACAGGGTGAACAACAACAAGTCACTCAATTAACCTGTGCTTAACCCAGGATAGCTTGGCATGAAAAGCAGTTAGGCTTAACTTAGAGACAATGTGTGAAGTATTTATGCAGCACACAAACAGTAAAAAAGTGAAAACTGAACACATTCCAAAACAATTCAGATAATAGAGTACATTTTAATAAATTATTTGACACCAAAACAAAAAATATCCAATCAGTAGAATCGGAGTTCTGAATTTTTACAGTTTTTTGTGAAAACTAACCGCCTTAAAGATCAAAGCGCCAACCATGGGCATCTAGTCCGGGGCAAAGTCAAAAAATATGGCCAACAGCGATGGAGCGCGGTTCAGATATATAAACTGGATTGGGCCCAGCCACCGCTTACCTTTGGACTTAGAAGAAATTCTGCGAAAAAGTGTCTGAGAAGGTAATGTTCAGCGGGGCAATGCTGCAGGAGATGTCCGAGGACGGGCTGTCGTCTCTGTTTCTGTTGTCCTGATGATGATCCTGCATTATTAAAGGATCAAAATATCATTGACCTAAATCACTCTGACCCTCTAAATAGGTGTATATGACTTTGGCTGCAGTAATGTTCTGTCCTAAAAATAAGTGACTTTGATTGTGTATATTATTGATTGTCACCCAATGTTTTGTGCCAGTTTGTCTCGTGGTTTTAACTCTTGATGAGGATTACACCAGTGGGGTTGATCTTCTATATTTTATTCATTAAGTTGGAGAAAAACAATTGCACTACATATCCAATTATATAACTCCTGGATATTAGTCATTTCTCCAGAGCATTGTTACTTATATATTAACTTTCTAAATATGGCATTTTCAAAATTGTAATGAAAGATCTGACATTACCATTAAAGAGCGTTTATCATTAAAATTTCACAGACACCAAATATGACATAGCAATCTGCTCCCAGTTGGAAATTACATCTTATCAAATTTAATAATGTATTCCCAATGTTATCCTATTGAAAATGTAGGCCTCAAAGAAAGTGAAAAACAAATTTAGGAGTTTTTCACTACCAGGACATGTTATCCCTAAACGTATATGTCCAAACCTTTAATTACACAGTATCCTGCCCTATTGTCTACCTAGGGCCTACCTTAGGGGTGACTTATATGTAATAAATGGGGATATTAAGGCTATGCAAGGAGGGGGCTAGATGCCAAGTCAACATGGCAGTTTAACGCCGCATTCAGGCTGCAATGGAAGGCCTACAACATTGTTTAAAGGACTACTTAATTGGGTGGCACAATAAGTGCTGCAGGCTCACTAGTAGAATTTAATTTACAGGCCCTGCATATATAGTAGACCACTCTACAAGGGACTTACAAGGGACTTACAGGTAAATTAAATATGCCATTTGGGTACCAGCCAATTTAACCATGTTTTGGGGCAGTGGGCTCAAGCACTTCAGCACTGGTTAGCAGTGGTAAAGTGCACAGAGTACTACGGCTGACAAAAATAACATTTTGGGGGAAGACCACCCTAAGGCTGGCAGGTCTAACAGCCAACAGGATATTCAGGCAAAGTATAACTTTTAAAAGTTACTTTAAAAAATCTGATTTCACTTAGGAATTGAGTTTTTTAAAAACATTAAATATGATGGTTATGATAGCTTGTCCTTCATAAAAATTAGCAAACTAATTATTTTGATTGAACTTTAGTTTTTTCTAATAGGAACAGCTACAGAGTAACACAGTAAAACAGCTTTCGGGGACTAGTCACCATAGGTACATGACAAAACTAAAATCTTGCATGTCACACCTTTAAATACTAGGCTCCACACATTGTGGGGTGCAAAGCCTACTTAGGGGTGAGATTTAATATTTAAAAGTAGGGTTCATTTCGGTCAAAAACGGTTATTTTGACATGTTCTTCTGCAGGTATAAAAACTGGTCGACCTGAAGCCATGTTTCTGTTGTCAGCCTAGTGGATTGCACAATATGTACGGAATTTTACAGATGACATTTAACTTTTACTGGAAATATTCCAATTGGGCATTAGCCTATTTTACTGTGCAATAAGGGCCAGAGCACATAAACTGGGAACTGGACGGTAGTGCTCCAGTGTGTAGAGTTAAAAAGAAACATTAATACCAGTTAGAGAAAAATGGTTGTGATCACACAAAAAGAGAGATTTTCTCATAATTATTTTAATGGCATTCCTTACGTCTGCACATGAGAGATGTGCTGTGCCCATTTGTGTGTGATTGGCTGACTTCCATGTTCCCCTCCCATTATTTTCCTTAATTCCTCCTTCCCATCCGATCCATTTTCTCCTAAAGCTATTTCTCCCAAATATGAGATTATCTGTGCTGTAATCTATTTCATCTTGCAACAGATCATATATTGGGAGGGGTGTCTGTGACACAGACAATGCTTAAGCTTTCCAAGAAGTGAACAATAAGCAAAGCCTCCATGTTTTGATCCAGAGACTGCCCGGAAATCTTCAGTAGTTGGTTCTGGGCTTTGCAGTCTATTCATTTCATTTTTCTGAGCTTTAAAGACAAACTGGTAGAGTTTATTATTTTACTGCATTAAGGCTGAAACATCCTGTAGGTGTACTATATGTTTTGCCCAATCATTGAACATATATTAAATATGAATGTTCCACTTTATTGGACTAGTTTTGTATTTGGAAATAAAGGAAATTTAATATCAGTTAACATTTCTGACTCATTAATGAGATGCTTTTGATGATGCAGGTTTTTGTTTTGAATTTGGCACTGATTTAGCCTTTTTTCTGGAACATCTTGCAGATAGAAACTCATTTCAGGCTGTAACTTTGGAAAACCTCAATATGCATAACAGGGCTAGTGGACTTAACTCTTGTTCTAAACCCCTGAATGTCTATGATTTTGTATGATTTTTGCTTAATTAACATGTCAGGTTCTACTTCTGCCCTCTTCCTGGTTCCTAAGGGGGTGGGTAAGGATCTTGGGCCAAATAACCCCTATCCCAGCGCAGCACATTATCTAAATTATTTTACCCACTAGCACTCCCTTCTCATATTCATAAAGCTAACTTCATTCTTTTCCACAGGGGTATGGATTACGCCGGCTCAACTTGGTTTCACTAGTATTACCCAATCCACAACTAATGTTTGCACCATCTCTGCTCCTAGGCAGATCTCTTAGGAATTTCATTTGGTGCCCTCTTCTGGATTAACTAATGCCCCACCTAGTGAGGGGAACTAGAAACAGGTTCTCCCAAAGTAAACTCAGGAGCACTGAGGGCCTGATTCACAGAACTAACTTACGTCAAAAACGTAAAGTTAGTACTTTTGGTATTCACAGAATACACTTACTCATTTTGGTATTCACACAATGAACTTACTCATTTCGGTATTCACAGAAGTTAGTAGTCCTAACTTTAGGACTCCTAAATGCCTTCTGTGAATACCGAAAGTCTTAAAGTTAGGATTTTTCTCAGTTTAGGAGTAGTAAAGTTCTTCCTAAACTGAGAAAAATCCTAACTTTAAGACTTTCGGTATTCACAGAAGGCATTTAGGAGTCCTAAAGTTAGGACTACTAACTTCTGTGAATACCAAAATGAGTAAGTTCATTCTGTGAATACCAAAAAGTACTAACTTTACGTTTTTGACGTAAGTTAGTTCTGTGAATCAGGCCCACACTGTTGAGTAGCAACAGCTTTCCAAAGTTGCATACAAGCCAGTCACTGATGACTGCATTGAAAGGACAAAACAGTGTTGGTCTCCCTCCTGGCTAGCCACATCTGAGTCGATCCAAAACACTCTTACCTACTCACTGTAAGATTGAGTGAGATTGCAGTTGGATGTCAGCTCATCTCTCTCTCTCTCGCTCTCTCTCTCTCTCACACACACAAACACATACAGACACACACAGACACACACACACAGACACACACATATCAGATCATCCTAAGTGTACATTTGGGCACACATCCTCAGGGCATAATCCCCAAAGCAACAGGTAAGTCAGCGCAGAGAAAGGAACAACAGGGATCATTTAGGGATTGGTGAAATGGTTACACCATCATAAGACATTTGTTCTCCTTTTCTGCCAATTCTGCAGCTTTCTGCCTCATTTAGAATCTGGGGTAAGGCTATGTTTCTTCCGGTAGTCTGTTCACCAAAGAAACACTGAGTCTCCATGCTGATACCCCAACCTTTGTAGTGCAGGGTGATCATCACTTATTTTTCTTACCTACATCTACCATGCAATGCATAAAGGATTTATCTAGAGAAACAAGCAATGGCCCTAACACACAGGGAAAAATATTCTGTAAATCAAGGCCATTGATTTTTTAGTTTTTCTGAAAAAAGTCGACTTTGCGAAAGATAAACAAAATGTAGAGTGATACCAAAAAAACATGGCGCCGACTTGACATTCAGCTTTTGTTTTAGTGCATCTGATGTCCTGGCAGATGCAATGTAGACATACTGATGGTGAGAGATCTTTAGGCATTGCAGGAGGTCCTCTCATCTGGTTAGAGGAGGCCAGGCTCAATGGGGACCTCATGGCTTGCCCCCTGTCAGGATCTTAGTGGGTCACTATATCTAAAAGCAAAGTTGACCAAAACACAGAGTGATACACGTGCTCAAACACACACATAGATCAGATCAATCATAGTTGTGGATTTGAGTGCATATCTCTGGCTAGAAACCTCATACAAGAGATCAACTGGTCAAAAATAATTGAAGAACAAGGGCCGGGTATACGTACAACTTTTTCACAAAATGAAGTCACATATTGAGCCTCTATTTGCAACCAGTATTTCTTTTGCAAACTGATCTGTGTACTGATACGCCAGTTCACAAAATAATGAATCACACAGAGTCACAGAATTACCTGCCTAATTCATATTCATTGGACCAGTTGCAATTTGCAACAGCCCGTAATTGGCTGCAATCACAAGGATGGTGGACTGCACGGGACAACAGCCCAATTTCGCTGAATTTGCATTCCAAAACATAAACCTTCTTTTAAAAAACAAAAAAAAGCAGCCTGAATTCCTTAAAGGTATTGGGGGTACCCTAAAAAAGGTTTTCCATTTTGGAAATCATCAGTAAGAGCAAGTTACTGTACCTGAAGCTGCCAGCCTGATTCACAAAAGGGATGAAGTCCTGATGGGACCCATCCCCTTTGGGAATCACTTAAAATGCCAACCTGGGAGCCGGTAACTGATAAATAGTTGGTGACTGGAATTCTAGTAGCACACCATTGATAAACAGGTTACTGTATTGCAATTTGGAACAAACGTCCCTATCACAAACCCTTCCAAACTGCAATTCAGAAATGATTTCTAAACCAATTTGGAAATTCGAAAAAAGTTTTCTGAATCACAGAATGTAGTTGCTACAAATGTAAAAGGGTTTTTGTGGTTGAAAACATTACTTGGTTAAATTTATGCTTTACAAATTTCCACTAGGACTAGGAGCCCGCAGTAGATGTTACATAACATTCCGTACTGTACACCTGTAAACCTGTGTTTGACACAGTTTACAGGTGCATAATAAAAATATACTTAAAAGTATGTTCACGTTTAGATGTAACTAACTTACAGGCACATACTTTTTTTATATTATTTTAATGAAACTCTAAACATAATTAATTAATAACACATGCTTACATATCTCCCTGACAAACATTCCAGATCAGGCATAGTTGAGACTTACCAACTGGTCTGTGTACTTCCACATTACATTTCAACGTACCTTTTCCTGAACAGATTAATGCGTTTGTAATGTAAATTGAGTTGTTTTGCCTAACACTATGGCGTCTGTGATTTCATTGAACTCCTTGTTTGTCAGATGCAATCTGCCATAATGCACACACAGGTACTTTATGCTATACTTAGTCTGTGATGTCAATAAACTCCTTGCTTTTCAGATGCAATATGTTATCAGACACAGAGAGGTAGTTTACGAGAAATGTAGGGCCTAATGTACGAGATGAGGGTCACAAACCAGTCAGTCATTTTTTTGCACACTGTCAGCTTTACTAACCCATTTAATTAGTCAATATACCTATCAATAGGGAGTCACAAAAACTCATACCTCATTAATATGTGTAAGAATTGCAGTGAAATCAGGCATTGAGGCCTGTGATGGACAGCAGGCCTCATCACTGAATGCCAGCATTGTTTTAAAGCAGTGCTTGCTCAATACAAGGGCTGCCTTCAAAATTAGAATTTGGCATGAAATAAATGGCATAGGGGAACATGATTTTTAGGTCTTGCCTAGCGGTGCAGCGCATGCGCTGCTCGCTTTGCGAGGCATGCAGTATACAGTACAGTGGGGGGAAGCTCTGCCCACTTTCCGCGCATCATTTTCATTGGCTTAAGTTGTAATTGCTGCATTCTCATTCATTTTCGGCTCGTTAGTCCCTCCTCCTGACGGCCATGTCAGCATTTTTCTCCTTCCATGGCTATCGGCCCCTTTACTTAAAAAACTCTTTTGTTCCCCTGCCTCCCCCCGTTCCCTCCCGCAGTCCGTGACTTCTCTGACCACCACCACCCCCCCACTCCCGTTTGTATGTTCTTGGACGCCCGCACTTTTGTTTACAATGCAATAGGTCTTGCGTAATTACGAGTCCTATTGCATTTGTAAATGCTTGTTTTCTCCTGGGATTGGATGGGTGAGTTTGCACTATATTTTGCCTGACCTGTCCTGTCCTGTCCAGAACACATGCGCATACAACGTCTTTTATGCAGAAGGAGTTACTTTAATGTTTGCAACACGGGCCAATTCAGGGCGAAAGGCAGAGACAGCACAAGCAGCGAAATGAAACAGGACAAAGTCAAGCGCGGCACGTTCCACTCCCTCCTCCTCACCCGCAGATCACCTGCCTGACTACTCTTCTTTGATGTGGCTTTTATTTTTTTTAATTACGTTTTTTAACTTTATTATAGCGCACTCGCGCCTTTCTGTTCTGTACTCAGCACCCAAAGGTTGTTTTAAGTTGCGTTTTTTGGGTTGCGCTTCGAGGATGCCGCTGGTGTAATGGCCACGTACTTTGGCAAAAGCTGTAAGAATATATATACATTTGGAAAAAATAGGTATTGTATTGTATCTGCCGCAGACTACATTATGTTGTGTGGCAAATGATTTGGCTTGGAAAATCACAGCTCTACGAAGCTGCAAGAGTAGTTTGGGCGCTATATAAATACAAGCTTTTTACCGTAATGTGCTTATGCAGACAGAATGCTTCAAAAGTGTAGGATGCTGAAGTAAATGTGAAAGCGCGCAAAGCGCTATATGAATAGACAGGCTTCAGGACCTACGGAAGGAGGCCGTGCTCTAGCAGGTGAAGAATGGGACAAACAGGTGAGGGTTGGGCACCCGTATGTCAGGGGGTGGCAGTTACAGAATAATGACAGGCATGAGGAGAGGTGGCAGGTAATGGAGGGTGAAGAAAGGTACTCGTGGTGAACAGAAGCAAGAGCAACGACCGGTACATTTTTTGACGTCTTTAGCACAGTAAACAACAGTGAGTGAATGTGGTCTTTATCCAGCCACTGTGGTCTAGGGTGACAGAGGAACACATTTTCCTGTAGACACTTCGCTATTAGACACCCTGGCCCCTATTCATAAAGTGCAGGTGGAGATTGACGTTTCTGCGAACTTTTCCTTTTTCCCCTATTCGCAAACATTCACGGAAGTACTCCAGGGCAAGCACGGGGTTCTAGGTAAACTTTTAGAAATTTCGTGTGAATTTTGTGATTTCACCTCTTACCCCTGTACAAAATGCATTTTTACGTCTCGTTGCTGGACCCGGTAGAGGTTGCTGGGTCCTGACAGGGGCAGCTTTTTTGCTTGGGGGTGCACTGTTAGGAGGCGGGCTGCAACAAGCACATATGGCCCAACTGGACAGTCCTGAAGAGAAGAGAGGCTACTCAACCGCATGTCTGGTTTCATGGCGCCACCGGTGTTTCCTCTGTCCACCCTTCTTAGCGCCCCTCAGGACATGAAGACTGTCCGACTTCACCGTGCACTGCTGGCAGCGGGAAAAAGGTAAGCAGGCAATGGAGTTATCATCTGCATGCACTTTTCGTTAGCTCGCGCCTGTGTTTCCCTAGTATCTCAGTAACCTCCCCACACTCTAATTCCCTAATTCCTCTAACACCCCTAATCCACGCCCAAACATCTGTTTCTCTCATCAATAGTTTCATTCCCATGACTGCTGTCACTGCTGTATTTTCCGTCATATGGTCTTACCTCAGTGACCGTCGTCCCATATTTCCTTCTTCCAATGTCGCCTCCTGTCCCTTTACTCCCTACTATCCAAGTTCCATACAAATCATCCTTTTTTTATCCACTTTCTATTTCGTATTCACATCCATACAACCCTTTCTCATACCATCCTGAGTATTCCCTAACCATGCCCACCCACCCTGGTCATCTCAGCCACATATCCCTTTACATCGTCCCCTCAGTCGTACCATCACTCCCTTGTGTCCCTCATGCTTAACTGCATTCTGTCCAAGTCTCTATATTTCTTTCTTCACAGGACTCACTCCCTCCTTAATCACCCCTTTTCTTCCAAAGTCCTTGCTGCATCCTACCCCCATATTCATGCGCCTCCCTTAGTGATATCCCTATTTTCTCATTTCTCATTACGTTTTACTATGTGTGGTGTTTACAGCTATACCAATTGCTCACAGTCATGGTATGCCGTGTTTCCTTTTCCCCAGTACCCATCTAATCATCAAACTGCATCTCCGGACTCCCGAGTTGCTTGTGTTTCTTTCCCTTATTTTACAGCTAACCTTCATTCCTGCTCCTCTCCCTAGCTCGGACTGCAAATAATGTTTGTGCAACACATGTTAAAACAAGCATTTGCAATGCAATAAGTATCGCATTCACGCCAGTTTAACCTGTTAACATTGTTAATCACAATGCCTTTTATTTATGTTTTAGGTTTTAAAACATAAATAAAAATCATTGTCAATTACAATACTAATAGCTTAAACACTCGCTAATGCGAGACCTATATTGCATTGCAAATGCTTGTTTGACTTACAATGCGTACTTCGTACAATGAAACCTGCATTTCTGTAGTCACAGACCTGTGATTTTGAAATTCCCACACTCTGTAACAGCAAAAAATACTTAATATATCAGGGAGATACTTACTTCTTGTCATTATTAGTAGATTTTTTACCAAATGATGGTGCTGTATCTCGGAAAAAGCATCGAAGTGCTCCACCTTATAATGAACTGTCCTTAAATAGTTTAATTGAAATTACAAAGCTTGTTTCCAAAGGACTGTAAAGCATTGCACAAAACTTAGTTGACCAGGCCTTCCCCATTTGAAGTGGGGGAGTAAAAAGACACATGTCTAATACTTTCTTTCTTTTTAATTAAAATACTCAAAACGTTAATGGTTCTGCTCACAAATGTAAAATCCTTGAAAGTTGGAAATGTGAACATATGTGTGGGCAAGGAAAGGCAGAATGGATGGATTGAACAGATTTGTATATCTTTTTTCAATTACGTGTGTCTTCTAAGCCCTTTTTTGAAAATTATTGAAGAAATGCTTAAGCTATGTGTTGACATTCTTCTGAAAAAAACAAGTGTTATTTCTATTGAACGTGCGGCTATTCGTCAAATGCAATATGGTAACGCTGTATTTTCCTGACACTTCATAATTATAAACTGTTTCGTGAGTATGCCAAACAATATGTAAAACAAAGCCATTATTTTCTGCATCGCGCAGAGGTATGTTTTGTTAATTGAGTATGGTCACATAAAGGACATGCAATCTTTTCGTTTTGAACATCATATCCACAGAATAAACATGTTTCAATAGTATTAAAAACAATTGTAATTCTTCATAATAGATTTGAAATGGGGCACAGATTTAACAACACTGTTTTATGTAGACTTCATGGTGCATTTCCTAATGTTTAGGTTCGAGGCCTCCACTATGCGTGGAACAAAGTACTCTAAACAAAAAGAGTAATTAAATGACGAATTATGTTAATACTATTGCAAATCTATCTATCTATCTATCTATCTATTTATCTATCTATTACTCGTCTGTCTGATACATCAAGTGCATGGGTCCACCATTGCTTAGGGTTAAGACCACAGTAAACATTAAACAATAAAATAAATAAAATATGGCCTACCACTTATAAGCAAGCATGAAATAATCGCGACTCTAAACATATGTACACTTAAACATATTTTATGTGCAATATTTGTATTGCAGTTTTGTTAGTTGTCTGAAGTTAACTATAAATACCTTTGTTTGGAAGAAGTTCCATATTTTGATTAATATGTGTTTCTCTGTGGAGTTACTCTTTCATTTGAAATGGCTTGAGACATAGGGATGTCATGTGTAACCCCTTTAATATGTATCTGCTAGTGATGATACGCATTACAGACCTGGATGCATATTAACATGATCCATGTTTGTGCACTGAGTGGTGTATTAAGTGAGCTCACTTATCATAAGTTTATTTGGCCTGAATTGGCCTCAAAATAAACCTGAAATCATTCCTTTATTTAGTACAACATGATATAATGTCCTGTTTGTTTAAATTGTCCTGGACTTCTCATCTATGTTGTTTCTGGTGAAATTACTTTCTATTCTTCATGGTGTGAATGGGAGTCCACTACAAGTAAATGTATATGGGGTATGCAGTTCCTAAAGAAGAATGAGTGTCTCTGTGGGTCAATGACTATTCTGTAGGGTACACAGTGGGCGTGACCCTGCAAGAATCAAAGGCCCTCACACACCTGGATAGGTGTCATGCTTCATCATTGGGCATTTGCTCCTCGTCGGGCCGGCGCTGCAATGTCCGAAGGGCACCCTCAATTGGGGCTCTTTGCCGGAGATCTTCTTGTCCGCCGTTTGTAAAGTGCGTGTGTGGGGGTTTAAGGATTAGATTGGTGTTGAGGTGTGAGGTTAAAATAGGGAAAGATGTACTTCTCAGGAAAAACTTTAATGAACAAGTTCTCTTACCTATATTAAAAATGTGTGGTGCTATCTTTTAAACTTTAGATATCTTAGATAGATATAGGTCAACATGATTCTAGTTTCCGTGTAGTCATAATAATGATCTAGTAGCTATTCATCAGGACCAATATCAACCTAATCTACTTAGTGATTCGAATTTTAAGGTATGGGTTCATTGATTTTCTCCCAATCACACATACCTTGGTTTTGGTATTGATCTGTGATTTATTTAGAGATGACCTGTAGTTCAAAGACACATAGTACACAGTAAAAATACAAATCAATATTTCTAAATCATTATTTTCAATGTTGATTCTGATTCGTAAATCGCGAAACAGGTGCTTATTTTGTTACACCAAATGCACGCTTACATGTTTGCATCAATTGCATGCTTTGTGCCAAAGTATGTCACCTTTACATATAAAAAAACACCACAGGACACACGCAACATAAATTAAAAGTCCATCACAGTTGATAACTTACCCAAATTTGGTAAAAAAAGTCGTGCCTCCTTGCACAATAACACGCCGTGTGCGTGCTGAAAAAGATAATCAATGTTTGGGTCAATTTGGCCCTGTTTGATTCAGAATCTAGAAAGAGTTCCGATCTGTGGAGCATTGGCGGCTATGCCGTACTTACAGTTTGGTCAGGACCGGCTCTCTGGATGACCTACCCTCATGTGCTGACTCAGAAGTGTTGGCTCATGAGTAATTTGGGAGTATTTGACCTGTTCCTGATAGATTAACAAGGACCAGGTGTTGCCGGTATTGCACCCACCCTGCGTGACTAGGCTGGTTTAGTCTTAATTCTCAAAGACCATCACAGATAAGGGACTACCATTTCTGGATCTGATGATAAAGAAAAGGGACAATGAGATAAAAACCAGCACATATAAGAAACTAACGGACTGTCACATGGACCATATGAGCATTGTCGTCTTACCTATGTTAGCATGAGCACGTTGTTGACTGTCCGCTGCTTTGCGCATGTTACACCACAAATTTATTTTGCTTGTACCACACTGAAAATTTCACATGGAACCTGCTGCTGTTTTTGCACTTTGCTCATTCCTGGGATTTAGCCTGAACATTGTGAACAAGGTTGAACAACAATGCTCCTTGTTATCCTGTTCTGGTCAGGCACTAGCACCTAGACAAAACATGCAGATGCAGCTGTTGTTTGGGAACACGTACTTTTGTCATATGAGGGTACACGGATAGGTAAGACACACTTGGAGAGGGACCTTTCCAGTCATAAGAGCTTAACAGCACCTGTGATGTAGATCTACCATCTATAGACTGAGGTAGGGTGTCTGCTGATAACAGCCAGAGGTTAACTAATATATAATCATTTTGCTTCTATACAAGAGGAGGGAAGTTAGGCTACTCTGTCGTATATCATAACAGCTCCTTTTATGATTTACGGACTACTTGATATGCTGACCGTATTTGTGTTAGGCGTTTTTCTACTGGTTGTGGCACGTATACTGAATACTAGAGCACTTTAGTTAAAAAATACATTTCAAACTTCTTTGTGTGTCTGTCAGATCTGATTGTGGACAAGTACAAGAGTGTGAGTGAAAGGGTGTGTCTTGCAACCGCAATACCTGAGAGATTCAGGAGTGTTGTGTTCTGGGGTGTCTAATCACTTGGTCCTCTGTGAGTGAGTAGGAGGGCAAGTGGGACACTATAGCTAGTCGGTCCTGGGCTCATGGGTACTAAGGTGGTAGGATAACTCAGTTACTGCCTTCTAAGGTCCCATAATCCCAAGCATAGTTCTGTAATTTCGCAGAATCCCTGCAACATGGCACCCAACGTGTGGCTTTAGTCCAATAAGGATAATGACAATTGGTTTAATTATAGTGTTAAGATGGCTGCCACGTAAGCAACCTTTTCCTCAAAATGGAGATAAATAACAGACTAAACCAGCCTAATCAATCCCCACTCAAGCGTTTGCACGCAGGGGGGGTCCAATACCGACAACACCTGGTCCTTGTTAATCCATCAGGAACAGGTTAAATACTCCCAACTTTCCTGTGAACCAACACTTCTGAGTCAGCACACGAGGGTAGGTCATGAAGAGAGCCAGTCCTGACCAAACTGTAACTACGGCATAGCTGCCAACGCTCCGCCGAATTGTACTCTTTCTAGACTCTGAATCAAACAAGGCCAAAATTGACCCAAACATTGATTACCTTTTTCAGCAGCAAACGGCGTGCTATTGTGCACAACTTGAGGAGGTAGAAATTTTTACCCAATTTGGGTAAGATATTAACTGTGATAGACTTTTAATTTATATTGCGTGTGTCTTGTGTTTTTTTTTATATATACAGATGACATACTTTGGCACAAAGCTTGCGATTGATGCAAACAAATAAGCATGCATTTGGTGTAACAAAAAAAATACGTGTTTCACGATTTGTGAATCAGAATCAACATTGGAAATAATGATTTGGAAATATTGAATTGTATTTTTACGGTGTACTATGTGCCTTTGATCTACAGGTCATCACTAAATAAATCACAAATCAATACCAAAACAAAGGAATGTGTGATTGGGAGAAAACCAATGAACCCATACATTAGAACTCCAATCAATAATTAGATTAGGTTGATATTGGTCTTGATGAATAGCTACTAGATCATTGTTATGACTACACGGAAGCTAGAAACATGTTGACCTATATCTATCCAAGATAACTAAAGTCTAATAGATAGCACCACACATTTTAATATAGGTAAGAGAACTTGTTCATTAAAGTTTTTCCTGAGAATTACATCTTTCCCTATTTTTAACCTCACACCTTCACACCTCAACACCAATCTAGTCCTTAAGCCCCAAAAACCGCACTTCAGTTTTCTCTTTTGTGTCCCTTTGTATTTTGTGCTGCTTTTTATTTGTGCCTCATTTCTATTTTGTGCAGTTATCTCTTTGTGCCATTTTCTCCTTCTCGCTTTTCCTCCCCCATTCCAGGCCCCCTCAGCAACCCTCCTGTACATTTTTCCCACCTCCCGCCTCCCCTCACTCCTTACCTGCTCCTCCCGTGCTGCCTCCCTACCTCTTCTTCCCACACCTAGAAATCCAGTCCACTGTCCCCCTGCACACCTCCCCCTCCCGGGACCTACTTAATGGTAGCCACTGCGTGACAGTGTAGCCTGTGTGCCACTGGAGGTCTGATTGTGCACCTTATGCAAGCCTGTCTGTGCCTGTCTGCCCCTGGACCATGCCCAGCACCCAAAGCTCTCGTCCAATCAACCCCCACTGATACTTCACAGCCTTCCTTCGATTGGTCTACCCAGAATGCCACTCACCACACTGCTGCACCACACAACACAGCAGGAGCCTTCACCTGCTCTCGCACAAGTTAACCATGCCACCCACACACCCTCCGACATCACATTACATCATAAACCCACACACTTACTCGCATGAATGCTGCACAACACGTGATCACTCAGCAATTACTCAACCGAAATCTGGCACCTACTAAGCAGTGATGCATCAGACCTCCTCTTCATCACGGAAACCTGGCTCCACTTCACATCAGCACTCAACATTGCCACAGCAATACCTGCAGGCTACAAGATTGCACAATCCTGGAGGAGGACCCGCAATAATTTTCAAAGACTCCATTAAGTGCTCAACCTCAGTTGAAACCGCCGCCCCAATCATGGAACACATACACTTCAAACTACAAATCTCCGAAATCTTCACCTTGCACGGGACCCTCGCCAACTGACCAGCTGGACCAAGCACCACATGTACTAACCTCATCATCTACTTCGTCACCTCACTCACCATTGACTCCAGAGCCTACTTACTGCTCGGCAACCTCAACTTCCATCTGAAAGACAGGTCTCACCACTGCCCCACAGAATTCCTCAAAAGCCTGGGCAACATCGACCTGTCAAAGTTCATCCCAGGTCCCACACACATTGCAGGACTTACACTGGACCCCACCTTCACCAATACCAACAGCATCAAATACATAACTACCATTCCGCTCATATGAACCAACCACTCCTTCATCCTCTTTAACATCGACACACCACAAGTCAACGCACCCACCAGCACCAGCCTTCCCAACTGCAGCTGGTGCAAAATCTCCTAAACAGACTGGATTCAATGCCCTCACCATGAAACAACCCAACCCCACAAATGACCTCGACCAGGAAATCACAGTCTTCAACACTTGGATCTAGTACTGTGCAGGCTTCCTTGCACCTATTAAAACCAACAAACAAAGAAGACCCAACAAGAAATCCAGCTGGTGCACAGAGGATCTCCGAGAATCAAAACAACACTTCAAACAACTGGAAAGGAATGGAGAACCAGCCACAAAACCGCCGACAGAACTACCTACAAGGCTGCTCTCAGATGCTACCACCAGTAACTACGAGACACCAAAAAACGTGCACTAACTGCATGCATCGAAGGAAGTTCCAATAGCAGCAAGAAGATCTTCTCAATTCTAAAGGACTTCACCACACTTCCTCAACTGTCAACAACATCCCCCTCACAAGAACTATGCAATGACCCATCAAACCTCTTCCACAGCAAAATCACCAATATCTACTGCAACTTTCCACACAAGCCAGAGCCTGCAAGCCTCACTGTCAAGCTACCATCCACTATCCAAGACAACTACGTAACTTAATGTACACCCCTCACCAGAGACAACACAGCATCAACCATGCAGACCATCCACTTTGGTGTCCCACCAACCCATGTCTCCACCACATCTGCAACTTGGGAACTTCCCCAACCAGCACCGTCCTATCCCACATCATCAACACCTTCATTGCATTCGCAACAATTCTTAGCTCAAATCATGAAACATTTTGCCACATTGCCTTCATCAGATTGAGAATCAACTTCTGTTTAGGAAGGCCCTGAAGATATTTTAATAGTTACTACTGTTTGCTTTGTAATGCTCCTCTCTACACTTTAAATTGATTTTTGATTGTGTCTAGCACCAGGAAGCCACTACATATTAATAGAATGTGCAATACAAACAGAAAAATCAATCAAGCGATCAATCGGTTCATTATTCAGTCATGGCTACCTTATTACCGCAGAGTGTGTAAAATATGTGGATATCGTGCTGAGAGGGGCTGATTCTAGAATCTCTTGCCTAACCATGAGGACAGCTCCCGACTGGACATGTCAGTCACATGAAGTTAAAAAAATGTAGGGTCTGATTTAAATATCGGCGTTACTGGTTACTCCGTCACAATTGTGATGGATATCATGTCTGCTGAAATATAAATCCCATAGGATAGAATGGGATTTATATTTTGGCGGATAGGATATCCATCACCATTGTAATGGATTAACACATCCGCCGATATCTAAATCAGTTCCTTAGGGCCTGATTTAGAACTCAGTGGATGGGTTACTCTGTCACAGCAGTGACAGATATCCTGTCCACCGAAATATAAATCCCATAGGATTTAATGGGATTTATATATCAGCGGACAGGATATATGTCACCGTTGTGACGGAGTAACCTGTCCGCCAAGTTCTAAATCAGGCCCTTAGTGTTCAGTTGTTTCGAAGTCCATTGAGTCTCTTAAAATATATCCATAACAATGATCATTCAAGTCTTCTCCACGCCAGCTACTTCTGTTCCTCAGAAGTTATAAAGTATGCATAAATAAATTAAATTAATAGATGAAACTTTAATAATATAGCATAGAAATAAAATTGAATAGCAATGATAAATATCTGTTGTTTCTAAATTAATAACAAAAGGTGTTGCGTGTTCTTTAGTGCACAGTTTGAGTGGTCATATCTATAGAATCTGAGTCAAACATTAGGGCAGAACCATTGTTCATCATATTAATGCTCAGTAGTAGATGTCAGAGAATTATTCTGATTTGGCTTTCAGTAGAATGGGGACTGGCCTTATTAATATTTCCCAGCTGTAATATTGATTAAAAGCAAACATGGCAGCTGTAATTCCATATACAGATGGAAGCATATGGCGAGTGTACTCATTAAATTCACGCTAAGAGCCACAAAAGTAATTTCTTTGTTCATTTACATGGCCAGTAAGTGTAAGACACAATCATCTACATCATTTAATCACATTTCAAAAGTCTCTTTTGTTATGGATGGTATTAAGAAAACCCTGTCCAACGACTTAGTGCAGCATATGCAGGTGTAGATAAGAGGTGCTGCTTCTTTAACACTTTATCATTTTATGACATTTTAATTTCACAGTGAGTATGATTAATACCACCGGGGAATCATTTATCACAACCACTAATTCAAATGGCGGGTACTCTCCTACATCAGCTGGCAGTAATACTGATTTCCTGCTGATATTTACCGTAGTTTAATAAATGAACACTCTCTCATTATTGATACTATATTTATTCTCAGTGCTGACGGGCGCCCTGTGCGTGGCACTTGCCAGCTTGAAGCACTGCGTGGAACATGCATTTTTTAAAAGATACTCTGTTCAATAGGAAAACACGTGTGGGTATTTACTGGCAACACAAATAATGTTCTTTTTAGAAGTGGCAGAGGCCCGTGCTGCTTTTGGACATACGTTAAAATGTTTCAGATAACAGAAATGTGATTCATAATGTTAAGTCGAATGTGATAAGTAGACAGAAGGAAGGCATCGCGACGCTTGCCTTTCTAGTTCGAAATGTATTTTATGAGCACTCGTACATGTTCAGCATTGATGGAAGCTTGGTGTTGATTTCAGGCTGGCCTTTTGGATCAGAACAAAAAATGTATATTTTTTTGTTCATTGCCATGTATTCTATTATGCTGACGTGTAGCTTGTCGGCCACTACAAAGTGCATATTTTCCGGTCCCCCATTATGAGTTGGCTGGAGCGGTATCCTGGACAGGCGCTGCTGCTTTGGCCAACTCTGTGGAGTCCGTTGATTCTGGATTCAAAATACGGGGTCTGGAAACACTGGGCCCGGTTTTTATCGGATACGGATTCACATTGCGTCAAACTGTAATCGGGGTAGGGGCAAGAGTGCTTGCAGAGACTCTGCCTGTCCCTGTTCAGAATTATGGGGGAACAGGCAGTGTCAATCTGAGAAAAGTCACAGCCTCCTCTCTCCCTGCCCTAGTGCAACATCCCCTCCACAGTGGCCTAGCTGCAGATATTTACCACCTGTTTGTAGCAGGGGATACACATCAGCATTAGTCTGTCTGGAATGGGGAGATACTGTTTGGTCTTCTGTTGGTCTCCTCATTACACTGTTGTTATTATTGTTGACTGCTTTTGTCTTTACTTTCTCTATCTGTTCGCCACCGACTTCTGCTCCCGCTGCCCGCTTATTTTTTCACCGTTTTCCCTCCTGCCTCTGGCCTCCCGCTAACCCCGCCCACCACCACCCAGTGCCCTTCCCTCCTCCCAGGATCTACTTAATGGAGGCCGCAGCACGCCAGAGACAAGCCAGTCTGCGCCCGTCCACGCCTAGACTGTGCCAAGTACCAGGAACCCTGGCTCTCCCACTAGCTGAAGATACACCGCCACTAAGAGCTGGACCCTGGACTCCACAACAACTGCTGCCGTACCTCGCCTCGATCTACGGTAGGACCTTTTACCTGCTGCCACTGTCTGTTCTCCTGCAACACTGAAAGAACTTTCATGCATGACAACCATGACCACAACGATCATGACTGCTTCAGAACAACTCCACTGTCTCCTGCTCAATGCAAGATCACTTTGCAAGCACGCAACCGAGATCTAGGACACCATCACCTACCTCACCCCTGACGTCATCTTCTTCACCGAGACCTGGCTCAAACCCGCATCCGCGGCCAACATCACTGCAGCAACTCCAGACAGGTAGAAGATAGCACACCAGGAACGCATCAACAAGCACGGAGGTGGAATCGCCATCACCCACAAAGAAACCATCTACTGCACCATTGCAGCTGATGACACCACCCTGATCATGGAACACCTCAACTCCAAACTGACAGCAAAGCCACCATCAGAGGTACCCTTGCCTACAGGCCTCCTGGACCACGCCCCAGTCTCAGTGACACCATCCCTGAATTCATCGTCCTACTCACCATTGACTCCAAGCATACCATTGTGCGCGGAGACCTCAATTTTCACCTTGATGACCTCCACGACACCAACACTACTAACCTCCTCGAAAGCATGAACAACATCGGCCTCACCCAACTATTCACTGACCACACATACCACGCAGAACACACGCTCAACCCCCATCTTCACCATCGGGGACAGAGTCAAGTATGGCCATGTCATGGAGCTCACCTGTACAGACCACTCCATCTTCCACTTCACTATCTCAGGATCCCCCAGCACCACCACCAAACCTCCCAGCACCTCACACCACATTTGGAACAAAGTATTCAGAGAGCCAGTGGACTGACACCCTCAGCACCTCACACCCTGACAACAACAGGCTGTAAAGAACGTCTCCGCCTCTATCACCTATTGCGCCAACAGAGTTGCCCCTGTCAAGCCCACCATACTCAAGAGAGCCACCAAACAGGCCAGTTGATACACCACAGAACTGAGAACCACAAAATGCAACTGAAAGCGACTAGAAAGAAATGGTGCACCAGCAAGGAGCCCACAGACTGAACCACCTTCAAGACGTTCCTCAACCAATACCACTAACTCCTGAAAAAGACAAAAAGGAGTTCGCTAGCCAATCACATCGAAGCCAGTGCTATCCACAGTAAAGAACTATTCAAAATCATCAGAGAGTTCATCAACCTTGCTGCCACCGGAAATATTATTACCTCTTCCCAGGAACTTTGCAACACCTTGGCGGACTTCTTCCATGACAAGAGCTCCACCACCTACAGAAACTTAGAAACCCAACCTGCCGCTGCCAACATCCTCAGCCTCCTTGTACCCACAGATGCAAACCCAACCACTTGCTCATCACCTGGGACGGGCTCACCACAAAAGGCACAACAGCCATCATGAACTCCACCACATTTTCAACCTCAGGAGCAACATAATCAGCAACAAGCTCACCACCATTTTGAATGCTTCCATCACCTCATCCCCCTTCCCTGAAGAATGGAAAAATGCAGAAGTCAAACCCCTTCTCAAGAAAACATTTGCCGACCACAGCGAACTCAAGAACTACCATCCCATCTCTCTGCTCCTCTTTCCCACCAAGGTCCTCGAGAAGGCCATCAATCGCCAATTCATGGAACACCTGGAGAACAACAATCTTCTGGACTCCTCCTAATCCAGGTTCTGCACCAAAACACAGCATCGGGATCACCCTGATCGCTGCCACCGACAAAATTAGAACCCTCATCGGCAGGGGAGAAATGGCAGTTTTGATTCTCCTCGACCTCTCCGCAGCGTTCAACACCACATCCCACCACACCCTGATCAAGAGGCTTCATCACATTGGAATCCAAGAAAACAACCTTAAATGGATCGCCTCCTTCCTCACCAGAATGACCCAGAGTATCCATCTCCCACCTTTCACCTCAGAACCCAAGAACATCATCTGCAGTGTTCCTCAAGACTCGTCCCTCAGGCCCACACTGTTCAACACCTAAATGACCTCCCCGGCCAACATCGTCAGAACCCATCTCATCCTGTCGCTATCCAAAGACCCCTTCACCCACGATGCACAACTTTTGCATGTGCATGTCGATCGTCGCCGACTGGGTGAAAAACAACTGCCTAAAACCCAACACAGACAAATTGGAAATGCTGTTCTTCGAGAACAACACCTCCCTGTAGAATGACTCTTGGTGGCCTTCCGAGCTAGGACCCTCACCCACTCCAACAGACCACACCCGCAAACCTGGCATTATCCTGGACAGCAAGCTCACCATGAAGAGCCAGATCAATGCAGTCTCTTCTGCCTGCTTCCTCACTCTTTGTATGCCTCATAAGCTCTTCAAATGGCTCCCCGTCAAACCAGACAAACTGACACTCAAGCCCTAGTCACCAGCCGGCTGGATTATGGAAACGCATTCTATGTAGGAATCACCACGCACCTCCTGAAGAGACTACAGACCATACAGAACTCAGTGGTCAGACTCATCATCAAACTCCCCAAAACAGACCCAAATCACCCCCACATAAAGAAGCTCCATTGGCTATCTATTCAGAAGAAATGCCAATTCAAGATGCTGACCCACACCTACAAAGCCCTTAACAACCAAGGACCAGAATACATAAACCACCACCTGAACTTCCACTAACCCTCCAGAAACCTTCTCCTACCTTCCTGCAAAGTCCTTGAATGACCTCCCTCTTCACCTCAGGACCTCATCCTCTCTTCTTGAATTCAGGAAAGGACTTAAGACCTGGTTGTTAAACTGAATCCCTGAACCTGCAATGTTCTCAGCGCCTAGATACCCTCGTGGGTGATTAGCCACGCTTTTCTTTTATAAATTCTGGTTGATTAATTGATGTGCTAGGCTGGGGGTGGCTTAGAATAGCGGGTGGTTTGGAATGAGGGTAGTCCGAAGTTCTTAGATTTCCCTGCTTGGAACTCTGTACGGGTGTCTTGTGGCAGTTGGTCCGGGCGTTGGAGCCGACAGGCGAATAAAGCATATACTCTTTACTTCCATGTCTGGAGCTGCTTTTCAGCAGGGTTTCCACCCCACTCAACCAACAACCCAATTTCTCGCAGATATGCTTCTGGTTACCATTATGCTGCCTGCTTATCAAAAGTGACATATAGAGTTTCATATTTGACTTTGACCTTGTTTGTAAGGAACAGGTTTCTTCAACAAGGTAAACATGAGCCCTTCAGTTGAGTGCAAAGCTTGTGTGATTCTAAGTAGCCATAGTTGTACTGCACAAATCCATGACGACCTGTAAAATTGTATTGCTAAAAAATGTAAACATCTGTCATTTTTACAGTATTGCTACAGAAAATGAATAATATTTATCTTTTACTGTGTATCATATCAAATCATTTTTATGTATGTCTAAATTACTTTTACTTACATTATAATAATTGTTTTTTTATTTCTGACTTGACATCACTGTAGATTCTGCTACAAAGAGCACAATGAATACACACAAATTGAGGCTGCAACATATGATAGACATTGCTAAACATTTTCATCATATGGTTGATCATATTGACGGAAAAAGATCACAAAAGGATGCAGCATCCTATGGAACAAGCCAACCACCAACATAAGCTTCAGAAAGCACAATATCACACAAAAAGGGTAAAACAATAGTGCTTCTGCTTCTGATTTTACTGTTTTACATGCTTCAGAACTATCAAGTTGAATTACAGAAAAGAACATGATTTTAAGAAAAATTGTAAGAGAAACTAGGATGCTAAGAAAAGATTTGAGCAACTGTCCAAAATATGTAATGGCAGATTTTAAGGCATATTAAAATAGGAAAAAAAGCAGATCCTTAATAAAACACTGCAGCATGTTTATAGAGTTTTCCTAAACATTAACTCCTTCAGTGTTGGTGTCAGTCAATGACCAATTTTTTTTGTGTAATGGAGATCAGTGCTCAAGGTGCACTGACCTCATTACACTAAAGTGAAAGTAAAACAGACCAATAGGATCATTTTACTTTCATTGCATCAGTGCTCAGGGGCATGTCTCAACTCCGAGCATTAATTGGGGTAGGAGAGGTATCATTGGAAAGGGAAGAATCTCACCTTTCCAATGACCTCTTTCAAGTGGATCCCTGTTTGCGGATTGCCATAGGAGAGAGATCCCCAAGCAGGTATTCACCCACTAGACACCAGGGATTTTAGGGGAGCCATCCCATGAGCAAGGGGTTGTGCTTCCCCACCCCCCTTTTGGAACAGTCTGTCGGCCTCCCCCAGGGGGTGGATGGGGTAAATATTCCCGATTTGCACCCCCCCGGGTGGGGGCAGAAGGCCCACAAAACAAACAGGGTCTATTTTTAACATAAATATAGGGGTGGGGCCTGCCCACTATGGGCATGGCCATGCCCCCACCGCCCAAAAAAAACAACAGTAACAGTCTTTTGGACCCCCTACAGGGCAGATGGGGGTGATTACTCCCAATCTGCTCCCCGGGGGTCAGAAAGCCCTCTAGACTCTAGGGATGTTTTTTTTAAATATAGCCGTGGAGGCTGCCCACCATGGGCAAGGCCATGCCCCCATCCCATTGAGAGAGATAGTCGTTTTGCCCCCCCTGGGAGGTGGATGGGTGTTATTACCACGATGTGCCCCCAGGAGGCAGAAAGAGGATTAGACACCAGGGAAGTTTTTTTAAAAACAACAAATAGGGGTAGGGGCTGCCCACCACAGGCATGGCCATGCCCCCAACCCACCAAGAAGCCAGAGAATCTTTCTGGCCCACGGGGGCAATAAGCCCACTATACATCATTGTCTATTATTAAAATAAATATAGTGGTAGGGGCTGAACACTATGGGCATGGCCATGCCCCTAACCTCCAAAACTACAGTGACAGTCTTTCAGCCCCCCCAGAAGGCAGATGGGGTGATTACTCCCAATCTGCCCCCCCCCAAAGGGGCAGAAAGCCAAAAAAAACAGGGGAAATAGTGTCTTTCTGACCCCCTAAGGGCAGGTAGGAGGTTTGTCCCAATTGGGGAGATTGCCCCAAATATGCCCGGGGGGTGGGGGCAGTGGGATTTTGCCTTTTTTTGTTAATTTTTGTTTTTGATTTTATAAAGAGAAAAAGGTGAGCAAGCATAACTATACCACAGCACAGTAAGCATCTATCGGAAAACTATAAGCCAGTTCCAAAATGCACGGCAGGTTCCACATCATTAGAAAGCAATACATGACAGACATTTCCCCAGATCAATCTTACACTCATCCTCAGAAGTATCCTCGTCTCGATCACTCCTCCTCCCTCTCTGAGCTCCTCAGGAGGCCACCGCCTTGTCCCATTTCTTGGGGCATCCCCTGCTTTTATATATTGCCATTTCAGTAAGCATGCACCTGTCCATATCATTTGGCAACCCTGTGGCTGTGGCAGGTCTGGTGCGCTCCACTTGTGAGCAATGTTTCTCTTGGCCACTCCTGGCCCTTAGGGAGAGCCATATTCTACCATATCGGGGAGGTGGTGTGTCACCCCAAATATTGAGTATACAGCATTTGATTGTATCCAGCACTTGGTATCCTGAAGCTGTGTGCATCATCTCTCTAATGGAGGATCAATAAGAATATATTGGGGGATTTTGCCTTTGTGGGAAAAGAAACTGGTGCAGGTGTTGCACTCTGGCATTGGCCACCCCCCCACCCCCAACAAAGGAACAAACCAGTCTTTTTACCTCCCAGGGAAGACAGGAGTTTTGCCCCAATTTGTCCCTGGGGGACCAGAAAGCCCACTGTATGGCAGGAATATATATTTTTAAAATAAAATAATGGGGTGGGTCTGGTCCATCCCCTAAAGTCTCAACAATCATTCTGCTCCCATGCTGCCTAAGAAATCCCATTCCAATGGCAAACAAGAGGATATTTGATTTCTTTGGGTTTTGGTTTTTGATATGGTCCAGGAGAGTGTGGCTAACTCTCAATATCGTTCCACTTGCAATGGTGAATGGCTGCACTTGTTGGGATTGGGTAGGCCGCCACCTGTGATAACCTACCAGAACCAGACAGTTCTGAAAAGTAGACACCCAGGGGAGTCCAGGATGGTGTGCTTTACGTGGATCTTACAGTATTTCCTTACCAACAATGCCCTGCAAACAGCAAACATTGACAAAAATCACTGTAAGGAAAATGCCTGGAATCTGTGGGGAGCCACAAATATCCTACCATACCACCCAGCATTCCCCCAAGTCTTCCGATAAGAATAGTTCCTCACTTGTGTGGGTGGGCCAAGAGACCTAGACACAGAAGGCCCTAAGCGCGACGTGGAAAGATCAGTGATAGGGGTAGCTGCAGGAATAGGGGCTGTGCTTGGCCATCCCCCATGTAAACCTACGAACGACAGACATTTTTGAAACCTAGAGAATAAGGGGATTTAAGGGTGGTGTACCTCGCATGGACCCCTTTGGTTTTCTTACCCACAATGGCCTGCAAACCTCAAACTATGCCTGAAATCCACATTTTCCTTACATTTCTGTAATGGAAACTTCTGGAATCTGCAAGAATTCACAAAAAATCTACCAAGCAGCGTTACCCCACTTGTGATGATAAAAGTTGCGCCCCTGACAGGAACGGATCAAATCGAGCTCAATGGAAGTCCCCTCGCAAGGTCTCCTAAGAAAACCTCATGGGATCCACACAAGGCACGCCACCCTAGAATCCTCTGGTTCTCTAGTTTTCAAAAATGTCTGTGGTTCATAGGCTTACATGGTTGGCACCACAGCACAGCTTCAAATACCACAGCTACCCTGATTGCTTATCTCAGAATGTTGCGCTTTAGGGCCTTTATGTACCGTGGTCTTTTGGCCCACTCACACAAGTGGGGTACCGTCTTATTGGGGGATAAGTGAGAACTCAGAGAGGTAGGAACTATGTGGCTCCTCACAGATTTCAGAACTTTCCGCCAAAGAAATGTAAGGAAAATGTATTGTTTTCCAAAGTTTGAGGTTTTCAAAGGTTCCTGGGTGAAATTACCTAGTGAGAGAACATTAGAAGAAGGCCAATCTAGCGGACGTGGTCTTTAAACCTGGCCAGGCATTGAAAGGCAAAACATGAACATGGCTTCCATTTTATGAATGTTATGCAACTGTGTTGAAAATGTGGAACCATAGATAAAGAACTTAATGTCAGTACTCAGCAGAGCTTGCAAGGGTCAGAGGAATGCATTTAATCCCATGTACACTTGCCAAGCACTATGTAGGCTTCAACACTGTGGTTCATATTCAATATGTAAATGCAGATAGAGGCTCTTGTGTATAATCATAGAGGAGTGTACTTTCCTATCTGAGTTGAAAAGTGAAGAGGTCCTTTGAGCCCAGAAAGGCATGTTGGAGGATCTGCTTGGTGGCCGAGATGGATCTTGCAGGGTCGTATTTGATCAAGCCCTCAAAATACTTTTTAGGATTCTGTTTGACAGGGATTTGCACAGTGATGCTGATTGAGGTCATGCCTTGGAACATAGGCACATTTTGTAAAGCTGTGGTAAAATGAAAGGTCATTGAATATGCCTATTTGAGTCTTACCACTGCAGAGAAAACAGGCGCTATAGGCAGTCAAGAAGAAATTACAGTACTTAAAAGTCCCATAAACGCTCAATTGGCTCAGGAGACATAAAATGACTTACTATCAGAAGATGTTTGTGTTCTCACAAGAGGAGGCTACCCGGTACTATCTCAACAAAGTTAAGAGCCTTGCTGTGTTCCGGTCATATTGCAACATCCGTAAGAAGTAAGGTTTTTCATTTCAATTAAAAATGGTAATTTGCAGTGGTCTTATTTATTCATGTAGCAATTATTTTCACTCCAAGGGCCTGATTTAATTGTGGGCCCCTCTTGTGGAGGGGCCACCCACCACATTATAAATGACTGCCAAGCAGGGAGTGATTTATAATACGTTGGCAGGAATCGTCGTTATGGCGGTTCCTTACAATTAATTTTGCTGTTTGGTGCAGGACATCTTCGTGCTGACGCAGACCTGAACCAAGCAGTTTTCTTTTTAATTTTTAAAAAGATAATCCCAATACCAGATTTTCTTTTTGAAAATAAAAAAATAAATGCTCACTTTGACATGGGTGTCATTTCCTTTGGTGAGGGGAGCATTATTACCATTCTAATGTTCCACACCACCAGGGCTTGGCAGGCAAGCCCTGGTGGAGGCAGACAGTAAAAATGGATGTATGTCTGCCCATCCTAATTGGGTGGGTGGAAATATAGCCATTTCTCCGACGGCCCCTACTCTGTTGGGCTATTGGAGATGTTTGCTATGACCGTGACGGAGTTATCAATGCAGTAGCCAAACTTATGGTTTACTCCCATCTCGATCGTGGGGTTGGACCATTATGCTGGCAGTATGTTTGCTCTGTCGCCATTGCAAAGGAGTATACATAATGCCAACATATAAATTGGGTCTAAGGGCCAGATTTATCAATCCTTCATGCAACACAGAATACAGCATACTTAGAAAGAGGAAACAATACGGAGAAATAAATATATTTCTTTTAGTTGCACCTCCCCTGGGAAGGCGTAACATTTTAACGCATTCCCAGGTCTGCCAGTCATGGTATATCTGGGAATGCACTAAAATCCATGGGTGGATGTGTGGAAATACCTATGCTCCACACATGGAACGCCTTCCCAGGGCAGAGTAAGTCAAGGCAGCGACTTACGCTACCTTGCGTTACTCCAGATTTACCAAGCAACGCAGGGCCATGAAAGTTGGCCTGGTGTTGCTTGCTAAATCTGACTTTGATATTGTGTTGCTGTTGCAACACCACGCATGAGACAAGAGCACTGCAATACTAAGATAAATCTGGCCCCTAACTCTTTAATCATTGCACTCACTACTTGTCACCATTACAACACAAATATCAAATGTTTAAACTGACTTTATAGAAAAGTACATTCAGAAATATGTAAAAACATATAATACAGTCTACCACACTGCAAAAGTCAACTGCTTCTTCTTCTTCGAAAAATGCAGTATATTGGCCTACTGGCATGTGGAATATGATGCTTTAGAGGCAATTGCTTTAGCTTTAGTTCTAAAGGACCACTCATACAAACATTGTGAAGACCACTCTTATAAACCTTTCCCATCACCTGAAGTCTATGCAGTCAGTCTGTGAACGATAGTATAATTACTCCTCTTTCCTAATAAGAGGTTCTGGCAATAAAGAGAGGAAGGCAATTCATGTGCTGAAGTTTCCTTTCCTTAATAAATGTTGGTATAATTTCTTGAACAGACAGAAGCCCAGATTTACTGAGGATTTGAGCTGACATAAACTGAATGGTGTCCTCTTTTCAGCGCCAAAAAACCTTGCTGCTGCGTTGCGTCAAGGGGTGATTGGGACAGATCAGTAGAAACACTGCTGCAATGCCTGATCTATTAATATAGCATGACCGAGCATTGCATCAAAAGAAAATGTCTACATGAAGTAGGCGTTAAGAAGGGGTAATCTGTTAATATCTAAAAACAAAAGATGTACTATAGGTGTGCTGCTGCACACAGCATACGTCCAATTTGTGGTCTACTTCTGAGTTTGTCTAAGCATAATAATTTGTACTGAGAAGCATGCTACCAGTACCAATGCTATGCTAAACAGTACACACTGACTTCTGCTCTATAGAGTGAAACTGTGCGTCACACAAGGCAACCTTGTTAGAGTGTCAGCACAGGGCATGGCAGAAGGAACAGGCCAATGTACTGTGTTGTTCCCCTGACCCAATACAGTGCAGCAAAAAATAATAAATATGAGCCAGAATTGTAATGCCATTTTTCACACTTAAGGGCCAGATTTACTAACATTTAGCATCATTGGCTGTGCCTATTTTCTCGCACAGCCACAGCTCAAAATGAAAGTAGATATATACAAAACCACGCAAATGGTGATTTGTGCCGCTTTGCAAGGCTTTGTAAAGAAATGTAAAACAATGCAGCGAGTTGCACTGCACTGCGTTACATTTCATTCTGGAAAGCTTTCCATGGGCGAAGCGTAGCCTTCCCATGCATTCACCAATGGATTTCATGCTATCCCAGATTTCTAAAGGTTTGTAAACTTGAGAATGCATGAAATCACTGTTATTTCCTCTTTTGATGAGTGCTGCATTCTGCAGCAAAATAAAAAAATGCCTTGAAGGAATGTTCTTGTACAGAAAGGTATCCCTGTCTGCACAAAAACAATTCTCCTTGTAACATAGGCACCCTTGCACCATGGTGCAAGGGTGTCTGTGTTGGCGCTAGACTGCCTGAAGTGCACCAGCGCTATGGGAGAGGAGAAGTCTGCCATATCTTAGTAGATAAGGTGCATTTCTGCTCTCTACCTTCCACGCAACACAGCACAGCAAGATGCCTTGCTGCACCTCATTGTGTGAAAGGTTAGCAAATCTGGCCCTAAACTTTTACTGTTTACCCATGGTGCAAGGGTGTCTGTGTTGGCACTAGACTGCCTGAAGGGCACCAGCGCTATGGGAGAGGAGAAGTCTGCCATATCTTAGTAGATAAGGTGCATTTCTGCTCTCTACCTTCCACGCAACACAGCACAGCAAGATGCCTTGCTGCACCTCATTGTGTGAAAGGTTAGCAAATCTGGCCCTAAACTTTTACTGTTTACCCATGGTGCAAGGGTGTCTGTGTTGGCACTAGACTGCCTGAAGGGCACCAGCGCTATGGGAGAGGAGAAGTCTGCCATATCTTAGTAGATATGGTGCATTTCTGCTCTCTACCTTCCACGCAACGCAGCGCAGCAAGATGGCTTGCTGCACTTCATTGTGTGAAAGGTTAGTCAATCTGGCCCAAAACCTTTACTAGAGTAATGTGGCACTGAAGTGTCCTGGTTGAGTACTTTTGTGTATGTTCAAACAGTTTGATGGAATCTTTGAAAATATCTTTTTGTTATATTGGTTTGAACCCTAAAATACTCCTGTAATTTGGCTGAACGATAACATTACAGATTTTTAATTCTGCAAGAAAACCGACCAGGGCACTGTTTAAGAATACGATAATGCAGCGATAATGCAAATGGAACTGATCTTGAACAACAGAGATAACTTACCGCAGTCTTACCTCAAGCATTGTCAGCCTATTCATTTTTACAAAGCTCTGATAAATTCACTGGCACTATGTATGTAATAAAACCCAAATATATACGAGCTCACAAGCTATGTGTGCATTGTGATGCAGAGCTGTGGTCATCTCTATTTCATTTTTGCTGCAATGACTAGTACAGTAGAAATCCATACCAAGGAAAACACGATTTGCCGACCCTTCAAGAAGGAAACAAGCATTTACAAATGATTTATCTTTTTTCTTGTTCAAACCTCATACGAAAAACTAGACACTGGCAAAGATGTAGCTGTCCTACATTTTGGACAGAGGGTTGAGTGAGCTTGGACTGGTGTATATATTGTATATGTTTACTTGCACTGGTTTCTATCTGTCACGTCTTGTCACAGGTATGTGCTCCTACTCCCATCCATCTGTGGTCCAGGGAATTAATTATTAGCTGTCCTTTCCACTCTTTTCTGAAGGCATTGCCTCTCAGGATGTCATGCTATGATGTGACAGGAGTCTGCCACCCAACATTTTGACTGTCAAATGTGTTCTGCCAAGTTGCAACCCCATCACCAATCCTGTCTCCATGGGGGCACCACAAAAGCTGTGACTGTGTGCCCTATCTGAGTGGCAGGCCACAGCAGGATTTGAGGATCTAAAGCGAGATTCCAGGACCATGGCGATTCAAGGATCTAAAGCAGAATTAGTGGATTGCGCAGTTTGCAAAAGCCACCCGCAGCATGTGGGTAGGCACTTGGCTTTCCTCCTTGTAATGAGATGGATGCTTTGCATGTTCTCTGCTCTTCACCTGTGTTTTTCTGCTTGTAATCTGGGCACTCCAGTCGAGGTTATCTTCAGTCTCCGCAAGTGGGTCGAATTATCCCCACATCATTTTAATCCAATACCTAGGGACTTATTAAAATTCATAGCGTCCATCCGTGAGATAGTTTTATCCCTTCGACTCCCCTCTGCATTTGTGTCCTCAGAAGATGTGCCATATCAAGAGTGGTTTCACCTTTACCCTTCCTGTTTTTAGAAAAAAAAACCACTTGAAGAATAAATGCAGTCTACATCCGGATGAACCACAAAAGTCACAAAATAAAACTGTGCTTAACCCTCTGGTAGCTTGGCATAAAAGCAATCAGGAATAGCTCAGAGGCAATGTGTATAGTATGTATGCAGCACCAGAAATAAAGTGAAAACACAACACAAGAAAGATTCTGATTCAAGTTAGCAAGAGTTAATTTTAATTTATAAAATTACCCCACAATAGTAAAAATTCAATCAGTAGAAAGAGAGCTAGGAGTTTTTAGTTAAAAACAGTGCCAAGAGATTGTGCTGGACTAGGTCAAAGTCACAAGTTCAGGGTGACCGCAATGGAGTGTTGGCCAGGTTCAGGATTGAGTTTGACGCGCTAAGAGTTGCACCTTTTTATCCTTTATGCAAGATCAGCGTGGCATGGCTCTCTGTGGCTCTATATCCCTCAGCGTTGGATCTGCTGAAGCCTTTGTGTAGGATTTGGGTGGCTCTGCAGGGCTTGACATCACTCTGCATCACACTATGTTGATTTTGGTGTGGCTGTGATCAGGAGCTGCGTGGTGCTGCAATGTAAGGTCATGCATCTTGCGTCGAACTGCACTGTGCTGCAGTGGTTCCAGTGAAGCTGCCAATCAGGAGCTGCTAAGTGCTGTGATTTGAGATACAGCATCGGTTTGCACCGTACAGCATCGGAACTGGCGAAACCTTCATTTATGCAGGGAGGGGTACCCTCTAACTCCAGCCAAGTGTCCAGGACATTGAGGGTAGCAGAGTGGGCCAGGTCAGGTCCATTGTGCCTGAAAAGCTGAGAAGAAGAGGCCTCTGGATGCGTACTGTGTCACTGTTGCTCAAACAGGAGGTCAGTTAACTAATCCTTCAAGTCACTTCTGGAAATCCAGGACTTAAGGCAAGCAGGCCCAGTTTTCCTTCTTCAGACTGCAGAGCAGTCCTTCTTCTGAAACTTCCACAGGTCCAGGACTGTTGTTATGTGAGGTTCTGAATGTGCCAGTGCAGGCCCAGTTTTCCTTCTTCAGACAGCAAGACACATCTTCTTCTGAATCTTTCACAGATCCAGAAGTGTTCTTATGAGAGGTTCTGAAGGTGCCACTTTTATCCCCAGTGCCATCCTGCGGGTGAAGGATACCCATTTGTCTAACCATTCACCTTTCCTGGGTTTGACTCCTAACTGTCTAGTATAACGAACATCAGGCAAGCTTAGGTGTGAGCTGCATTTGTCAGTGGCAGGGCAGGCAGCCCTTAGAAGACAGGATGGGGTGGGCATGCTCTGAAGCTACACTTTGAAGCTCAGGGAGGGCTGAGTACTACCCCAGGACATCCTGCTCAGGACAGCAACACCCTGCCCCACCCCAATACCTTTTGTCCATATGTATGGCAGTAATACACAAAACACTAGTGGAGAGCCGTGGACGGAAATGTGAACCTGGACACTGGCAGAAAGGTGCATTTGGTTTAGGCAGGGAAATAGCAAGTTTCTAAAAGAGGCATTTTCAGAATAGTTACTTAAAATTCGAATTCACCACTAAAGATTACTTTAAATTGCAATTTATTTGAGTAGAAGATGCATTTTTCTACTTGTTCCCAAAGTAAAGTTATCGCTTTTTAAGTGTAGTAAGGTAAACAATGATGGTTTAGGCCTGGCAAAATGTGTATTTGGTAAGGTCAAATGGCAGTTTAACACTGAAGATCAGGCTGCAGTGGCAGGCTTGAGACATGTATACAGTACTACTTTAGTGGGTAGCACAATGGGTGCTGCTGTCCACCAGTAGCATTTAATCTACAGGCCCTGGATAGAGGTTTTGCTATTTACTAGTGATTTATAAGTAATTTAATTGTGCTAATTAGGTGTAGGTCAGTTTTACCATGTTTTAATGAGAGAGCTCAAACACTTTACCACTGGTTAGGAGTAAAGTTCACAGAGTTCTAGTGCCAACAAAAATGAATTCAGCAAAACAGGGGAGAGGAGGCAAAAAGTCAGATGAATACAAAGCCAAGAATGTGGGGTCCAACAACCACCATTATGCCTAGACCTACTTTATGGCAGAGGCAGGCACCATCAAATTGTATATCTCTACAATACACCAGGAATTACCACCACTATACCATGGGCAGCATTTCATTTGGCATAGGCAACAATCCATGGATGCCCACAAGCTGGCAATAGCCATGACATTGTGTCAGTGTTATTTTATTGTCAGGTGCATTATAGCATGGATACCCACAAGGTACCAAGAAATGTTATGATTATGCAGGAGCCAACATTTGAGCCATGAACAGCATCAAACGGATGTCCTCTAATTGCCAATAATTATCATCAATTTGTGAATGCTTTTATTTTACCAGTGGTGGGTAATGGTTATTGTTAGACCTGACATCCTTGATGTGGCTTTCCCCCAGACTTTTTTGCCTTAATTCCTTCTGTTTTGCCATTTTTTGGGCTCTAGGACCCTGCACACTTTCCTACTGCTAATCACTAATAAGTGCTTGTGCTCACTCCTGTAAACATAATAAAACTGGCTTACACCTAATTGGTGGATTTAATTTACTTGGAAGTGTCTAGTAAAGTGGAATACCATATACCCAGGGCTGGTAAATAAAGTGCAACTAGTAGACCTGCAGCACTGATTGTGCCACCCACATAAATAGCCTTTTAAAACCTGTCACAGGCCTGCCATTGCAGCCTGTGTGTGCAGTCATAAATTGCCATTTCGACCTGGCAAAATAAACCTTTTGCCAGCCCTAATCCTTATTTTTTAATACATATAAGTCACCCCTTGTGTAGGCTTTAAACAGCACATAGGACAGGGTGCATTATATTTAAAAATTTGGATATGTACTCCTACGTTTTACATGTCCTGGTAGTGAAAAACTCTCAAATTCATTTTCCTCTATTGCAAAGCCTACCTCTCCCAAAGGATAACATTGGGTTACCGTGTTACATTTAATGAGTGATAGCTTTTGTTGGGAGCAGGTAGGAATGTCATGTTTGGTGCCTGAGGAATTGTAATTTTGAACCATCTTTAAAGGTAAAGTCAGATTTAAAAGTAAGGGGCAGAATTGGTGTGAAGAAAACACCGACTAGGCATGATTGATTGGGCAATGTTTTAGTTGTTGTTGCTGTTGTTCTTTCCATAAAGTGAGAAAACTTACAGAAATTAGGAAAGGTCTCCTACGGCTGGATGGTTAGCGGTTAGGAGCCCTTTGGGACTCGAAGCAAGAAAAGAAAGGGGGCAGATCTAACCAAATAAGCCTACCTATTCTGACTCTGGTTTTTTATGAGTTTATTATGGGTTCTTGTTCTATTTATTTTTTCCTCCTACTAACAGCCCTATCACAAATCTCACCGGTGGTGTGGTGAAGGATAGATAAAATCCCTGTAATTAGGGAACCAACACATATACTTAGCACTCCTTTCTGTCTCCTGGAGGTGCCCTAGGAAAGAAGACAATTCTTAAAGGAGAAGAAAGAAAAGAAGAAAAGGAGATCTTAATAACCTGATGTTGCCTTTCTGTTTATCCCGATCATATTAAATACTTCATCATTAAGAAGTACATCCAGCCTCTACATCTGTTTATCCAACCTGCCCTCCCACATGATTCTAAGTCACAATTCTGAAAATGCTATTTTTTGAAAGATTACATTTTCTTGCCATACCCATTTTGTGCCTGCAGTTTGGGTTACATGACTAGGTGTAATTGGCAGTTGGACTTTGTGTATTCCTCCAGGAGAGCCACACAATAGAGGGTCTAGGTGTTGGCAGTATGGGCCATCATGACTTGGTGAGATTGGTGGAGCTATCACCTGTCACACTCACACTTCAGAGACAATGACTCAGCTCACACATAAAGAGCTTCACACTAGCCTATTGTGCTTGTAGACAGACTGGGACCGGGGCAGGGAGCCAGGAATTTCCAGAAACCTCTGTTGGACAAGGCCCCAAAGTTTATTCCACTTCAAAGTGTGCAGCAGGCATAAACATGGGACCCTCAGCCCCCTCTTCAGTACACTCCTGGACCTGTGGATACTACAGAAGAAGGACTGCCCTGCTGCCATAAGACTGCCCTACTGATCGAGGCCTGTCCTGCTGTCTCAGAAGGAAGACTGGATCTGCACCCTTCATTCCTGGCTGAAGTGACTCCTAGGGTCAGCTGACTGACCTCCTGTTCTGAGCTACAAGGACATAAAAAGCTACAGAGGCATCTCTGCAACTGCCCAGCTGACTTGCTGCACTGGATGTGCCTGGACCTGCCACTGGACCTGTGTAAGCCCCGCTGGCCTCTGCTGGAGTGAGTTCCTAATCCCCAAGAGGTGACACTCAAGTCCTGGACCCTTTGAGTGGCATTGATTGAGCTCCTTCTAGGAAAAAGGAGAAATCCTGAAGTTTTGGACTTTTTGCAACTGTGAACGGGCCGGTTCATGCCAAGATGTTGCCACTCATGCCAACGTGAATCTCTGGTGAACCCAACTGTTTTGCTACAGCAACCACCAGCGATGACCAGCAATGTTAGAACTGCACTTTGCGCTACAGTATTGACAGCCTGTGGTGACTGTCAGCATGAAGCTCCTGCAATGACTGTCCGGAATGCCCAATACAATCTTTGCACTAGAGGGACGACCATCTGCGAGGCCTGACCTGCCTTTCATGCTCCAGCAACAACCATTTGTGATGCTCTCCATGCTCCTCGAAGCCTCCTCCACCGCGAACCGGAATATTTGCGCTGGAATTTAGAAGGTTTTCAGTGGGGTTACCCTGTTCCCTGTATCGGTCATGCGCTTCATCGTGGTCAGCCTGAACTTGTCACTTTCACCCGGTCTAGAACAACCAGATAACCACAAGCCGCACTTTGTGCTTTTACACTCTGTATTCATCTTAAATCTTTTAAATTGCGTATCTCCAGTTCGACTGATTGGATTTTGTCATGTTGGTGTCAAATAATGTATTACAATTTACTAAATTTGTCTAAATTGGTGTGAGATTTTTTCTTGCGTTGTGGTTTCACTTTATTACTGTTTGAGTGCTTCATAAATTCTTTACACACTGCCTCTAAGTTAAGCCTCTCTGTGTTTGTGCCAATCTACCAGAGGGTTAAGCACACATTCATTTAGTGACTTTTGTGGTTCACCCTGACAAGGATTGTGGCTGTTGCTTGAGAAGGGGTCAAAGCTCCCTCAACCAACAGCCCAATATTTCACAGTTATTTTATCATAAATGCTCCAAGGCTGTGAAGAAGTACCACCAGGATAAGCATATTCCCAGTGTGGGCAATATGCATCATCCCATGGATGCTGACAAGCTACCAAAATCTGCCTCCATTGCGTGAGGGCCAACATTTCAACAGGGTGGGAAGTGTTCACAACACAATTCTCAAGCAATTACACAAACAAGCAGACAGACACAAACACACTCACAATAATACATGCACACACACACACAATGGTCTTCACAGACAAGTGTACACTCAAAGGCACCTTCACACACGCAAACACACATCCACAGAATCAATATTTATGTCACACTTACTGTCCACTGCCAATTTGCCTTCCTAATCTCCAATGGTTTGCCAAGTCTGGTTACTACCGCTTGATCAGTGCTCCTTGGAGCACGGAGGGGCAGATAGGAGTACCTCAGGGGGTCTCAGGGATGGGACATGTACTATGGCCTGAGTGATTGGCAAACAAACGGGAATGCTTTGGGGGTGGGACAAAAGGGAATGCTTGTTCAAAAGAAAGAGGCACGTAGGAGAACAACAGGCTATTAGGAGTGCTTTCAGATAGAGGGAGTGGGCAATTGAAGCATAAATAGTTTATTAGTCAATTAAAACCATAAACATGATTCAAACATACAATTCAAAAGGTTTAAAATGCATACTAAATAGACAAAAAAATTGTCATACATCTACTTCAGCCATTGGACATCTTGTTACTTCACCTTCACATTTTCTAACTTTCCTTCCTAAAGATATAAGTAAAGATACCAAATGCAGATATTAAATGGATTGAAATGACTAATCAGGGACTGGTCTTTTCCCTATTGGGTAAAGTGCAAATTTGCAATATGGACAGGTGGAATTCACATATGTGAATCTCTATAGATAGTTAAAGTACTTAAATGCAGGACTAACGCGGGTATATGTACGATGCTAAATGAACCATGGTTTTTCCCCCTGTGAAAGTGCCGATGTGCAAATCTATGCAGCATTAAAATGCCAATGTGCAAACTAAAAAAGTGCCAAGTTAAACAAATTGTTACCTAAGCATAGCGGGATAGGGCCTGGCTATTATGGCGGTCCCTAGCAGCCTGTCCTTGGGGTTTGCCTACTCATGTGAGATTTACCTTAAAAACTACGGATTTATCGCATCCTAAAGTCGGATTCAAGGACCCCCTCCTGATTACTCAACACTCAACCTATATGCTAATCGATTTTTTGAAAATGTTCAAAAATTGGGCTAGTCTAATGTTCAACATTGTGTTACTTGGGTCCACAGACTTCACCAGTGCAGACTTACATAACCTAATTCTCTGGTCAAGGAACTCTCATCTTAATGGAGATCTTCATTGGTCCATCAATACTGGACAAATGCATACAATATGGAGAAATGTCTCATTCCCCTGATGGCATAAGCAGCAGGACCGATCTTCACTTAAATCAACCATCCTCCATTTTGGCATGAGTTCTAGTGTTGGTATCTCGCCAAATCTTAGGGCCAAAAATGACTGTTTGATATTCCGGTGGAAAGGTGCTGCAAGCTGGGGTGATTCTCTTAAAGTGGAATATGATTTCAGCACCAGCCACCCATGACGACGTCTAGACAGGCTTTCCTTATCTGCCGTCCAGCTTTGCAGTCTGGTTGATTTATTTACCAATTTCTTAAAAGTTTGCCCAGAGATATTAGAGTTCCACAGGTCATCCAGTTCAAGCATCCTAATGCTATTTTCAAGGTGTTTCATGTGGAGGCCATTTCCCTGTTGTAAGTTGATTTCGGTCCAGACTAAGTTAGCCAGAGTGTTTTCAGCTGCTGCACTCAGGTTATAACAAAGCTTTACAAATGCCGCCGGCCTAGCAAGTGTCTGTTTTGTAAGTAGAAATTCTAGCCGGAGCTGTGCAGGCGAGGCTGACCTTGGGAGCCTAAAAGTTTGTTTATAGGCTCTTATCAACAGTTTGTCTTGCAGAGGAGCCTTGGCACCTAGAATTATCTCCGATCCGTATGCGAGAGTTGGCATCAATTTGGCTTTCATAACTGTTCCCATGGGTTTCAGATCGTGACCTCGAATGGATCTGGCCAGTGGCGAGAAGCCATAATTAATGGCCTGCGCATTTGCCTTCTTCTGGGAAAAGAAGGTGCCGTTTGTGTCTATTTTGACTCTTAAATATACATAGATGTTAACCTCATCAATTCTATTTCCCTTAAGAAGCCATTTTTGATTTTTCTTAGGGGCACGATTACATGCCATCACACTTGTTTTCATGAAATTTACTTCCAGGCCATTCTTTCCAGTGTAAGTCCTAAGGGAATTAAGTAGCCTTTGAAGGCCTATTCGAGTGTTACTAAACAGTACTAGATCATCAGTATATAGGATGTGCGACATTTGTCGTCCTCTAATGCTCGATGCGTGAGCAATCTGCTCGTCAAGCTCTGTAGGGAGATCAGCCAAAAATAAATTATAAAAGAAGGGGGCTAGGACACAGCACTGTTTTACGCCAGTTGTTGCTTGCACCTTCTTTGATAAGCATGAGACATCTCCGATTTTTATCTTGACCCATGTGTCCAAGTATACCAGCCTAATTACTCGTAAGCTGTTGGGTGGAATGCCCCATCGCTGATGGTTGACCCATAGCTTGTTCCGAGGGACACAATCAAAAGCCACCTTAAAATCAACAAAGCACATGTAAAGAGGTGTCCCAGTTGCTTTTGCTCTGTTTGTAATTAGGCTCAGGGTCAGAGTGGTCAATTGAAGCAGGGCTGCTTTGGGGGTTGAAGAGAGGAAACCTCTGGATAGGGGACAAGGGTAGCATCTAACATGAGAGGCATCGGGTGAGCTTGGTGACTGAATGTAACTCTTGAGGAGTGAGTGTTTAGTTCGCAGTGGAATAAAAAGGTCTGGCTCTGTGGCAGCTTTCCTCTCCAGTGGAGGGATTAATTTTGTGGCACCTTCTCCCTCCAGTGGAGGGAGACTTTCTCAGATTTTTTCCCTTGACAGAAAGGGTAGAAGGCGGAACCCATTTTCATTTTTTTGCAATGCAAGAGGAAGGTTTATCACACCTGCAAGTCACCACGGTTGTTTCTTGAAGACGTGGGAGGAGTCCATGAGAAAGATTCCCATCATGAGTTTTGCCTCAAAGTGCCTCATAGTGTCATTAAACAGTGTCACTGAGGTGACTTAGTGTGTACATTCTGGGTCTATGAACATGTGCTTCCAGATAAATGGGATGATTGAAATTCTGCAACCTAATCCTTTATTGGCACTAATTCCCCTCCAGTGTAAAAAAATAGTTTGGAATTCCAGTTGTGGTGTGTACACTGTTAGGGGTGAAAAGAGCTAGGATTATCTACAAAGAAATAAAAGTTTGTGATTTATATAGCACAAGACTAAATAAAAAGCAGTAGAGCGCTGTATCAAGAGAAGGGTTTTACAGCATTGTAGGTGAACATGCAAGAGATCTAGTGGAAGTATAGGACTAATAGTAGCATTGCAACTTGTAAGTGAGTAGAAAGGGCAGTGAGCTACCAATAGGATTTTGGAGAGATAGATTTACAAGGGACAGATTACATGAGTTTCAAACTGCATTGCTGTACAAAGCAGAAGGAAGAAAGTTATGGAAGACGACAGGTGGGTGCTCAAGAGATGGTTGGGGTTACACGATGTTAAGATTGGGAATGAAGAGAAAGGAGAGGGGAACATGTTTTTAGAGGGTTCAGTTCTCTGAGGTTACATTCTGATAAGATATTGTTACAAGATTAGAGGTTTAGCTGTTTCCTGAAGGCAATGCAGGAAAGACATTTACTGATCTCTACTGATATGATATGGAATTCCACCTCATCTAGGCACAGAATGAGAAGTTGAGAAAGACTGACTCCTTCTTGCACTTCCTGGATTTCCGCTTTGCTAGGATACTTCTATAACTCTGTGCATCTTGCATCACCCTTCAGCATGGCTAGATCTTGCTAGCTGGTGAGGTGAAGTGTCACGCTTAACTGCTTTGAAGACAATGCAACAGTTCTTGAATGGTATGTCACAGCTTATAGGGAGCTAGTGTTGTTCTGAATAGGTATGACCCAGATCAAGAACGAGTGAAGCTGCATTGTGAAGATTTTTTGAGATGTCAGATGAGGCTTCATCCTGAAACCTTTTACTTCTTTGCAATGTGAGCCCACTGATGATAACGGTGTCTATGGTAATGACCTGACACATTTAAATTGGCCCCATTTCAGAAAACCTTCTTTTTTATTAGAAAATAAATTTGCCTCCATGTGTATTTTACTATTAATTATTTTATCAATACTGACTTTTTTGGTTTAGTTACCATGTCACCCTAGTGCATTTGATGCACCCTTTTCTTTTGTTTTTGAATCATACGAAAAGAGATCTCATATTTAGTTTGCGTACTAATCATGCTTTTCTTTACATTTGCTACTTGTGTCACTGATTTGAAACATTAGATAGTTGTGGTTACATTCTCCTTCGCAAATTTTTTATTTCATGAAGATTGTCATTTAAAACTTCCAAAATGTCTTCTTGCTTATAAATCCCTAGTAAATGGTACTACACATACCCTGGGCCTGTAACATAACCACTAATAGTGGGCCTGCAGCATTCATTCTGCCACCCATTAAAGCAGCAATTTAAAAATGTCTCAGGCCTGCCACTGCAGCCTGTAGTGCAGTTTTAAACTGCCACTTTGACCTAAAAAATAAATGTTTTGCCAGGCCTAAACCTTCCTTTTTAATACTTCTATGTCACACCTAAAGCAGGCCCTTTGGGCTCATAGGGCAGGGAGGGTGCATAGTATTTAGTTTTTACATGGCCTAGCAATGAAAATGGAGGAAGAACACCTCTAAATATTTCCCAAGAAGGGGGACGAGGATCCCCAGGAGTGAGATCTACTGCTGGATCAAAAGCTGGCATCAGTGTATCCTACTCTAACCTGTCCCCTGAGGAACTGAAGGACAGAAGGACAGAGAGGAAATTCAAACTGCAGCTGGCCAAACTGAAGTTGGCTGCAGATGCAAAGAAAGCTGCTGCAGAGGAGAGAAAGGCTGAGCTGAAAGGGCCTTGGAGGAAAAGAAACTACTGTTGGTTCATGAGGTGAGTCTTAAGGAGCTGGACCTGAAAGCCAAACAAATCTCAGGGTCCAGCAAAAATGGGGGAAGCCACAACCCACTGCAGATAAGAGAATCCTTATACTAAAGCCATGGTGCCTAAATGTGTGGTCGGAGATGACATAGTCAGTGGTTTGAAGCCTATGACGTAGGCCTAGTCCCTGAGGAGGATTGGGGAACCATTCTTTGGTAGCAATTACCACGGAGTGAAGGATTCTTTGTTGGCCCTGGGGAAGGGTGACAGGTTGAAATACCCCCTGATGAAGGTAGTCCTTGTCAGCAAACATGATTATCCCATTATTTCCTTGAAACATCAATTGAATTTGCCAGTTGTTAGACCTGGCACCATTGGCGTGGGTCCCCCCTGCATTTTTTGCCTTTGCCTCCTGTGTTTTTGCTGTGTGTTGGACTCCGTTTTGCTGGTCTAGATGCTTTGGGCACTTTGCCACTGCTATTCAGTGCCAAAGTGCAAGTGCTCCCTTTGTAAATTATTGTTATGGATTGGTGTTTCCATGATTGGCTATTTGAATTACTAGTCAGACCCTAGTACAGTGCACTGTGTGTGCCCAGGGCCTCTAAATCAAATGCTGCTAGTGGGCTTGCAGCACTGATTGTACTACCCACAGAAGCAGCCTGTAAAATGTAACTCTGGCCTGCCATTGCAGAGCCTGTGTGCAGTCTGGTACTGCCATGTCGAATTGGCAAGTGCACACACTTGCCAGGCCCTAACCTTCCCTTTTCTTACATGTCAGTCACCCCTAAGGTAGGCCCAAGGTACCCCTGTGGGCACAGTGCAATGTATGTGAAAGGTAGGACATGCCCTGATGTGTGTGGCATGTCCTGATAGTGAATTACTGCCAATTTAGTTTTTCACAATTGCAAGGCTGCCTGTTCCCATAGGATAGAATGGGGAGTTTGTTTATAACATCTTATAAAGATAACTACCCCTGGGAACAAGGTTGAAAAATAACATTTAGTATGCCTGAACTCAGAATGTTAAAATGCATCTTTTAGTGATGGTAATTTTTACAGTCTGTGTTTGAAAATGCCACTTTTAGAAAGTAGGTATTTTCTTGCTTAGCCATCCAGGGTGCCTCTGCTAGGTTTGTATATTGCATGTCTGGCTTTTGGATGACAGCGGCTGGAGAGGAGCAGTGGCTCCAGAGAGCCTGATGAGTCAGGGCTGGGCTGAATAGACCTGGGCTGCATTTAGAGTAGGGGGAGGAGATTTCCTTTCACCTTAATGGGCCTGGTCTGCCTTCAACAATGCTATCTCCACCTCCTGCCAGGAAGCTGCACCAGTGAGGACAGAGCTGGTTTTGGCTGGGTACAGACACTCTCTGCCTTCATAGAACAAAGGATTTTTGTGTATAAAAAGGGGCCCAGACCCCAGACTTTTAGATCACTTCTGGGAATCAAGAGGAACCTTTGCCAAGGAGAAGAGCCGGAGAAGCTGAGGAGGAATACTGCCCCTGTGCTGTTTGCTGTCTGGGGTTGGCCTGCAGTGGCTACTTGCTGCCAAGGAAAGGAGAAGGGCTTTGCTGTTTGCTTGAAGAAGATCTCCAAGGGCTTGAAACTGAGCTTGCCTCCTGTTCTGAAGTCTAAGGGACACAAAGACTTCCTTTCTTCTGTCTTTCTGCATCTGGAACTGCTGTTTCAGCTGCCACAGAAGGGAATTGCAACACCAATGCCAGCGAGCGATGCCGTAACCTGCACCAAAGCCGTGGACACTGCTCGTGAAGAGCATGATCTACTGCCCCAACTTGCACCGTAGGCCCGACGCCTGCTGACTCCGTGCCTCATTGACTCCGAAGCCGCCACTGAGGCCGCTGTTGGCACCAGAGCCGAGGACACCGCTCGTGACGTCCACGATGCACCGTCCCGACTCGCACCCCAGCCCGACTTCACCGACGCTGGTGCTTTATCAAGGCGGAGCCGATACTCGATGTGGGGTGACTCCCGAATCCATCAATACCGCACCGTTGTAAGGAGCCGACGCCTCGCCGCTACTGTGACGTCACCTCCCCGACACAGTAAGGAACCCACGCCTCACCTCACCTGCACCGCAGTAAGAAACCGAGGCTTCACCTCCCCTGGGGTAGTAAGGAATCGCCGCCGCCCGGCGCCAACGAAGCACCACCTCTTTGCTTTAATCACTTCCAAGGTACTGTTCTTTGGGGGTCTGCTTGACTCCGCGCCTGACGCCGCGCACTTCGCGGTCGGCACCGTTCTTTGGGATTTTCATCTGTCACAACATCGTAGTAACTCCAAGTGGAGTTATTTGTTGCTACAAACTTTAATGGAGTGAATAACCTATTTTTAAGGATATCTTGATAACTGTATTGTGGATTTGTTGTTTTGGTCTTGTTTGGTTTAGATAAACATTACTTATTTTTCTGAACTGTTGTGGTGTCCATTTGTAGTGTTTTCACTGCATTACTGTATGTGTTCACAAATGCTTTACACACTGCCTCTGAGATAAGCCTGTCTGCTCGTGCCAAGCTACCAAGGGGGTGAGCAGAGGTTATTTTAGTAGGGTATCCCCCTTACTCTGACTAGAAGCAAGGGTCCCTATTTGGACAAAGGTACATACCTCTGCCAACTAGAGACCCCCATTTCTAACACCAGTGCTTATCTATATTATTGATTAGCCAAGAATGGTCTGTGCTATTCTTGTTTTAAGATACTCACTTTTGATTACTATTGCCACTTGTGTGCATCACCGATGAAAAAGCACCAAGCAAGTTTTTTCACTCACACCCACTGCACCATTATACAATGCTTTTATAAAGAAAATTTTTCTTGACTATTGTTTTGAATAAATAAGCATTTGGTTGGTACCATTGTTGCATTTATAGGTCCAGGGACAATTGCTTAGTATTAGAGCACCCCAAGACTGACCTTAGTGAGGCCACTTCTGACCTGGAGGTGCTGCCTGTAGGGTCACGCAGACAGAGGACAGGAGACCTGCACCAGGCATCCCCTGCAGTACAGGGATAAAGTATGTCACCCTTTAGTGGGTGGTGGTTCCCCCTAGAAGACCTGGCTTGCCGGACACCAGCTTAGCCTCTGGGTACAGACGCTGGGCTGAGAGGCCAGTTTCAGGATACCACTTGAGTTTGTGGGAAGGAGAGTGGAAATAGGGTGCCTAACATCCGGGGCTCTTGACTCCCACTTTGACAAAATGCAAAGGTCTGGGAAACCCCAGAAGCAAGTAGAAAACTCCTTACCATCCCCAATGCTGGAATTGGTGCCCATCCAAAGCCTCCAATTGGAGCCTCTACCTAGCAGTGGCTGGCCCGTGGCCTGGCTGTTGACACTTACAGCTTTCAATGGTCTCTGCTGGTTTCTGTCTATATGGGTAGAGTTTTGCCTGGGTTGGGGATGGAAGTGTGATCCAAACGGTGGAATGGGCCACATCACCACGTTGGCAGTGGTGGTAGTGTCTGCCAACTGGAAGGCATTTGTGAGCAAGATTTTGTCAAGAGCTTCACAGATGGGGTCCACAAGTTCTAACGCACATACATAAGTGCATTCATGCATACATGATTTTCTTCCAAGCTTCAGGCACTGAAGACAAGAGACAGATTTGTTACAATAATCCAGATGTAGTAATTGATACAATAGTCCACCACACCAACAAGCTGCAGACATCTTCTATGTTTTTGGCATGATGATGAGTCTTTACTTTGTGAATGATTTGGGTTAGGCAGCATAATGCGCATGACTAGAAAGCTGGTAGTTTTTCCTAGTCTACGTACTGAAGCGACTTGACAAAATGCTGCTTAAAGGTGTATTAGTTAAATACATTTTGTATTAGCAAAGTCATTCACTCCAGGAAAAAAATATATTATCAAAGTTCATTGGTTAATGAATAGTTCATATTTTAATAGACAGTTTGGAATCTTGGTAGTCTAAATTTGCATTGGAACTAGTCCTTATTAAATGTATTAAAATGTACAAGTAAGACTAATGTAGATATTTATTTTTATAGTGATTTACGAGGCAACACCCACCATGTAATAGAGTGTGGTCAGGGGAGGCATACATGAGGTGGTAGACAGGAAGATCACAGAGACAAGGAACAGAAAGGTTTAACACATAAGTAGTAGAACTGAGAATTCATTATGAAATTACGATATTTAGTTAAAATGATGAGTCCAGCACGCTAGAACATTATTAACAATACATGAACACGTTGTTGCCTAAATACAAGATTAACCTTTCTTTATCTTGCTATAAACATTGCTCATTGATTATATAGTATCTGTTCTGCAGGACTGGAAGCTGTAATATTTCTGGCAAAATAGGACAGGTTTCAAAATTAAGTAGTGGGAAAAGTGAAATGTGTAACAGAGTAACATAATTATTCAGGTGAGTTAAAAGTGTTTGCTCAACCGCCAGGATTTCTAGCATCAAAAGGAGGAGGAGAAAACAACACTATATAAACTGTGAATGCAAAAATCATGGATGAGCAATGACTCGTGAAATTTTTACATAGCAGGCATTGTATATCTAGCTTCCTGACAAATTTGGTGCAATTCAATTCAGAGGTTTTTGGTGTAGCCCGTCTTAAAGAAGTCAATGGAAAATGCATGGGGATTCTGCATTTTGGGACACTCCCTTTTTTCTTGGCCCCCGCTTGATGGATCACCCCGAAACTTTCTAGGAACAAGCTGAGGTGGATGAACTTTTTTAAAAATGTTTTGTGAAGATTTGTCTATTCCAAAGGTGCAGAAGCATGCCATTATACCACCTGGGAGTCCTATTGTTTTGTCTGAATGTAGCTTGCTAGAAAATGCCTCAGTTTATGTGGATTTGTATTTGTTTCCTTTTGTGAAAAATGTAAGTTCTTTTGCCAAAGACAGCAAAGACTTCATAAGACTCATAAATGGAATACAGGGGGAAGAGAAGTTCTGGCTATATTTAGCCTATATCCTTTTTTCTCACATGCGGCTACGCTGAAAGCAGTGGAATATTTTCTGATGAGCAGATCCTTGAAATACTTAGAGCATAAGATCATGGTTCTACAATTGATTGAATTCTGTCTTACCAAAAATACTTTTTCACTTGCAGACCAACTGTATAGGCAAAAGCAGGGGACTGCTCTGGATACGTGCTTCGCCCCCAGTTATGCAAATTTATTTGTGGGCTGGTGGGAGAAGCATGTGGCCTGGGCAGAAGAACATAAGGAATGGGTAAATAGCATGGCACTATGGGCATGATATATCATTGACTTATTTATTGTGTGAAAAGGAACTAGCCATGCAGCTGAAAACTACATCTCCACCATGAATTTTAACACATTAAACTTACATTTCACCAATAATATCAGTCTGACCAATGTATCCTTTCTTGACCTAAGAGTATTTGTTCAAGATAGCCAACTGCAGACGTCCTTATATAGGAAGCCCACTGCAGACAATTGTCTGCTGCATGCTAAGAGTCATCGTCCGATTAGCTTAAAAAAGAGTATACCGTATGGCGAGCTACTGCAGATTACACACAACTGTTCCTCTGGAATGCATTACCAGACAGCAGAAAACAAGACTTTGGATAGGTTTAAAACACAAGGCTATTCTTCAGATGTTCTCCAAAAGGTAAATAAAAACGTACAGACACAGGAATGTCACCGCCGAAGTGGGCGTACCCACCGACTGCATTGTGGTCTTTGTAGTTTCAAAGTTCTCATGTCCATAGTGGTATGCCGCTGTGCCTCCCAATTGACTTAAATCCCTATAGTAGGTCACTGCACAAGGTGAGGCTGGGTCCCTGCTCATATTCACCACGCCAAAGTGGTCACGCCGTTCATTTGATGCCCGTCGTCATCGGCGTAAAGGAGCTGCTCATCCGCAGCGGGGCGTCTCGCGATCTGGCATCGACCGCTATATATTCAAATGCAACACACCACAGTTGAGGCGCCACACACGGTCGTGTTCAGCACCTTTTATTTGGCAGGATAGCAGGGAAACAGCAACACCCTTCCAGCTTTAGTAAATGGCCAAACGCGTTTCGGGCTTTCTGAGCCCTTGTTCACTGGCATCTAATGGGGGAAACAGCAGCAAAGGATTTTCGCCGCACTCGCGACGATTCAATATAAATCCCGCCCAAGTGGGCGTACCCACCGACTGCATTGTGGTCTTTGTAGTTTCAAAGTTCTCATGTCCATAGTCGTATGCCGCTGTGCCTCCCAATTGACTTAAATGCCTATAGTAGGTCACTGCACAAGGTGAGGCTGGGTCCCTGCTCATATCCACCACGCCAAAGTGGTCACGCCGTTCCTTTGACGCCCGTCGTCATCGGAGTACAGGAGCTGCTCATCCGCAGCGGGGCGTCTCGCGATCTGGCATCGACCGCTATATATCAAAATGCAACACGCCACAGTTGAGGCGCCACACACGGTCATGTTCATCACCTTTTATTTGGCAGGATAGCAGGGAAACAGCAGCACCCTTCCAGCTTTAGTAAATGGCCAAACGCATTTTGGGCTTTCTGAGCCCTTGTTCACTGGCATCTAATGGGGGAAACAGCAGCAAAGGTTTTTCGCCGCACTCGCGACGATTCAATATAAATCCCGCCCAGGTGGGCGTACCCACCGACTGCATTGTGGTCTTTGTATTTTCAAAATTCCTCCCTCAGCCTGACGCTCTTCAACGTCTACATGGCTCCACTCGCCCCCATCGTCAGAACCTACGGACTCAACATCGTGTCATACGCAGATGACACCCAGCTCATCCTCTCCCTATCCAACGAGCCCAACACCGCCAGACGCAACTTTCGAGAAGGCATGGAAGCCGTCACCAAATGGATGAAAAACAGCTGCCTACAACTAAACACCAACAAAACAGAAGTACTCATCATGGGCCCAAACCCCGATGCCTGGAGCGACACCTGGTGGCCCCCCGCCCTTGGAAACCCGCCAACCCCCACGGACCACGCACGCAACCTGGGAATCATCCTGGACTCCGAGCTCAAAATGGACCGCCAGATCAACTCTGTCTCGTCTTCCTGCTTCCACACCCTCCGCCTCCTTCGTAAGACCTTCAAATGGATCCCCTCGAACACCGAAAGACTGTCACTCACGCCCTGGTCACCAGCAGACTCGACTACGGCAACGCACTCTACGCCGGAATAAACAAAAACCTCACCCGCAAGCTACAGAACATCCAGAACGCCGCCGCAAGACTGGTCCTCAACCTGCCAAAACACTGCCACATCTCCCAGCACCTGCGCACACTCCACTGGCTCCCTGTCGAGGCGAGAATCACCTTCAAGATGCTCACCCACGCACACAAGGCCCTCCACGGCACCGGACCAGCATACCTGAACAGCCGACTCAAATTCCACGCACCCCAAAGGACCCTACGATCAGCCCAGCTCTCCTACGCCGTGGTCCCCCGCACCAGAAAGACCAGATCGGGAGGCCGCTCCTTCTCCTTCCTCGCGGCCAAAGCATGGAACGCCCTTCCGCTCCACCTCAGACAGACAACATCGCTCCCCATCTTCGCAAGAAACCTCAAAACCTGGCTCTTCGACAGACCCCCTCCTTGATGGATGGAACCTGCACCCTCACCCCTAGCGCCTTGACACCCTTACGGGTGAGTAGTCGCGCTTTAACAAACCCCTGATTGATTGATTGAAAATTCTCATGTCCATAGTGGTATGCCGCTGTGCCTCCCAATTGACTTAAATCCCTATAGTAGGTCACTGCACAAGGTGAGGCTGGGTACCTGCTCATATTCACCACGCCAAAGTGGTCACGCCGTTCCTTTGACGCCCGTCGTCATCGGCGTACAGGAGCTGCTCATCCGCAGCGGGGCGTCTCGCGATCTGGCATCGACCACTATATATCCAAATGCAGCACACCACAGTTGAGGCGCCACACACGGTCGTGTTCATCACCTTTTATTTGGCAGGATAGCAGGGAAACAGCAACACCCTTCCAGCTTTAGTAAATGGCCAAACGCGTTTCGGGCTTTCTGAGCCCTTGTTCACTGGCATCTAATGGGGGAAACAGCAGCAAAGGATTTTCTCTGCACTCGCGACGATTCAATATAAATCCCGCCCAAGTGGGCGTACCCACCGACTGCATTGTGGTCTTTGTAGTTTCAAAGTTCTCATGTCCACAGTGGTATGCCGCTGTGCCTCCCAATTGACTTAAATCCCTATAGTAGGTCACTGCACAAGGTGAGGCTGGGTCCCTGCTCATATTCACCATGCCAAAGTGGTCACGCCGTTCCTTTGACGCCCGTCGTCATCGGCGTACAGGAGCTGCTCATCCACAGCGGGGCGTCTAGCAATCTGGCATCAACCACTATATATCCAAATGCAACACACCACAGTTGAGGCGCCACACACGGTCGTGTTCATCACCTTTTATTTGGCAGGATAGCAGGGAAACAGCAACACCCTGGTTCAATACATGCTTATTGAAAACGTCCCCACCGCTTATTCTGTGTATCTCTCTGAGACAAAGTGAGCACGAGTGACTGAGCAGTAAGTAATGCTTTCACGATCTTGAGGGATCAGGGTTGCCATGTTCGATAGTTGCCAAGAACTATTCTCTCCTTGGTAAGAGGGGTTTCTAGTGGCAATGTGAGCTAGCTGGTATACAGGCTAACATACCCGGTGGGGGTGTCTAGAATCAGTCTGACACCAATCCCACAGTCTATGTTGTCTAAACGCGCTGATCCTATATAGGTTTATAGGAACTACACAACAATATATGAATATATACTGTGAGTTCGCATGCGTTCCATCAACAAAAACTCCAAAAATCATTGAGTAAAGTCACTTACACTCCCAGCAGGTAAATGCTTCAGATAAGGTTTTATTGAGCAGGAACACTGAACTCGTTTCAACACCGAAGGGTCTTGGTCACGAGGACTATACTAACGTTATCTTCTGGCACGAGAGTGTGCTGATTGGAGCATTGAGATTGGTACCAATATTCCTGTTGTTGGACATCCCAGCAGGTTCCTGCATCATTTACATGGTCTACAATGGCAGCATTATTGGATAACAAGTGCTGTGAAGCGGCAGAGAAACTATTTGATTTAAAAACATTTGAAACTTGGGCAGAAAAAGTTCTAGACCACCCACTGGAGGGAGGGACCCTCTCCAAAAAAACAGTTGAGGGACAAGCTGGAAATAACTTATAAAAAAGGAGCTATCCAAATGGTGGGAGGATATGTCCTTGCAGAAATATGTAGATTGTGGGAGAATTCCCCCTGGGTTAAAGATCCTGATGGTACCCACCTATGAAATGAATGATCCATGAACTCCCGTGAGTGCTCTATCACCATGCTCCATATTTTGATCAAATACGCAAGGAATGACAGAGACAAACTACTGGCTGAGATTGACAATCTGAGTGCTGAATTGTTCAAAATTATTGATCGGAAAGAAGTTGACACGGGCATGGACAAGTTAACAGAAAGGATGACAAAACTGGAGGAAGAAATAAAAATGAAAAAACTGAGAAAATGTTATTGTGATTATAAAGACTACATAAACTGTAGGGTTCTGACCTTTGCCAAGAAGTATGATACACTACTGGGAATCAAATCTTAAACCTATGGAAGTCTCACAACCTGACAAGACTACTAAACAAGAAGCCGGCTCAACAGGCAACAGGAGGAATTGACAAAAGGGACAAGTGCCGCAGATAGTGACACATCAGTGGGCTCTGATATGTCGAACCCAAAACCCTTTTAAAGGAGTTCCAAGACTTGACAAGGAGTCGACTGGATCTCCAGTCCTTCCGCGGAACAACAAAGGGAAGAGGGTGAGGAGGGAAAGGCAGAAACAAAAAAGATACTAGCAAAACAAGAAAAGGAGATGGCTTGTGGGAATGGAGACAAGAGCCAAGGCCACACCTAAATAATGAGATTTGTCAGTCAGTCAATTACCTTTATTTTATCTTAAAAATAAGATCATAAAAGAACAGTACAACATAAAGTGCATATTCAGTAATACCTCACATTTCCAATAATTTAAATACAAATAGCAATTTTTTTATAAAAGATAAAATGGGACTTGACTCTAATGTGGTGATTCTGTCGGACTTTCCACTCACCCAAATTCATGCTGATGTGCTTTCCCTTGGTCTTTCTTTGTCTCCTACTTCTGCATTTAGCTATACACAAAGTCTTATTGATCTCTTTAATTTTACCACAACGCTCAAGCTAAAAAAATGGTTTAAGTTGAAAAGTACTATGAGGCCTCACAGAAGTGATCAAGCCCCACAGCCATCTTGTTTGTTTGTTGGTGCAAAAAATCTGTTGCAGATGTTTTGTGATTTAGATGAATTCACTGAGCATCACAAGGTTGCTATTCTTAATTTGGACAACTTACATTTTCCTCTAGACCTAAGCTGTCCCAGAGGGTTTCGCACCAAATCTGTGTTCGTGACTTCAATGCCCTTTGATAGCATTGATGTTGCAACTCTGACAAGGGAGGGAACATTGTTGTTTTATCTAAAGATAAATACCTAGCAGAAGTACATAGACAGCTCTATGAGGGGACATGCTATATACCATGCCGTAAAACATTGATACTGCTAACAAAACATACTGGGTCAAACGGGGGGATTGTCGAGATCAGGGTTTACTCGAATGGGAGGAATACCAATTTATCCTGAATAAACATCGTAAAATACCAGTAGTTTATTTACTCCCTAAGATACATAAGGATCCCATCAATCTACCAGGACGCTGCATTGTATCCTCCATGAACTGCTTGTTGATAAATACCTCAAGGTATGTGGATTACTTTTTACAGCCTCTGGTTAAATCCCTTCCGTAATATGTGAGAGACAATGGGGATTTCCTCAGAGTCATTGAGGGCATAGCTTGGGAGGAAGATTTTCTGTTGTTGGGGCTTCATGTCAGCAGTTTAAACACTTGTATTCCTCTTGATTTGGGTTTGCAGGCATGCCGTTACTTTCTGAAAGGAAGATCATTGTCCTTTCTGCTATAAAATTAGATATTTCTAGACATGATCAGCTTTTGCCTGAGCAACAACTTTTCTATATTTATTTTACCATCAAACTCAGGGCACTGCGATTGGGACCTATTTCGCCCCCAGTAACGCATGTTTGTACATGAGCTGGTGGGAGGAACAGGTCACATCTATTCTCCATCTCTATGACGACCACGTGATGCTCTGGGCATGTTACATTGATGACATATTTGTCATATGGTGGGGGTCGGAACTACTGGCGATGGAGTTTGTTGAAAGTCTCAACAATAATGAACTAAATCTTAGATTAACCAACCAGATTGACAGAAAGTCATTGGAATTTTTGGACTTGAAACTGGAGGTGTACAACTCCCCTATTAACACTAAATTGTTCCCCCAAACTACTGCGTGTAACAGTGTATTGCATGCCACCAGTAGACACTCCAAATGCCTGGTATGTAGCATCCCATATGGTGAGCTCGTCAGAGCAAGAAGAAATTGCAGCAGTGACAGTGCCTTTGAGGAAGAGAAAAGGGTGATGCTACTGAGGTTCCACAAGAGGGGGTATGACTATAAAACCCTAACCACAGCAGTGAGCAGGGTGGAGGGGGCCAATAGGCAAGACCTCTTAGGGATTAAATGTAGGGCATCTGATAAAGATAAGCAGATTCGGTTCATCACCACCTATAGTAAACAGGCCAACAGCATAAGAAGCACTCTCAGCAAACACTGATATGTGCTCCACACTGAGGACAGCATCACTAAGTATATATCCACACAACCCAGCAATACCTTCAGAAGGAATCGCAACATGAAGGACATGCTGGGCAGAAACATGCTCACAAAGACCCAGGACCAGAGGGATCGGATTAGTACCCCGGGCTTTGTACCATGTTTCAATTGCAAGGCCTGTAAATCAAGCAAAAAGGTTCAATCCTTTACCATTTCTGATTCCAGGAATGAGTTCAAAATCCAAAAGGGTCTATCATGTAATTTAGATTTTTGCATTTATGCTCTGAGATGCCCATGCAATCTGTTTTATGTTGGGAGTACCATAAATATGGCCATAAAGTGGGTTCTTGAGTACATGAGAGCCATCTCATACCAGGACAAGCAATACCCAGTTGCTAAACATTTTAAGGAACATCATATCTGCAACAATAGCCTTTTACAATACTTTGTATTTGACCAGGTTCCCCCCAACATTTGCGGTGGTGACGGAGTGCTGCCACTCTGCAGTTTAGAATCATGATATATCTTTGGATTCAATACCCTGCATCCCACAGGTTTGAACATGGATGAGGAGTTGTCTGTGCATTCAGGTTGAACTATACTTACTTTGATTTCTCTGCTTGCATCCTGACTTTATGCTGTGGCACATAGTATCTGGTTTTAAATTGGTTTTATTAAAAAAGCACTCGTGACCAAGACACTTCAGTGTTGAAATGCGTTGATTGTTGCTTCTCAATGAAACTGTATCTGAAGCATTTACCTGCTGAGAGTGCGTGTGACTTTACTCCGCGATTTTGGGAGTTTTTTTCTGGATATTAGCACCCGTTCATGAGTCGCACTTGGGGCTAACACTTCATGTGGGGCTTTGTTTAATGGATATATATATATATATATATATATATATATATATATATATATATATATATATATATATATATATATATATATATATATATATATATATATATATATATATATATATATATATATATATATATATATATATATATTACCTCCTGGCGGTCGCCAGTAGGTAGTTATAGTTAGGACCTAGTTTCCATAGGAAAAGCCTTTTTTCTTTTGCCAATATCTTTGGCCCCTTTGATGAATCTTCGCAAAATTTTCAATACTAATGGTTCACTCAGGTCAGCTCCTGTCTTGTAAGTTTCGGGGTGATTCGTCGAGTAGCGCAGAGATAAAAGGGGGGCCCCAAAATGTGTTTTCTCCATGTTAATTTCCATGGGAAACTTTAGACAAAGCTACAGCCCGAAATGCTGAACGGAATTACACCAAATTTGGCAAAAAGGTAGCTCTTGGTTCAGAAAGCAACCTTTTTTTAAATGGTTTAAATCTGTTCAGTGGTTCCTGAGAAATTCAAAAATAAAAAAAATATTGATATCTGGTACCCGTGGTGGATCCGCGAACCCTCCCGATCACGAGCTTCATTTTGATTGGCTGTCAACACTCCAAACGAAGAAGCGTTGGCAGCCATCTTGTGACTCGATGAAACCGAGTCACTAGAAAAAAGGGAAGAAAATGGTTAAAAAAACAGAAAAGGGGGCAGGGTAGAAACACCCTGACCCCCTTGGCCTGGTCAGGGGCCTCAAAAAGCATTTTTTTTAAAACAAAAAGGCAGGATTCACGCTCTGTGCACGAATCCGGGCGAGAAAATTAAAAAAAAACGAAGCACGGTGTCCCGCGCTCCGTTTTAATCAGCCCCTGGGTGGGCTAGGTCCTGGGGGCAATTTTTAATTTTTTTTGCAGAGTTTTATATAGCACGAACTTGACCCGAATCGGGTATCAGAGCGCTTTACATAGCACCAGTTACGTTACATTAGGACACACATTCATGTAACTTTACTACTACTAAATGCCTTCTGTGAATACCAAAAGTAGTAAGTTTAGGATTTTATCTCAGTTTAGTAGTAGTAAAGTTAGGAGTCCTAACTTTACTACTACTAAATGCCTTCTGTGAATACCAAAAGTAGTAAGTTTAGGATTTTATCTCAGATTAGTTATGTGAATCGGCCCCTAAGTGTGTGAGTGTCTTAATGGGTGTGTGAGTGGGTGTGTGAGTGGGTCTGTGAGTGGGTGTGTGAGTCTCTGAGTGGGTCTGTGAGTCAATGCATGAGTGTCTAAGTGGGTCTGTGAGTGCATGAGTGTCTGAGTGAGTCTATGAGTGGGTGTGTGAGTCTCTGAGTGGGTCTTTGAGTGGGTACATGAGTCTCTGAGTTGGTCTTCGAGTGGGTGTATGAATGTGTGAGTGGGTGTGTGAGTGTCTTTGTGGGTCTGCGAGGTTGTCTCTGAGTGGGTAAGTCAGTTTGTGAGTGGGTATGTGAGTGGCCAGGCCACATTTGAATGGGGTGGGGGCCACACGCCCCCCTCCCCAGGCCTGAGTTTGACCCCGGGAACCCCATTCCCTGGGGCCTGCCAGAATTTAATGGGGGCCACATAGCCCCCTCCTGGGCCTATTTTGACCCCCATCTCTTGGGACCCCGCCATAATTCAATGGGAAAGGGGACACACTGCCCCCCTCCCTGGGCTGATTTTGGCCCCAGGGACCCAATCCCTTGGGGCCCACTATAATTCAATAGGGCCACAGAGCCCCCCTCCCCAGACTGATTTTGGTCTAGGAGACCCCATCCCCTGGTGCCCAGCCATAATTCAATGGAGAAGGGGAGCCACACTGCCCCCCTCCCCAGGTCGATTTCAGCCCCAGGGACCCCACCCCCAGGTTCTGGTCTTACACTATATATATTTTTATATATATTAAAAAGGGTATGGGGCTGTGTGGCCCCCCTCCCCCACTCAATGTTGGCACCCGGGACCCTATCCCCCAGGGCCCAGCCTTCATTTATATATAATACCAAAAAGGGGAAGGAGGGCCATGTGGCCTCCTTCCCCGGCTGATTTCAGCCCCAGGGAAACCACCCCCCATGACCCAGCCTTTATTTAGAAATGTTACAAAGGGGTAGGAGGCCACCCTCCCCAGGCTAATTTCGGCCTTGGGAACCCCATCCCCTGGGGCTCCACCATAATTCAATGGGGGCCACTCTGCCCCCTTCCCAGGCTGATTTCAGCCCCGGGTACCCATCCCCTGGGTTCTGGTCTTAATTTATATATATTAAAAAGGCAGATGGGTGTCACGTGGTCCACCTCCTCCGGCCAATGTTGGCCCTGGGACCCCATCCCCTGGGGCCCAGCCTTCATTTATATAATTATATATATCAAAAAGAGGGAGGAGGGTCGCTTGGCCCTCTCCCTGGGCCAATTTCGACTCCGGGGACCCCATCTCCCAGAGCCCGGCTTTTATTTCGAAATATTACAAAGGGGAGGGGGTCACGCGGTCCCACTCCCAAGGCCAATTTCAGCCCTGGGGACCCCATCCCTCAGGGCCCAGCCATGTCTCCTGGGTGCCTTGGTGGCACCTAGTGTGCATTAGGACCATGGGGGTAGCCTCAAGATCCTTGCAGCCTCTACCATACAATGGAATGTAGCAGAGTGGAGTGGCATAGAGTTGAATAGCGTAGAGTAGAGTGGTGTACTGCGGAGTGATGTAACATAGAGTCTAGCAAACTGTTATAAATTGGAGGTGCGTCTCATACAGTAGATTGGAATTCTGTTCCATAAAGTGTTGAAAACTGTCCTAGTGTGCAGTAGTGTTGCATAACAGAGTGCACAGGCATAAAGTTGAGTACAAATTTGGACAGTTGCCTGTACGGGGATAGAGTGGAATAGAGTCTAGTAGAGTGGCATAGAATGTGGTAAAACTATGTAGAGTGGAGTTATATCGAGTGCAGGAGAGCACGCTAGAGTGGTGTAGAGTGGAGTAGTGTACAGTAGAGTGGCATATAGTGGAATGGCATAAACTGGAGTGTCATAGAGAAGAGTGGCATATGATGGAATACCGTAGAGTGGAGTGGCGTAGAGTGGAATAGCGCATAGTGGAGTAGTGCACAGTGGCGTGGTGTACAGTGAAGTGGAGGAGCATAGACTGGAGTGGCGTACAGTGGATTGGCATAGAGTGCAGTGTTGTACAGTGGAGTGGCATAGAGTAGTAGCATATAGTGTACTTGTGTACAGGGGAGCGGCGTACAGTGGAGTAATGTGGACTGGAGTGGCATACAGTGGAGTGGGGTGGAGTGTAATAGCATACAGTGGAGTGTGGTGCAGTGGAGTGGTGTCCAATGGACTAGCATAGAATAGAGTGGCAAAGAATGGAGTGGCATACACTGGAATGGCATACAGTGGAATAGCATAGAGTGGAGTGGCGAAGAGTGGTATAGTGTATAGTGGAGTGGCGTACAGTCCAGTGGTGTACAGTGGAGTGGGGTAGACTGGAGTGGCGTACACTGGAGCGGGGTAGAGTGTAATAGCATTCAATGGAGTGGAGTGGCATAGACTAGAGTGGCGTCCAATGGAATAGCGTAGAATGGAGTGACGCAGAGGGGAGTGACATGCACTTAGTGCGGTACCGTGTAGTGGCATACAGTGAAATAGCTTACAGTGGAGTGTTCTAGATTGGATTGGGATACAATGGACCAGCGTACAGTGGAGTAGCACACAGTGGAATGGTGTAGAGTGGAATAGCATATAGTGGAGCAGCGTACAGTGGCGTGGCATACAGTGGAATAGCGTAGAGTAGACTAGCATAGAGTGGAGTTGTGTTCAGCGTTGTACAGTTGAGTGGCGTAGAGAGTAATATTGTATAGTGGAGTAGCATACAGTGGAGTGGTGTAGACTGGAGTGGCGTACAGTGGAGTTGGGTAGAGTGCAATAGCATGCAGTAGAATGGTGTCCAAGGGAATAGCGTAGAATAAAGTGGAGTAGAGTGGAGTCCTATACACTGGAGTGGCATACAGTGGAGTAGCGTACAGTGAAGGTGTATACAGTGAAATAGCATACAGTGGAGTGCTCTAAATTGTATTTCAAGTGAATGACCTTCACCTTTTTAGGTTGTAGCTATTTGTTCATAATCAACATGGTGTAAAGCTAATCCCTAGGCCAATGTTCTACATTTATGTTTCCAGAGACCTTCCACAATACAAGGCAGCAACACATGCCCGCTGTCCCTGCCTACTTCATAGCCCTTCATCCCTCTCATTCTCGACTAAGAATGCAGGCAAACAACATTTCAATACACTGACTGCGCCAAGCTCAGTTTCATACAGGCTGCTAATTTATCTTTCACTATAGTTTATTGACAGCGATTTACTTTCTGAGAATGGCTTTTTGAGCTTTAACAAATCGTTAATAACATTTATAAAATCACAACCTGATTTGATGTGCAGCTGGCTACGTTTTTCGATTTAAAAAACATGTTGACATCCGCTTTTGATAATTGCTGCTAAGGCCAACAAATTAGTTTAAAATTGCTCTTGTTAAAAAAATAATCGTTGATGTTTGAGTCTTGCTTGTGCTGCACATTGATCTTATTTACTTGAGCAATCAAAATAAGTTTCTCACTAAGTGGAGTTAAAGAACAAAATGCCTTGACCTAAGACTCATTACTTAAATTGACCTTCTCAGGGTCATTCTCCCACTCAATTGAGTAACAATTTTCTGTGCTCTTACTTGATTTGTGTCTCTTAATATTACTTTAACTGATGACCCAAAACCTGATATATTACTTTAAGGAATGAAATTAAATTGCGTTTGCCTCAAACTGTCTTAAAATCTATGACATTATCAATTACACGTGGCAGCAATTAAACAAAAGAATACATTACATCTTAACCATTCACATCCTGAATAATGTTTTTAGCATTTAACTTTGAAATTGATGATTCTTTATGTTATATATACTGTGCATTGTTTGCTTAAACTATTACTACTTGGTTTAAAAAATCGATAACTTGATATTTGCAGCAAATCTCACATTTATGGAACGCTGATAGTGCTTACTTTTATATCTGTGTAAATTCACAACGCCTTAATCATACTCTGTCATTTTTTAAAGCAGCTTGTTTTTTTTAAAACAAACAGAGCCAACAAGCAGTGGCATAGCTATCAATGGTGTAAACGGTCTAGCGGCGGGAGAAGGAACCTAAACCCAGATTATTCCAGGTTGGACTATATTTTACAGACTATCAAAAGAAATGCAAATATGGTAAAGCTTTCTGTACCTTAAATGTATCTTCTACTAATGTAAACAGTTATTGCAGTTCACCAACAATCAGTGTTGAGAGGTCTCCTACACTCCCTCGACATCATCTCCCTTGGAAATACTATTTCTTCGTTTGGCTTCTCATTTAATCTTTATGCAGACAAAACCCGGTTGTTTTTCCTCATTCCCAGATCTCCTATCCCAGCAACAGTACAGCGCACACACTGGTCTTATGCTATTCATTTCTGGATGGCACTCCAGTCCTTCATACTGCTTCTCGCACACCTATGCCTTTACCCATTCCAATACACTTTCCTCCTGACTCAATTGCCTTTGCTCCCACTGTCAGAAATTATACGATGCTATTTGACTTGAATATGAATATGTATTCCTTTATCACCTGACCGCTGGTCTTGCACACCGCTTCCCCATTTCTACTGCATAGCTCCTAGTGACTGAGACCGCAATCAGCATCAACGATCCAGTTCCCACTGCTGCTAGTTCGCTCCTGCTGCCCGGAGTCTCATTTTGGTTGGGCATTTAGCATTTAGCATTGTCTTGTTGGTGTCTGGCCTCTATTGTGTTGGTGTTTATTTTTGGTGCTATCTAGGTCACTTGTCCCGCTGGTTGCCCACCTGTTTTTCCCACTGTCTCTCCCCCCATAGCTGTTCCCGCTTTCCACCCTCCTGCCTTCCTGACAGCTCCTCCCACCTCCGAGGGATACTTAGGGAGGCCACTGCGCGGCCCGCCTCCGGCACGCCAAAGGTAAGCCCATCTGCACCAATACATGCCTGGACAGCGCCCAGTGCCAGCACCCCTGGCCCTCCCACCATCCACCGCTACACCATTGAGAAACTCATAACCCTGGACACCAGACACTGGAACAACAGCTGCTTCACGGCCACCCCTTGATCAACCAAAGGACCCTTCACCTGCCTCCAATGCTGCTTCCCTTGACACAATGGACCCCCCGCCCGCACCGGACCCCACACCGCCCCCGCTCAGAAGACTACGAACAACCAGGCACCACTCCAATGCATCCTGCTTAAGGCCCGCTCCCTCTGCAAAAATGCAACGGAAATCTGGGACACCATTACCACCCTCTTCCTAGTCATTACCTTCATCACCAAAACATGGCTCAAACCCTTCTCATACCCTGACATTGCCACTGCGCTGACAGCTGCAAGATGATACACCGCACCGATGAACATGGTGGGGGCATCGCCGTCATCTTGAAGGAAACCATTCAATGCACCATCACCAACGATAACTCCACACCTCTAATGGAGCACCTCAACTTCCAACTACAAAACGATGCTAAGACCACGATAAGAGGGACCATCGCCCTACAGACCCCCGAAACCCCGACCACCCTTCTGCGACGCCATTTCAACCTCATTGCCCCCCTGCCATCGACTCATTCCACTATGTCCCGCTCGGCAACCTCAAATTACATATTGATGACCCCAACGATGCCAACTCTACTGCCCTCCTGGAGAACCTCACCAACATTAACCTCACCCAACTGGTCACCAAACCAACACACAAGGCCAGACACACTCTCAATGCCATCTTTACCGCCAGCAACAGAATCAAATTCACCCACATCACACACCTTGAGTGACCACCAGAGCTGGTGCAAAGAAACTGAGGAGCTATGGACACAAGCCCTCAGAACCACACAAACTGAAACTAGAGCAGATTTTGACCAGGCAGTCCAGAAGTTCTCCGCCTGGATCAGCAAATGCACCGAAGGAGTCACCCCGCTGAACTAGTGAAGACCAACAAAACCTTGAAACAAGCCAGCTGGTACAGCCCGGAGCTCAGAACCACCAAGCGCAACTTCTACCCACTCAAGAAGCACTGGCACGCCACCAAGGACCCCTCTGACAGAGCTGCCTACAAAACAACACTCAACAACTACCACCTGCACAACAAGTAAGCCAAAAGAGCAGCGATTACGACCCGCATCGACACTGCAGCCAACCACACAAAGTAACTCTTCAAAATTGTCAAGGAATACTCCAACCCTACAGCCACAGAGGGCACCATCCATCCCTCCCAAGAACTCTGCGACACCCTCTCAGATAAATTCCAGAGCAAGATTGCCACCATCCACAAAAACTTCAGCACCCAATCCCCCAAACTCAGCCGCGACAACCTCAACCTACAAGCGATTACCAGCTGAACACCAGCTGAATATTAACCACTTGGTTCCCGCTCACCACCCAGACCACCGCAGCCATCATGTCATCCATCCACTGCGGGACACCAAACGACCCCTGTTCCCACCATCTTCTCAACCTCAGAGCCAACCCTATCAACTCAGAACTCACCAGCATCCTTGACACCTCCATCTCCACAGCAACCTTCCCAGACATATGGAAGCACGAAGAGATTCATATCCCACCTGAAGAAGCCCTCTGCCAACCCCAGAAACCTTCAAATGTACCAACTGATCACCCTGCTCCCCTACCCAGCCAGAGTACTTGGGAAAGCCATCAAACAACAGCTCACCGAATACCTGGGAAAAAAAACCTACTTGATGCCTCACATTTAGGATTCCATGCCAAACACAGCACTGAGATCACACTGATCACCATCACAGATGACATCATAACTCTCCTCGACCACAGAGAAACTGTGGCCCTGTTCCTCCTCGACCTTTTTGCTGCTTTCGACACAGTCTCCTACCACACCCTCATCTATAGACTCCACAATGTCAGCAAACAGCAGAATGCCCTCAAGTGGATCGCTTCTTTCCTTTCAAGACACACACAGCTTCCAACTGCCTCCCTTTAACTCTGCACCCAAGAACATCATCTGCGTTGTACCCACATGACCCCCTCTGGCAGATGTTATCATATCCCATGGACTCAACATAATCTCCTATGCTGACAACAGTGAACTAATCCTTTCACTCACCTACGACCCCTCCAACGCCCAAACCAAATTCTGCAAAGCCATGACTAACGTGACACAATGGATGAGAGACAGCTGCCTCAAACTCAACTCCGACAAAATAGAAGTACTGATCTTTGGAAGAAACACCTCTGTATGGGACCACAGCTGGTGGCCGGCAGAACTCAGACCAACACCCACACCAACAGACCATGCAGGCTACCTTGGCATCATCCTTGACAGCCAACTAACCATGAAGTGACAAGTCAATGCAGTCACCTCCTCTTGTTTCCACATCCTCTGCATGATCTGCTGACTCTTCAGATGGATCCCATCAACACCAGAAAGACTGTTATGCAGGCTCTTTTCACAAGCAGCTTTGACTATGGCAATGCTCTCTATGCTGGAATTGCTTCCCAGCTTCTCAAAATACTTCAGACCATACAAAACACTGCAGCCAGACTAATCTTAGACCTCCCCAAATGGACTTGCATCACCCCTCACCTCAAAAATCTCCACTGGCTACCCATCCAGAAGAGATGCCAGTTCAACCTCCTCATGCACGCATCGAGAGCTCTCCACGACCAAGGACCATCATACATCAACCATCGAATGAACTTCCACCTGCCCTCTAGACATCTGTGCTACACCGCTCTCGCCCTTGCACATACCCCCCGCATCTGTCACAGCTGCAGTGGGGGTTTCTCAGTAATGACTGCGCAAACGCCATCAGAAGGATGAACACTTTTATTGATAAAGTGAAGTACCCCGCAGACAGGGTCAGCGTCAGGCAGCGAGTGGTTGCGGAACGCAATCCTCTACCATCAACCCACGGAGAGCACGCAACCCCCGTCAACCAGAACACTGTCCGCGTGGTGAATTACCTCACTGGAAGATACTACATATCCTTTCCTTATAAAACAGCACAAAATATAACAAAGGAGTAAAGCAAACAGAATACAAAGAGATAATAAGAAAGCCTAGAATAATGATACAAAAAAAATAATAGTAACCAAAATACAAATGTAACACAAATAAACAATAAGGCAAATTTAGACTATCGAAGCATAAATATATATATACAGGAATTACCATACAGCATATGACATATTAAAACACACATGGGCATACAATCTATCTGTACCTCAAAGGCACACCTGCTCATCTATTACTTCTGCGCACAACCTCTCATGATGCTTTATCCCTATCAGTGGAGTTTTGAAATGGACCTTGATTGGTCCTGTTTGTGGGAGGAGAACCATGGGCTCTTCTATTAAGGAAATCATCATCAACTTTTACTATTTTGGACATGTCCCACCAATTGGAACCATTTACCCGTACAGCAGAACAACAAATGTTGTCAATTCTCATTGGTTCTGAATATCTGGAAAGACCTTTCTTCACAAATGTACTTTTTTTATACGAATCACATCACCTACCTCAAAACATTTACTGGTGACACTTTTCTTTTTGTCATAAAAATCTTTTGTTTCATTTGAACTTGTTCCACATTTGTTCTCACACTTTTGTCTAAATCAAACGCTGATGAGCTATGCTTTAGACATTTTGACATCCAGGCTGGCCGAAACTCAGAAGCAGGCTTTCTCCGCCTCAACAATTCAAAAGGAGATATGCCCGTAGATGAATGTGGTGTAGTTCGATAAAACCACAGCATTTTCTGATGGCTATTGGAATGACACACTTGGGTGCAATCGCCCAACGTATGCATTTCCCTAGCACCCGGTTTAACCGCTCAACAATACTATTGGTTTGAGGGTGGTATAATGAACTTTTAAGATGTTTACTCTACTTTCTCCTAAAAACCATTCCATCTCCAACAAGACAAATTGGACCCCATTATCAGATAAAATCTGTTCAGGAAACCCCTCATGCATAAATACCTCTTTTAAAAACTCAATAACAACTTTCGAATCAGGCACACTTATAAATTTCACCTCTGGCCACCTTGAATAAAAATCGATCAAGACTAAAGCAAAGCGTGAATGATGAGGCAATGTCTGGAAAGGCCCAATAAGATCAATGCCTAACTTTACCCATCATTTTGCTGGTAACAGAATAGGGGTCAGAGGAGGGGTAGTAGTGTGTAATACTTTGTCACTACTTGAGCAAATTACACAATTATGAACAAGGATATCAATTTTCTTGTCCATCTGTGGCCACCAAAAATATTCTCGAACTCTACGCTTAGTAAAGGTAGACCCCAGATGCCCTTCATGAGCATTGGACAACAGACAATTCCTTACACTTTCAGGGGGGACTATTTTTTCAGCTCTCATTATAAGACCATTTTCTACAGACAGCTCATCACGTACTTTGGAATAAGGTTGCAAATTCACTTCAAGATTCCTTTCCTTAGGCCATCGCTCAACAATAAATGTCATTACTCCTTTCATAACCTCATCGTTTTCGGCAGCCCTCTTCCACTCCTCCTCTGAGATCGCACATGCATTATTTATTTCAACTGCTGCTACAATACAATCATCAAGATCTTCATCATTGCATATGTTGTCACTGTTATCCATATTTCTTTGTAGACCAGTGTTCATGGGAAAACGTGACAGGACATCTGCTCGAATATTTTTGCCTCCAAGAATATGCTCAATATTAAACTGATATTGAAGAAGTCTTATCGTCAATCTGGCAATGCGGGGTGTGTAGCCTTTACTAGATGCTTCCCCCAAAATGGACACCAAGGTTTATGGTCCGTTTGTAACACAAACTTCCTACCCCATGAGTAGCATCTAAACGTTTCTATTGCCCACCAACATGCCAAAAGTTCCTTTTCAGTCACGAGGTAATGCATTTCTGCATTTCTGAGCACTCTAGATGCAAATCCAATTGTATGTTCACCCATTTCACCCTGTTGTGTAATTACTGCGCCCAGCCCTAGGTTACTTGCATCCACCGTCAACACACACTGAAGCAAAGGATCATACGGCTTCAAGGCTTCAACCTCACTCAATTGTTTTATTAACCAGGCAAAGGTTGCCTCGCACACATTGTCCCATTCAAAATCAATGCTTCTTTTCAAGAGATTCGCTATTGGCCTGACTCTACTTGCATAATCTGGTATGAAACGTGAATGAAATTCACACAACCCCAAGAAGGATTTAACCCCATTTTTGACTTGTGATGCAGGTGCCTCTAGAATGGTCTTGGTTTAACTCCTATTTCAGATATGATATGTCCTAATTATTCCACTGACTCCTTTCTGAATTCACACTTCTCTCTTTTCAGAACCACCCCTTGGTCTTGGAAAATAACCAACACTTTGTGCAGAATCTCATCATGGCTAGTTTCACTTGGAGCATATATCAAGACATCAGCCTGAAAGATCGCAACGTTATTATCTCCTTTTAGAAGGTTCACCATGAGCATTGAAAAAGTGATGCAGCCGATGTATGTCCAAACGGCATGCAACAGTACTGAAAATACCCAGAGGGAGAAACAAAAGCTGTAAAATGTCTTGATTCCGGATCTAACTCAACTTGGTGGTACGCAGCAGCCAGGTCGAGCTTCGTAAACACTCTTGCTCCGGCAACCGTGGCCAACATTTTGGTAATATTTGGAAGTGGGTGAGAGTCAATCCAGATCTCTTTGTTTAGTCTGCGAAGATCCACACAGATTCTAAGGTCATTATTCTTCTTCCGAGCCACAATCAGAGGAGAAAGCCAAGTAGACAATTCTATTGGTTCGATTATACCTTTACTGCATAGCGCTGTAAGTTCTTTATCAAGGTCATCCATAATGCTAAAAGGAACACCCCACATCTTGTGTTTGACGGGTATCGCCCCTTCTTTGATATGAATATGAAGCTTGAAAACTTTTATTTTCCCTAACTCTCCTGAAAATACCCTGGGGTAGCTACTCAAGAGTTCTTCCACAGAACTGTCATCTCTAATGGCTAGTACTTGTTCTTTTGCACCAGGACATAACATCATGTCAAACAACCCCTGGTGAACACACCTGAGAATATTCAGTCCCTTGATAGCAACATATACCTTTCCTTGAATGTGTCTCCCCTTGAATTCCAAAACATCCTCAAAATAGCCCAGTAACTCTATCTTCCTTCCTTCATAAGAGACTGGAGCATGATAGGGTAGTAGTAAATGCCTGTTGCCCCATTTGCTTTCAAATAGCGACTGAGTAATCATGGTTATGCGTGCACTAGAGTCGACCAATAAATGAATGGTTGTATCACCCACGACTGTATCCACATAGGGATCACTTAGACGGGTATCCTGTTCTCACACTGTCATCTCCTATAACCAACACCATATCTTTTAAATTGGAGATCATGTCAACCACCTCACTGTCACTATTGTCTTTGACATAACTAACCTTGGTTTCATGCTTCTTGGCAAACTTTAGCAAAATGGCCCGTCTTGCCACAAGAGCTACATCCAGCATTTTTTGCAGGGCAATTCTTTCCACCTTTATTGTGACAAGAGTAATCACACCTGAAACAAATGTCTGTGCGTTTAAAAAAACTTCTCTGTGAAAACTCTCTATTCCCTTTAGATGAATCCTGTGTCGAATGTACCGTATTAACACATTCCATCTTCCTATCTTCTAGCTCCTTTATTGATTTCTGAGCAGTTTCAATACTTTTAGCTATCCTCACACTTTCATCCAATGTTGGATTTCCTAATATCAACAACTTCTGTTGAATAGCTCCGTCTGAACAATGACTTATAAATTGAACTCTTACCAATTGGTCACTAAAATTTTGGAAGTCACATTCAGCCACTAATTTTCTTAAATCAGTAATATACGTGTTAATGTCTTCACCACCTCTCTGCTCCCTTTTAAAGAATTTGTGGCGTAAAACCACTAGACTGGGCTAGACATCAAACCTGTTTGCTAATTTTTTTACTGCCTCTTGATATTCATCGAACTCCTGACCCTCTTCCACCACCAAAGCTGGTAAATGCTTGAACGTTTCCCTCCCTTCAAATCCCAGGGAATGGAGTAAAAGAAACTTCTTCCTCTCAGCTTTGAATCTGTGTGCACCAATGGCACCAAGATATATTTCCAACGTGTCCAACCATTGGAGCCACAAAACAGGAGGGTCACCTGATGTCTCTAAGAACGGTGGTGGTGGGTTCACTGCCTGCATGGTCTGTTAAACTAACTATGAACCCTATTGAGAAGATCAATACATTTAAAAAACACAAGAAATTCACAAATCACAAATTCATGCACTAACAGCGATAAAATAAACAAAAAAAATATAGAACTATTGTGTGCGTCACAGCTGTTTTACAGGAACCAGAAAATAGTGTGCAAATCACCGCATTGACAAGTACCAGGTGTGCATATCACCGTCCATAAGTACTGTTACACGAATGTCATAATTTTTTTTTTAAACAACAAAGTGTGCGTGACACCATCCGTTTTGCTGCATGTCACTACAAAGTGGATGCCAGATCCATGTGCTGATAATAGCTGTTGCTGTAGATATGTGCAGAATCGCACTGTACGATAGCTAAATTGTACCAGAAATACCTCCACGCTGACAAGCACAAGGTGTGCATGTCACAGCTTCTGAGTTATGAAAAGAACCAGCCTCTTGTTGGTTTGCCTGAGAATTTCACTTGTAAGACAACACTGCATACTTGCTTGGGTAAAACCGTTCAGTTTGAAAAGCTAATTTTGAGCACTGTGTCACGTTTGAATCAAATGCCTCTTGTAAAAGATAAACTCAGCTTTAACTGAACAATGTACTCACATTGCCTCCAGTACAAACCCTCCAACGTTAAACAGCTGTTACTTGAGCTGATGTTTTTCCTATATTTTCTTTATTAAGGAGTTGAATGAACGAGCGTCGTTTCCTTGCAAACACCGTCAATCTTCCAGTCACACAAGGAGAAGGAGCATTTATCCAACGTAGTCCTGTATATGCCGTGGTTTGTGCGGCTTCCCTTTCCGTTTCGCAGTATTGACACATCCAGCTCTCTTCAGTAACAATGTACGATGAGTTCTGTGCAGGGTAAATCGTCACCAAATCAGCCATATAATGACTGTGCAACCGACATCTGAAGGATGAACACTTTTATTGATAAAGTGAAGTACCCCGCAGATAGTATCATACGTCTCACTTTCTTTTCTCTGATATTATGTCGACTTCTACTATAGGAAACACAAAAGATCTTGTATACAGCATTTCTGATCAAGGTGCTATGGCCAGCACCAATAAATGAAGAAATTGTTGTGGCAACTATACTAATTATCGCAAAACCAATATTTATTTACCACTTTATGCACTCCTGCCCCAGCTAAGCCCATTTTTTACTTTTGGGAAAGTTGCTTAAAGCTCAATCACTTTTTCCACAAATGATGTCCAGGCCAAACTTGGGTACTTTTTGGCAAAATGAGACTGAACTTTACCAATTATGTTCATCACATCAATGTAAACATCAGCGATGATCTCACTGAGGGCACTCAACCTCGATAACTAAGTCTGGGTGGTGAACTCCGCTCCGCTTGCGGAGTTTGTGGAGTTTTCGGCAAAAACTTTTGGGAGAGTTCCCAAAAACTATGCAGAGCCAAGTTTTTTTCCTTACTCGCGTTCGTCAACGTCAAGTTGGCGAGTGCGAGCGAGGAAAATCCACCTCCTGTCGAGATTTTTCCTCGTTTGCGATCGTCAACATCAAGTTGGTGAGCGTGGAAAATAACCTCCCGGCCAGATTTCTCAATACGGGTGGTCAGATTTCTCATTGCGAGTGGTCGCGTATGCTTGTGACCGCTCGCGTTGAGAAACCGTCCGTTCGCATTGAGAGAGCTGCAGCGCGAGTAAAAATCTACTCGAGCGGCAGATAGGAAGCAGCACCCGCTTGACCTGTCCATGGTGCCGTTCGCGATGATTGCACAGTACGGACAAGCACCTGGCACTGAAAATCACCGCAAACGGCATTTATCTAAGGCACTCCGCTGCTCAAGGAAGCTCAGCATAACACAGCAGAGGTTTTTTTGCTGCTCAGAACACTGCAAACTCCGCCCAGGCTTACGATACACCCAAGTGTTATTAGGCACAATGTTTTACCATCCCACTCTAGACCCTGTGCTGAAAGAAATGTGTTGCAGCACACAGAGCTGTAGGAACAGGGTATGGTCTGTGGTCAAAGTCTTTGGTCTTTCGCAAGTCTCAAAGCTATTACACATAGATGCTGTCCATAAGTATTTGGCAATGGGGAAGAGACTTATCTTTTGGTTCTTTAGCGGACACTTTGACACGAGTACCATACATAATATCTCTGCAAAATACCATGTGCCTTTCATTTCCAGGCCACTAGAACTTTCCCGGGGGTCAGTGGGGACACTGAGTTTCACAGGTAATACAATCACAGCACTTGCAACAGGTATGAGAGGCATCATCAGCTGAGTGCAGCAGTTTATCATCATGCCATAGTCACTGGCAGAAAGATAGTGAGTGGCAAGGGATTTCTATGCTATTGCTTTTTTCCTTCAGGTATTATGTGCCATAAATTGCACCCATGCGGCCCTTTCTGCCACTCTGGGACAGGAAGTACCATTTCCAAACAGACACTGCTGGCACTCCTTCAAGGGGCAAGCTGTCTGGAATGTAAGCAGCTGCTTCACTGTATTGTATGCTGCATGTTTCACAAATGGCAGCCACCTATTGCATGTTAGTTTGTTGCTGGGGATCTTGAAGACAAGTGCTACTAGGTGTGCTTAACTATCTCACACTGGCACTTCCTGTGTGCTCTGGTATGGATACATCAATGTATTAGTTTACAACGTCACAATAGTTAGCTGAATGCATGCATGTGTAAATAATATGGTACATTCTCTAGAATAACACAGTATAACAAATATCACATCTTTGTTGAAGGTGTACCTCATCCTTTTCTGATGTCCAACTACACATCCCTCAACACATGTAGAATAGGTCACACAATTGTGTGTGAATGATCATTGAATGCAATTTTGGTTTCCTCATTTAGTGTTTCAAATATCCTGACCATGCAGGTGTCGTGCTGCAGTACACCCCAGATGCTATCTATAAGATGAATGTAGCCTGTTGAATGTTGCATAAAATCAGTATGAAACAAGGCTTACTTGTAGACCTTACCCCTGAACTATAGCCCCACCCACGTTCTCTGGGTGGGACACAATACAGCAGTCAGGTTATGCAGGTGTGCGACCAACTAGTGGCTTCATTTCTCACCTGTGCTGCTAGTTTGCTTGCTGTATTACAGAAGCTTGTCAGTGTTGAACCAACGATGAATGGGGAAATATGTCATAGTCCATATTCCATTCTTTCATTCATAGATTGCACGTTATGACTAGATTCTTTCAGATAATTTCAAGTCATATCTTAACACCTCCAAATATAGTGTATCGGCAAAAACATATAAAACAGACATGAGTATATTCACACATATCCATAACCATATGCATGCATTTCTGAAGGCAGCTAACACAATTCTGTTATTTGCTATTTAATATAACACTAAGGATTATTTCAAAACCACAGGCATGCGTTCCCCCCTTTTGTTTGATAACTATTTATTCTGCCTATTTACCAGATTTTTTCTCCTGTTATACAACTGGAAACCTCCATAGAAGAGGAACAGAATTCTGAAGTTGAGGTGGAGTCCTCTGTCTGCTGCAAAAAACAAGATATGACATAAAGAAACAGGAAGTAGGACATTCCTGGGCCATCCAAGGGCGTCCAAACAAACTTCCTCCATTATGCTGCTCCTTGAAGTCGGGAGATCCCTCAAAATGACTGAGGATGATGATTAGAGGGCCTCCAGTTTCATATATTTAGATAGATTAATAGATAGATAGATAGATAAATTGATAGATATTGCTCCAATCGGTATGCTCAGATGTGGTACCTGTGATCGCTGTACCATAGGGCTCAATCTACCCCCCACTGATGAGCCCCAAGCAGAGGAAAGCCGGTCTGGATTGCTTATGGTCCTTTTTGAAGGAGGCTTCGTCTGTAGCTATCCACAGATCCAAGGGAAACCTGCCCTCGTTCTTTGACTCAGTATAGATCCAATAGGGAGTCAGTAATATTCCTAGATAGGCATCCAAACAATTTTAGCAGGAAGCCATTAGGTCCTGGGACTCTTCCCACTCTGCAGCTGGGAGATTGCTGTGGCTATCTCCTAGGCTCCAAGGGGCAGATTTTCAAGCCCCTTGCGCCACTTTTGCGTCACGTTTCCCTTGTTAAAAGTGACGCAATAGTGGCGCAAGGGGCTTGTAAATCTGCCCCTATGGGTTCGGTCAAACTCAAGTCAGTTACACTCACAGTAGAAACTGAGTGGTCTACCATAAAGCTCTCAGTCTCCTCCAATAGTAAGTCTGCATCATACGTGGCAAAGACACTCACCATAGCCCTGTCACCAGTCACTCTTGTTCCACTTGTAGCTGTAATCTTATAAGCTTATCTTGACTCCTCGTGACACTTGTCAAACCAGACAAGCATCCTGCCACCTTATTGGTAACCTCATATATGTGTCTTTGCAAAGTTTTCTGCCAGTGCCCTGTATATTCCTCTCTTTTGGACACTATGTATCTCAGGACCTCTTATATCCTGCTTCGACAATACTACTCTTCTGGCCTGAGTGCATCTGCCTGCAATTTCCTCAATCTTCTGGGGCTGGATCCTTTTTTACATTGTGTCACCACTGAGATAGTCTACCCTCGTGCCATTTTCTATGCTTCCCACAATAACACTTGGGAATCAACTGACCCAGACTTTTCTTTAAAGTAATTAATTTCAGCTTTTGCTAAATGCGTATGAGTTTCAGGATTCTTGAGCTCCCATTTGACCAATGTCTACCCCCGCCTACCACAACTGCCAGACTCCAGAGCAGTGATCAACTTGGAGCGATGTGAGACACCCCTCTGCAGTATGTCAATATCTTTAAACCTACCCATATCTCCAGCAAGCATAAAAACATAGGGGCATATTATCAAGAACGGCGTTAAAATTATCGCCGGTTTAGCGGCAGAAAACTGCCGCTAAAGCGGCGATAATGGGCTTGATAATATGCCCTGGAGAATTCCAATAGAAGCCCATGTTCACACCAGAACATGGACTTCTATTGGAATTCTATAACGCATATTATCAAGCCCATTATCGCCGCTTTAGCGGCAGTTTTCTGCCGCTAAACCGTCGATATTTTTTAACGCCGTTCTTGATAATATGCCCCCATAGTCATTCCACGGCAAGGGGCCTTTAATCCCAGATCATAAGGTGTATCAGCTATTAGTGAGGAAAATGCCATCAGAAAGGATATTCTGACTGTGAGGCGTGAAGCCTCACTGTGCTGTGCCATGCAACTTAGGGTATGTGTCATGGGTAAGACTTTATTCTTTCACAGCACAGTGGAGAATGAGAAATGAGCAAATACTGGAGAGGCTCCCACCTGACTAACTAGTGCTAGTACTAAGATCAAGATTAGAGTGCACACTCAAAAACTGAGAGGTTCTATGTTAAGGGTGGAAGTTGTTTTTTACACTACTGAGTTTTGATTTTAGCATGTTTGATATAGATGATATAAAGGCCAATTCTACAAAGGCGTTTATGAACACATGAAGTAGTAATCCATAAAAGATTCACTAGCAGACAGTGTTTGGTGTTGCGTCATTGAACCTTCAAATCTCAAACACTAAAAATCACATCAAATCTCAGATGTTTGTAATTATATATTTTTCTGTGCATAAATACTAAGTACATCGGCAGAACCATTGTTTAAAAAAAAAAATCGGCTTGTTTCCAAGGCAAATGTTTTCAGATTCTCAGGATCTATGTCCTTCTGAGAAAACGAATCGCTATCTGAGTAGAAAACAAGCAAACCATTGTATAATTCAAAGCATAGCCACAGTAATGATGCACGTGAAGGGAGTATTGTGAATAAATAATGTTCTCAATAATTTAGCATACCTCAACAGACAAATAAGACGTTTGTAATACACTAGGGATGTTGCAGAGGAAAAATAGAGAATAGCCCTATTTGCATTAAACGTCAATCAATGAAGAACAAAGTACATAACTCATGTGGTACATTGCAGTCCTTGCAGGTGTCAAGTAAAGATAATTAATTCTACAAATGTCATCCTCTGTATATGCGCCATGACCATCCACTTGTGGAAAGCACGCAAATATATCAACAATGTCCAACCTTCCTGTAGCAGACAGTGCTGGTGATCTGGTTATCGTTACCACAAGAGCGGATAAACCCCAGGAAACACAGTAGTTGTTCCCAATATGTCCTTCTATGCTAATTACAGGTAGCAATAGATATCAGCTACTACTCCTGGCTTGCTTTGGGTGGCCCTGGCATACTGCTGGTCTCAGGGATCACAAAGTCCAAAGCAGGACCAGTGCGGAAATGGGGTTCTGAAAATCCAATTAACTTTTTGTAGTCTACCTTACACGCCCACTACATAGCAAATAGTTGCTCATGATAAAGGAATGGGCCTACCCTGTAATTATACAAGTGGTCAAAGGGGTGAGATATTTTATCTGTTAATACTTACATTTTGGAAAATTGACCTCTCATTTGGGTTATTAAAACTTTGCTTTCCAAGTTGGGAGATGATTCTTGATGTAGCTGGAAATATTTAATCCTCAATCAACCACAGGCTCTTAATCTGCTCTTGGAACATTGCTGGAATTTATAAACAACCGAGGTTGGGAGAGAGTGAAGATCTGAAAGGTTTTCTGAATTCATTTAATAACATTTGTAGCCAAGAAACATAGAAATGAACTAATTTTGAATTTATTGATTGTATCACTTATTGAACATTTGAAATTAAGGCCCACCTTTACAAAACTCTTAAACACCCCAGCGCAGCACGAAAAGCTGCTGCGCTGTGTTGCGTGAAAGGGAAACAGAAGGATAACACCATATCTACATAGATGTGGCATTAGCCTGCTCTCTCCCTAATGCTGGAGTACAATAAGGCTGCGGATTGCTACGTATACAGCTTTGCACTATCGTGCAAGTGTGTCTGTGTGAGTCTAGCATAGGTTTTGTAGTGGAAGGGTGCCCTTTCAGTACAAAATATTATGCTTAGACTAACTTTAAAATGTTTCTCATGGTGGCTGTGTGCTGTACTGTACAGCATACATGCAAAGTGAGAAACGTTCCGTGAAATATAGGCATTTGTCCATTTAAACTCCTGGCTTCAAGTAGTGTTATTTTTCGTTGTAAAACCCTGTCTACTAGTGTTAGAAGGTATGGTTTTGCATCAAAGACCATGGGTGATTGTCACGTTCGGAACTTCTCTTATCGATTCTGGTGTGCAGGGATGTATTCTGGTTCCGGTTCTTGAAAGTTTTAGTCTGACCGCGATGGGGGCGACCCTTTCCCGTAGCCACGGTGCTGCTGAGAATGTAGTACCAGGGGAGACAGTGCCTTTCAGAAGAAGTCCCCAAGAGGGAAACACCCTGAAGGGAAAAATATGTGGCTTAAGTGGAGACTCCAGGAAAGGAAAGAACACTGCAGAAGAAAACCAGGGAGTGGAACCAGGCAAGGAAGGATCAGACCAGGAAACAAGACGTTCAACAAGAACAAAGATCCAAAAGGAACTCCAAATGGGAATAGGAAGTACCAACAGTAGCAAAGATACACCAACAGAAGCAAAGATACACAAACAGGAGCGAGGACACACATGCTGGATCGAGGAGTGATGCAACGCAAAGAAATGAAAGATTCAGCCGCTTATATAGCCATAGAGAGGAAGTGATGCGACAGGAAATGAACAGTCACCATTCTGGTAGGGAAGTAGTAGTGAAAAAGATAAGGACGATTGCCATCATAGAATGGTGCAATAAAACCCTTCCCAAGGCATTCTGAGAACAAGGCTGCAGAACTATGGCAAGAAGACCTGCAGGAAAATGACACCCAGGCATGAGAATGGCTGCTAGAGTGTTTATAATATTTGCCCCCAGGCACAAGGTAAGGCGCAGTTCCAAAACTGGAACTGCGGTGTACCCAAGATGCCAGAAAAAACACAACGGGCATGGATCCTCGGCATGCCTGATAGGAGTAGAGAGGGGCCGCAAGCTGAACTGCGGCCCGTGGTGGTGCAAATGGATGCATTGATGGCCGAACCACGGCCCACGGCGTAACAGTAGGTCCCCCTCCCGAGGATCCGGGTTTGGCAGGTAAAAGCCCAAAAAATTGGCCGGCAAGGACAGGAGCATGAACTGAGTCAACATCCTCCCAAGACCTGTCACTGGGAGGATAGCCTTTCAAGTGGTTAAAAAATTGTAAACAGTTTCTAAAAAAAAGGGAGACAGGGATTCCTTGGACCTTGTAATCAGGAACATCACTGACAAAAACTGGAGGAGGTCGGGAAAATACCCCTTTATAGAGGTCAATGATGCAAGGTTTCAGTTGTGAGGTATGGAACACAGGGTGCACCTTCGAGGAGCGAGGCAACTGCTGGTGAAAAGACATTGGGTTCACTACTTGAACGATTTTGAAGGGTCCATAGCTTGGCCTAAATTTGTTAATGGATAGGCGATGAGGTAAGTATTTTGAGAAGAGCCAAACCTTATCATTAACCTGATATGATGGGAACTGACATCGAAGGGCGTAAGCAGTATTTTTCATTCTCTTTTTAACTTCCTGCAGGTTGGAATGTATCTTTTGTCTTACTGCTCGGAGATGTCGGTTAAAAGAGGCTGCTGCTGGAACAGAAGTGGAATCATGTAAAGCAGAGGGAAAGGCTCTTGGATGGTAGCCATATAGACAGAAAAAGGGGGTAGCCTTGGATGCACTGTGGACAGCATTATCATAGGAAAATTCTGCTAGCGGCAAGTAGGTATTCCAATTGCTTTGGGTAGAATTGCAGAAACAACTGAGATACTCTTCCAGCACTTGTTTAAGGCATTTGGTCTGACTGTTGTTCTGGTGATGGAACCCTGAGTACAGGGCCACCTCAATGAGAAGGGATTGCAGAAGTGTTTCCAGAATTGGGATATATATACTGGGGACCTTGATCAGATATAATGACATTTGGAAGGCCAGGCAGACAAAAGATCTCTTGTATGAGGATCTTTCATAACTCCCTTGCAGTAGGCAATTTCCTCAAAGTGGTAATATGTGCCATCTTCGACAATGAGTCCACTGTGACCATAATGACTTGGTTTCCTGCAGACAGGGGCAAGGAAGAGATCAAATCAGTGGAAACCATATGCAATGGTGCTGGAGGAACAGACAGAGGTTGAAGCAATCCAACAGGTCTGGTTAGAGGGGTCTTGGCTTGAGCTCATGTCAGACAAGAGGACACATAGATTTCAGTATCTTTTCGTACCGATGGCCACCAAAAGGAACAAAGCACTAATTCAAGAGTATTCCTGAAACCACGGTGGCCAACAAAGGGAGAATTGTAACACATTTGCAAGGCCTCTAATTGCACTTTTTTAGTAGGGAGGAACGACGCCTTCTCCTTATAGTAATATTTATCATGTTGATTAGGTTGATCCGTCACATTCTTCCAATCTTCTTTGGTTAATGATGCTTAGCGCCACTGGACCCTGTCAGGAAATGATTGAACAGTGTCAATGATACGTTGTGGTTCTATAATTTTTTGTTGAGGAAGAGTAGAGAGAGGATATTGATGTGATAGAGCATCTGCCAAATTGTTTTGAGAACCTGGTATATAGGTAATGGTCAAGTCGTATTGGCTAAAATATAAGCCCACCGAGGTTGGCGGCTATTCTGGCACTGAATACTGCAAAGATATTGTACATTTGTATCGTCTGTCTTGATTTCAAATGGCTCTTTAGTACCCATTAGGAACTGTCTCCATTCACAACAGGCTAGTTTCATCGCTAATAGTTCTCGCTCAAGAACAGAGTAATTCCTTTCAAAATCTGACAGGACATGTGATAAATAAATTAATGGGTGTTCCAGCCCATCATCTTCTTGTCTTTGGAGTAGAACAACTGCTCCTGCCCTGTCTGAAGCATCTGTTTCAACTATAAACTTGTTGGTATTATCGGAATGGTGCAGAATTGGAGCTTGAGTGAAGGCCTTCTTTAAGGTCTGAAAAGCCTTTTCTGCAGTCTCAGTCCATTTGAATCCTTTCTGGAGATTTTCCTTTTTTAACGTTTGGGAAATGAAACTTGTTTGATGGGCAAAGTTGTTTGATAAACTGGTGATAGAAGTTTGTAGACCCTGGGAAATATTGGGTTTCTTTGATGGTTGAAGGTGATAGCCAGTCCAGTATAGCCTTTATCTTTTGTGGATCCATAGCAATTCAGGTCTTGTTGATTCTGTAACACAGATTCTAAACTTCAGGCTGGTCAAATCCAAATTTTTTGGGTTCACAGAATAGGCTGTTCCAACGTAACAGTTCCAGAATCTGGGTGACGTGCATGATGAAGGGCAGTGTTTGAAGACTAGACAAGAATGTCATCAAGATACATTACCACTGTCTGGTTTAGGAGATCTGCAAACATGTTGTCCATAAATCTCTGAAAGATAGAAGGATATTCAAAGTGGCCCAGGGGTGTTCTGAATGCAATATTCTTTCATCTCCTTCTTTGACTCGCAAAAGATGATAAGCACCCCAAAGGACGAGTTTGGTAAATGACTGTGCCCCTCTGACTGATTCTACTATGTCTTTGACGAGAGGCAAGGTGTAGTGATCTCTTATTGTGACTTTGTTCAATACTCTAAAATCTATACACAGCCTTAGATCTTTGGTCTTCTCTGGTACGAAAAAGAGTGATGCCCCAACACGCGATGAGGACTGTGTCATTAGATTGCTTTAAAGATTTTCTTCTAAGTATTGCCTAAGTGTTTCCTTCTCTGGTTCAGTGTGGGAGAATACTCTTCCAAAAGGCACTGTGGCTACAGGTTCGACCAGCATATGATTATATGAGGTGCCAAGGCTATATATTAATTCAAGGAATGAGTCAGTAAAGGTGGGCATGCAGTGTGGTGGCTTATATATGACCATGCACACTAGACACCAAAAGGGAAATTACATTCTTACTGTCATAATTTCAACTGGAGAAAGAGTGGTACAGATCATAACAGATGATTTAAGAGCACAGTGGGTGATAATGATAACCCCCCGCCCTTGTTGTCAGAGCCTCTATTGATGTTATAAATAATATATTGAGTGGGTAATGCCTCAGAGGTACAGGCTTAAATGACTGTTCGGAGTCAGGCTTCTGTCAGACAGAGTGTGTCTAGTGAGTTGTAGGTTTCAGTGATATGCTTGCTCAGGGTTCTGGTATTGAGGAGAACCATTGCCCCTAGCTCGCATTATATTGACGGTGATCTCCGGGCAAAGCAAGGAGAACACCTCCCGCCGTGATCCTGGATGTGGGGCGGGTGAGAGGGTCCGATCTGCCCCTCCGACGCTGCCTCCTGCCACCGCACTGTAGGGCTGTGAACAACACCTCGCCCCGCTGCCATGATCCTGGATGTGGGGCTGGTCTGAAGGTCGATCTGCCCCTGCGATGCTGTCTCTCGCCACCGCACATTGGAGCTGAGTGTCCGAACCTCATGAGTCACGGTCGGAGGCGTCAGCTGCCGGTGGTGACTCCCGGAGGGCGCTCCGGTCCTGGCTCGAGGGCTTGAACTGCCCTTTTTCTGACTTCCTGACACTGCGCTGGGGTGCTGATTGCCAGAGTGCACGTACCGCCTGAGGTAACACAGAGGAGCTCACTGTCCCGGCAGCAAAATCCGAACTCCGCAGGAGGGCCTGAAGGAGCGGTGATAGTGAAGAGGTAAGCGGAGGTCCCCTTCCGTGAGACACAATCACGGGGACCCCGCGCCGGCGAGGGGGAAGCTTTGGGGGGAGTCGGGGGTCACAAGAGGCACCAGGTGGACGGGGGGAGGATCCATTCCCGCCCCGCCTGACCCCAAAATGGCCGCAAATCGTGGCAGAGTTGCACAATGGTGGGCCAGACAAGGGCTGTGCCTGTCCCAAAAATGGCGCCTGGAGCGAGATTTCGTTGCTCACATCAGGGTCTCCACAGCGCAAAAGACTAGCAATGGGACTGTTTTTTACACTTAGTCCCACGACAGCCTTCACTCACACCGAGAATTGCGTGGGGCAACAGCTGAGTGCCCTACAACCCTGTGCCTACACATTCTATATGCCTGACCTTAAGATGGCTGTCCTGGCCTGTCCCCTGGAAGCATTGCTATCGAGAGCATATCAACACTACAGTAAGTCTTAGCTTCTAGTAACTCCGGGATGGGTGCTGCCAATTGATCTATGACGACGCCCCCCAGACTGAAGCCTTGAACATTGTACTCACCTCGGAGCCGGATCAACATGGCCCATGCCCGGTGGAACTTTGATAGAACTTTCGATGGACCTTTGACGATGCCCCCTGGGCGGAAACCTAAACTGTTTGTACTTACCTCGGTGCACGAGCAACCTTGGCTGATGCCCGGTGGAGCTGTCATATGCAGCTATAGAGGAGTCTAGCCCTGGTTTCACCCCCTCTGCCGTCACCTACCCAGCCGGTCATCTGACATTGTTTTCCTCGTTTCCCCGTTGTGTTTCCTTCCCTCCCCCTCCTCCTCCCTCCATGATTCATTGATTTAATTGATGTAACTATGTAACCTGTAACTCTGGGCGGATACCAAAACTGTTTGTACTTACCTCGGTGCACGAGCAACCTTGGCCGATGCCCGGTGGAGCTGTCATATGCAGCTATGGAGGAGTCTGGCCCTGGTTTCACCCCCTCGGCCGTCACCTACCCAGCCGGTCATCTGACATTGTTTTTTCTCGTTTCCCCGTGGTGTTTCCTTCCTCCCCTCCTCCTCCCTCTGTGATTCATCGATTTAATTGATGTAACTATGTAACCTGTAACTCTGGGCGGATACCAAAACTGTTTGTACCTACCTCGGTGCACGAGCAACCTTGGCCGATGCCCGGTGGAGCTGTCACATGCAGCTATAGAGGAGTCTGGCCCTGGTTTCACCCCCTCGGCCGTCACCTACCCAGCCGGTCATCTGACATTGTTTTTCCTCGTTTCCCCTTTGTGTTTCCTTCCCTCCCCCTCCCCCTCCTCCTCCCTCCTCCCTCCGTGATTCTTTGATTTATTTGATGTAACTATGTAACCTGTAACTCGCTGATCCTCATGTAAAGCGCTCTGATACCTCCGGGTCTAGCCAGCGCTATATAAAACTTTTCAAATAAATAAACAAATAAATAAATAAATGTATGGGGAATGATATGAATCATTATTTATTTTTATTTATTTATAAATTTTGTATAGCCCGAACATGACCCTAGCGGGTATCAGAGCACTTTAGATGAAGGAAGGTAAAGAATAAATTGGACTAGCAACATAGTCACATATAAGCATGACAGAACAACATTGAAAATAAACAGAGTAATAAGCTTGATCTCTTAAAAATAGTCAGCAATGAGGAGGTCAAGCGTCATGAAGAGTGGCTAGTATGGTTACGTTCAATGCGCATATGGATTTTGTCTTAGGGCAAAAACTTGGTCATCAGAAATGATTTTGCTTCTTTTTTGAAGGAGGAGGTAGATGAGATTAGGCGATCATCCGGTGGTAGAGCATTCCAAATCTTAGGTTCGACAACTAAGAAAGCTGTAAAACCCATTTTCTTTTTTTAGAGGGCAATAGACTAACGTTCTAGAGGGTGTAGTAGTAAATCAATGCATGTTTTGCTCCAATCAAGAAACTGTGGGTAAGGCTTAGCTAGAAAACCTCTCTATACTGTGGGTGGTGGCAGTGATGGACTGTATTGGGAATATCTGAAGAAACTCAATGTTGGAACCAGCAGTGTCTGGTTGGCTGAAGAGATGCCCCCAGCCAGGTACAACTACCGCTCCTGTCAAGGGCAGGTGATTACACTCACTGTATAACCTGTGCTCACCCTTGTGTAGCTTGGCACTGAGCAGTCAGGCACACTGCAGAGGCAATTTGTAAAGCAAAGGCACAGCAGCTTGTCGCGATAAATACATTGAGCGTCACAAAAGAGACTTCACATCGGATGTATGTAAAAACGTTCATATTTAACACATATATTCAATCATTATACCATGACCATCATATACTTTTGGGCATAAAATACATTTGGAAATATTACTAGCAGTACTAGGCCACTCGTATTGTTATGATATCAATATTATGCATGCTGTGGACAATTCCTAATCTAACCACCCCCCCCCCAATTGAGAGAGAGCACCAGTACATCAAAATTATGCACATACACGAAGATAGAACACTTTTCAGCAGCACAGCAAGCAGGATCCATGCAGGAAAACCCAATGACAATATGTAACAGTTTTAATTATGAGGTAGACATAAACAAGGGAGAGGTTAGCAGCCACTCGGGAAGTTCACCCACAGGTCTCAAAGCACAAAGGAGTCACACAGTCTCTTGACCCACTTCCAATCTGTCTCTGAAGCGTTTTTTCAACCTAGTCAATCTCTTTCGCTACTACCCGATGCCATGATGACTTGGAAGGAGCTAAGTGTGGAGAGGGAAGCTGGTCTGTCGCATTGAGAGTTAACAAGGGAACAACCGATGAATGGAGAGTAACACAGGGGAGCCTCTTGAGAGGGTTAGGTGCCCCGATCGGTACACGATGATCTGGATCATACCCAGGCAATCCGGGCACAGCACTTGGTGTGTGTTGGTATGAGTCGCACCAAGCACTTCAGATTTCAAACATGATGAGTTGCAAGTTCTGTGCCTTCCAGGAAAGGAGGCACAATGGCCAATGCAGGTGGAGATGGATTGCAACAGGCAATTCTGGTTAGACACAGCAAAGAGATGCAATTCCATACCACCCTGGAAAAGAGGCACCACGTCTAGTGCACAATGATACAGCTGCACCAGACCAGTCTGGCCACACACACAGGGGTAAGTTCAGCAAAGCCACATCAGGTAGAATAAGGCACTACTCAGGGTACACCCCACCTCTGAGGGTCGCACCCTGTGAATCAGACACTGCATGCAATGAGCATGAGGTCGGTGTGTGGCATGAGAGAGATGCAGCACAATTGATGAAATGGGCCATGTGGGGTCCTGCAACCGGTGAATCTGCTCACCACCAACTCGACACTTATGAGTGTTGTGGTCCTCGCAGTACAGGAACCACACATCTGAGAGGCAGGCATGATTTCTGGGGCTCAGCACTAGACAATCCGGTCTCCAGACACAAGTCTTAGTTCCACGCTCGCATCACGCTACCGGTTGAGATTCAGTAGCTGATGTAGGGACTTGAGAGGGCACCACAGATGTCACAGGCAGATGGTGTAGGTCCCTCGCGGAACATCTTTGATGTCCCTGAGGTCTCCGAGAGAGAACAGGAGACCCGTGATCGGGCCATTGGAGAGCACACTTCAGGGCACCACACTTCAGCAGGTCCTTGGCCCGGGCCAACCTCTATTCAGACAGTTATCCTCCATGTGCATAACAGAGCCCTCTGACAATGTGCACCATGCAATCCGGGTTCTTTGGTCCCATGTCCCCACAAGCGTATCTCACCCTTTGCTGAAGGATGGCACCTGTACTATTATTATTATTATAGTAATGCTGTTGTGTGTCTTTAAAGTTTGGGTGGTTTAGGGGTTTTCCCTTTGAACAACAGATGTCTCCCCTAAATGTTAGGTCTGTCTGCCATGGGGCCATGGAATGCAGATCTTAATCTTTAGTGGGGCCATGATCTGGCCCCTAGAGGCTAAGTGTCACAACCTCTATCTTCAATCTATCTCATTCAGCCCTTAAATGGTAGAGGTCTGCTGTTCCCGTGGGATGCCCATAGTTTATGGCTGTCAATTGGGTAATGCACAGATGTGCTTCCCCCGACCCCTGGTGTCCACTGGAGCCAGACCCCACGGTCCCCGAGACTCTTTGAGCATAGAAATGTCCATAATCTATAAGTGGTATTTCTAAGTGTGTTATGTCAAAACCCCCTTTACCAATGGAAAAGGTTTGGCACTGTGAATCCACTGATATGAAACATCATGAGGCTCCTCCAATGCAATCCACTATTGCAGTCCAAAGAAATGTCAATCACTGCCCCATGTTAAACTATGGGAAGAGCAGGCCTCATAGGTAGTGAAAACACATCTAGGTATTCCTTTCTACATGGGCGCATGTTGCGCACACTGAAATGCGATGGCAGGCGGGACACATAGTTCCCAGCACCAGTGGTGCAAGTGTAATGCCTGAGTCTGAACAAGCAGACTGGATGTGGCATTAACTAATACAAGTGTCTGTGCACATGAAATCACGGGCATCATAGGTGCAGGCGCATACTCACAGCGGCCTACAATGGCACGCTGGCCATGAGTTTACTCACAATAGCTAACAGTTCACACCCACCGGTCAACAATGACAGATCGGCTCCTGTTTCAGAACATGGAATCAGCGCCACTTCCTGGCACGAATAGGAAGGGCTTGTGTGCTTCTATGCGGCAAGTACAGCCCGGGCACATGGTCTACCCAGGCACTAGCACCTTTGGTGCAGGGATGCGCATGGCACCCTGCTCGGACCAGCCTGACATGGGTGAATTCCCTTTTGGGTGCGATTGTGCACTCCTGGCCAGCAACGGCAGAGCGGGCACCTTGCTGCTAGAACCATGAATGCAGGCGTTCAGACCCAGGCATGCTCCAACAGGCCTGACCCAGAGGTTAGAACACCGGTGATGCAGGTATACACTCATCAGTCCACGATGGCAGGCCTAGCACCTATCCAAAATGCCATTGGTGCCATAGCGCATCCTTCAGCCTGCCACTGCAGGCAGGACACATATCCAAAACAGCATCAGGGCTGGCACACCGTGGTCTTCATTGGCAGACCAGCCCATGTTCCATAACAGTGTGTCACACCACTTTCTAATCTGTGTAGACTTCCAAAGAGCTTTGACAGTGAGGACGTGTACAGGGTCTGGAGGCCACTCCAGGAAGTTGGCAACACCCTCGGAGTAACCATGGGTAGAGCCGAACTCTAAGGCATAGGAAGCCCCATTTGGTGGGGTTCTCTCACTACCTGGGCAGGGAACATCCATCTGCGCGCACAGACATCGGCTTGCCACCCCCCCGGTGCCTGTCAGCTGTCAAGGCTTCCCTCAGGGGGTGCCCTTATGGTTGAGGACAACCCACTGAGGTGTAAGTGGTGCCAACCTAGGCAGGGGCACAATGGTGCCCCAAAAGACCTGTCATGGCAGACCTTAGATAGGGTTGATGGCTATCCAGTGGGTGGCATACTCAGTGCTACGTCCTACTATTAGCCAGTGAAATTCCCGCTGTGGTTATGTGGTGTACCTGTTTACAGGGTGCACGGAGGTAGAGCACCTAAAACCCATCATATATGCACCCCCAGCCCACCACGGCTGAGGTGGGGTGTGCACCTTCCCTCTGCGGTGCTGGGGGAAGGTGCTCAGTTTCCTATGGTTATGCAGAGAGAGTCAGCAAAGACTAGGAGGAAAAAGCAAAACATTGGGGGTTAATTTCCCCTAAGGAGGCCATGACCAACACTCAATGTACACCATAAAGACACTGGTCTAACATTTACACATTATGACTCCTGTTAGAGCAGTCTTTCACCTTCCTCAAACAGGGATTATTTGAGCACGGAAGAAACAGACCGTCCCACCATAAATAGACTCTGGGCCAGATTCCCAAAGATAAACTTTTGTGTAAGTGTTATTTGTTTTGGAATTCACAAAACTGCATTTTAATAGTAAGTTGATGAGTGTGGAGACTCCTTAGTCTGGGCGGGGAACTCCGCACATAAAAAGATACAACATGCCTATCATTTTATATGTGGAGTTCTCCGCCACCCCACTGCGGAATGTCCGCACTCGTAAACTAACAATTAAAATGCAGTTTTGTGAACTCCAAAACAAACATAAACCTACACAAAAGTGTAAGTTTACCTTTGTGAATCAGGGCCTCTGAGCATAATAGCATACTCAGATGAAGTTGGAACAGCAGCGCTAGCCAATAAAAATGTCCAGGCAATAATACGTCTCAGCTGAAGCACCCTCCCACCTGTCTACTCATGAATAGTCAATTCACTACTTCCCGCACGGTGAATTAATAGAGTCAAGCCCTTTCTCCTTATTGCAGGATACATTAACAACCTCAGCAGCCTAGATACATGAATCATTATCCATTACCCCAAAACGCCTCTGATATGAACGGACATATGTTAAGGAAGATAAACACCAAAAGAGAATTAAAGTAGGGTTGTGTGTTTGGCACTCCTACTTGTCAACTTGTATATGGCACTCCGCAAAAATAGGTCCTCCACACAAACAAACCTCCTGTCTCTCAGTCTCTGAAATTTACAGACATTTGTCCCTCAGACGCTGTAATTTGCACACATTACAATAATTTTAGACCATACAGCCACTGGTCTGCAGAAATTATTGAAGGACCAGAAAGCTTCAATGCTGCCAATAACCTTAAAATTAACCCAACTAAGGGGCCTATTACGATGGCGGTCGGATGACCGCCGCCCGGCCAGCGGTGGCAACCGCCGGACCTGCGGCGGACATCCGCCGCGATCGCAAGCCAGACAACCGCCGGTCAGATTAGGATGGCGGTGGTGACCGCGGCGATGGGAAATTCCGACCGCCGCTCTTCCGCCGGTTGCCATCCACACTCCTGCCCTGTGGACGGAGAAGGACCGGGATAATGGTGGCGGTGCAGGGCAGGCTCCACCGGCACAATTATGATGCCTGCGGTAGCCAGCCTTTCCTCAGTGGGCAGACCGCCATGGAAAGGCATGCAGTGATTGTATTCCGGGGGCCCGTTGCGGGCCCCCAATGTTTTGTGGGGGATGTGGGTGCACTGGTGGGGTACCTATGGTCCCCCCTACATGTCCCTGTACCCGGTGGCAGGAACTGTGCAGTGCCTGCCACGCAGTGCAGGGAAATGCAGGACATGCTCATTTGGACATCGCTGCGGTGCTGCGGGCAGCAGCAACCGCCGCAATGTTAAGGCCCGCGATCCGACCGTCGTGGTCGGATTTCGAGCAAGGAACATCCTAATGCGACCGGCGGTTATGTCGCGGGCCTTGCGGGCGGTCTTTTCCCGTTACCATGGCGGTCGGGGAGGTTTTCCGACCGCCATCATAATTGGCCCCTAAATTGGCAGTGTTGGTCTTAAGTAATTAGCACTGCAAGCAGGGTTGGACTGGGACAGAAAATAGGCCCAGGCACCAAAATAAAAGTGTCCCCTATTTTTTTTTTTTTTTGCAGATTTATATAGCGCGAACTCGACCCGAAGGTATTGGAGTGCTTTACATGAGCACCGGTTACGTTACACAAGGACACATTCATGTTTTTGGTGGGCACGGGGAGATTAAGTGATTTGCCCAGAATCACAGGATGTGGACGCGACCCCGAGGCTCAAACCTTGGTTTCCAGCTCCAACGGCGGCACTTTAGCCGTCAGACCACATCCTCTCCTCAGAGGATGTGATATTTAGTGAATTATAAAGCTAAATAAGTGACCCATGTTTGCAAGTTTGGGCAGTTTTGAACTAAATAGGACACACTATAGAAGTGTGTTGCAATATATGGAAGACTGCATGGATTTGAGCTTGCAGCGGTCAATGTTTGTTTTAATATCAGGGAAACCTAAGTAACAACTGGCCAAGCACATTATAAAACAGGCCCACAAGTAGCCAAAATACTGTAATACATCTGATGTGTCGGACCAGCACATCAGGCGCTGCCTGATTGCCCTACAAGCCAGTATGCACTTGATTGCAAGCTGAAGAGATGGCAGGTGGGGGAAATCATGGTATCGATGAAAAGCACACACTGTTATCTTGAATTAGGGTTCAATGACCATGGCTCCCCAAAAGAACATTGTTCTTAAAAAGCAAGGCTACATCAGTAGACAGTGCAATTTGCCATCTCCATAACTATCTGGAATCACCCTCAAAAGCCCCCCATCTATTGGTAATTCTTGCAAAATATCTTCCGCCCATTGGCTATAGCTTTATCGTGTTTCCTGGGAAGTTGGCCCCATGACTTAACAGCACACTTTGTAAGCTATTGAAGCAAATTTTTTATCTTTCCAGTTCAGTTACCCAGGTGCATATTAGACTAAAATTCAATCTGCAGCAACTATTGTTAAAGCTTAAACCTCACCACTGCTGAACGCTAAGGTCCATGGTCAGACATTATTTGGGAATGAACAAGAAACACTACCCCATTTATTATGCTTCTGTCCTACACTTTTAGCAGAAAGACACAAATGGCTTAGACCTCTCTTTATTAAAAAAGGCTGCCCTAAGTCAAAGAAGCCATGAAATATGCATTGAGCGGTGAAGACGCACACGGCATTGAACATAGTGAAGTCTATGAATGCAGTCACGCACCTCTTATAACACCAAGATGATGGGTTTGCATAGCTAGATATCCTAAGGTGACCACAATCAGTCATACAGTTTTTTTGTTTTTTTAATGAATTCGTGGTTTTAGATTTTAATGTCACATAATGATTTTATTGCGTTGGAGAATATTGTATGAATGTAATTAATTGACTATAATTTTGACTTGACTTGTAGCTGATTTAAGAAGTGCAGAATTCATTTGACAGTGTAACTAAAGACCTAATCATCATTTCATTTTTTTATTTAAGTGTAAATCTAAAACCTAAACTGAAGACGGTTTTCTTGATACTATAGGCATACCGATAATTACAGATGTGTGCTAAAATAAAGGACACTAAGATGGAGATTAGACCATAAAAAAAACATTTTTATATGGAATGCGACGGCTCACTGTGGCTCTTCAGTGGGATAGAGTTTTAGTGCAGAGCTCTGTCAAACTTAAAGGCTCTACCGCTGCCCCATTTAGTCAATTCCAATTTAGGTAGTTGCAGGAGAAACAGTCCCATAGACTTCAAGGTCTTTCGAGGAGCAAATTTAGCAAATTTCATACTCAGATAATTGGGCCTCTGGGATTAACAGACACAGTGCCTCACATGTGCAGCTTTATAGGGACACAGTCAAATTTCTTCATGTGTCAAAAAGCTTTTGCACCTAGCTGTATTTTGTACATAGGGAAACCTGGCGGTGGTATTTTTAGGCAGGCCAGAATAGATCTGAGTGCACAAGTCCTTGGGGGAGTGGACAATGGCACTAGTTGCTATAATTTGCTGAGAAAAAAGTACTAAGGGAGGACAGTAGAACTCTTAGAGTAGTGTTTGCTCATTAGGCAACCTTGGCTAGATTATACTCATGTTGAGAACGATTGTATTACTGAATATCGACAACAACAATATTGTATTACATGAACATAAATGCCAGAATATCGAGGGAATATAGATCTACTATTTCTAAATCCACATCTACATATCTTGAACATATATGTACTGCATGGGTACATATATGTGGAGTTAGGTATAGAAAATCTAGTCACAATATCATGTTAATATTTTCTTTTCAATATTCTGCCCTTGATATTGTGTCCCATTGATAATGTTGAGAACAGAACCAATGAACATTGCAGTGTTAGTAACAGAAGCACCGGGTGTGGGGCAAGGTCATGAGATTGGGACCATAATGTAGTGTAAAGACATGAGGCTGACAGTTAGTCAGTAAAATTCCCATATTTTAAACACAACATATCTTTCATACAATACTTTTGATAATATTATACAACGTAAATAACCAGTGCACCAAAAGGTATAGGTTGGGAATATCAAGTCCCAAATATATAAGCCAGACGCAGGGGCGGTGCGTCCATTGGGGCGTTGGGGCATTGCCCCCCCGCCCGCAGCTGCTCCCTCGGCGTCTCTGAACTTAAGTAAACTTTCAGTTTACTTAAGGTCAGAGACGTCGAGGGAGAACTGACAATCATGTCAGTCAGCATGACGTCGGACCGCCCACCCCCTTCAGAGTCTGAAGGGGGTGGGCGGTCCGGTGTCATGTTGACTGACATGATTGTCAGACCAGGGGCAGCAGCACAAGTGCGCATGAGTCGGGAAGGCCAGCAAATTTTTCGCCCGTGCCCAGTCATGCGCACTGGTGTCTGCTGTGGCTGGCGCATGCCCATTAGGAGAGCGAGGGTTGAGCAAAGGCTCAAACCTCGCTCTCCTAATGGGCAGGCGGGCGGAGAGTAACCATGCCCTCAGTCAATGCTGGCGCTGCCAGCAGCGCCAGGATTGGCTGACAGGGGTTTGCCACTTGCCAGAAGTGATGCGGCTGTTCCTAGGCGCCAGAACGGACCCGAGGCGGTGCGGACCTTGTCAGGTAGGAATAGGATTTTTATTTTAAAACTACCCCCCCCACCCCCCGCGACACCCCACCCCCGCGGGCCGCAACTGATCACGGTGCCTCCCATGCTTGCTCTCAGACACTTTCCAGGATGCCTGTCGCCATTTCAGTCCTATTCTAATTTAGATTACTCAAAATACCAGCTTCCTGCCACAGTTCCGGCAGCCCTCTCTCTTCCTGATGTACTTGACAACTACTTCACTCTCCTGTCAGGAAGCAGTGTCTAGCAAGGATGCAATGCAAAGAGCCTCCTGCAAGTACGGAAAAGTCCCCTGTTACTGTCCATGAACGCACAGCTCCAGAAGTGTGCAGAAGATTTACAACTGGTAATAAAAGTCACTGCAGCGATTGCGAATGTGACTTAATCTGCTTCCTTCGATCCGGCCCGGGGCAGGGGTAGGGGGTTAGGAAGGGTGGGGGCGGGTGTGTGCAATCCGTGAATGCAGGAGCATTTGCATTTACAGGCCTAAGGTGTTGTTGTGCTGCCTGTATGAGTGTCAAGCTGAGGGGTGTTTATTTGTGCACTGCCGCGTGTGTTTGAGAAGCTGCTCTTAGACGTGCATACATACCAGTCAGTTCTTGCGGTCAGTGTGCTTGCAGGGAATGTGCTGTTGTTTCACGGGAGCCTGTTGGGTTTGACTCTCTTTCTATGAGTAAAATGTGCCACATAATGCTTCATAATTTGTCTTTTATTGCCGCATAAAATACTCAACTGTTACCTTGCCACATAATTCGACCCTTCCCTGTCGCATAATTACAGTGGCCCTGACTATTTTTTTTCATTAGTGTGGCTGTGGCATGAGTGCGTGTGCGAATGTGTGTCCTGTCTGTTCTATGTGTATGCACAGTGAAGGTTTTTGCATGTGAGGTCGAGCTATTGTGCACATGTGCATGCATGATGGGAACACGTGTGTGTTGGAGGTGTTGTTTGTGACACATAATGTGTATGTGGGTGCCAGGTTTTTATAGCGCCGTCTATAGCTCACACCGCAAACCGAATAGTCTCTCGTGGTCCTTTAGATGGCACGAGCCATCAATAACAAACTCAGTAGCAGTGGCACCATTTTTACCGACCTAGTAGGGATAACAGGCTGAGCTTGCCCCGTCAGGTTTGAGCCCTTGGTTTGATGGTGAATCTAGAGCTGGCCTCTAGGACACCCGCCATGTTGGTAGTTGCCTCACGTGGGTTTTAGGATAGTAAAGTACCTGGAGAGAGGGAGACAGAGAGAGAGGGAGACAGAGGGTGACAGAGAGAGAGGGAGACAGAGAGAGAGGGAGACAGAGAGAGAGGGAGACAGAGAGAGAGGGAGACAGAGAGGGAGGGAGACAGAGGGAGGGAGACGGAGGGAGGGAGACGGAGGGAGGAGGGTGACAGACAGAGGGCGATAGACAGAGGGAGACAGACAGAGGGAGACAGAGGGAGGGAGACAGAGGGAGGGAGTCAGGGGGAGAGGGAGACAGACAGAGGGAGACAGACAGAGGGAGACAGACAGAGGGAGTGAGACAGAGGGAGGGAGACCGAGAGAGAGAGGGAGACAGACAGAGGGAGACAGGGAGACAGACAGAGGGAGACAGACAGAGGGAGGTAGAGGGAGAGACACAGGAAGGGAGACAGAGGGAGACAGACAGAGGGAGGGAGACAGAGAGGGAGGGAGACAGACAGAAGGAGACAGACAGAGGGAAACAGACAGAGGGAGACAGAGGGAGACAGAGGGAGACAGAGGGAGATAGAGGGAGAGAGGGAGAGAGGGAGAGAGAGAGGGAGAGAGGGAGAGAGAGAGAGAGAGGGAGAGAGAGAGAGGGAGAGGGAGAGAGAGGGAGACAGGCAGAGGGAGACAGGCAGAGGGAGTGAGACAGAGGGAGTGAGACAGAGGCAGACAGACAGAGGCAGACAGACAGAGCCAGACAGACGGAGGGAGGGAGATGGAGGGAGGGAGACGGAGGGAGACAGAGGGAGGAGGGCGACAGACAGAGGGAGAAAGAGGGAGGGAGACCGATAGAGGGAGAGAGGGAGAGAGGGAGACAGAGGGAGGGAGACAGAGGGAGGGAGAGAGGGAGGGAGATGGAGGGAGACAGAGGGAGGAGGGCGACAGACAGAGGGAGACAGAGGGAGGGAGACAGATAGAGAGAGAGAGAGAGAGAGAGAGGGCGACAGAGGGAGGGAGTCAGGGGGAGGGAGACAGGCAGAGGGAGACAGGCAGAGGGAGACAGGCAGAGGGAGACAGGCAGAGGGAGGAGGGCGACAGACAGAGGGAGACAGACAGAGGGAGACAGACAGAGGGAGACAGAGGGAGGGAGACAGAGGGAGACAGAGGGAGAGAGGGAGAGAGAGAGAGGGAGAGAGAGGGAGAGAGGGAGAGAGAGAGAGAGAGAGGGAGACAGAGGGAGGGAGTCAGGGGGAGGGAGACAGGCAGAGGGAGACAGGCAGAGGGAGACAGGCAGAGGGAGGAGGGAGACAGACAGAGGGAGACAGACAGACAGAGTGAGACAGACAGAGGGAGGGAGACCGAGACAGAGAGAGAGAGGGAGACAGGGAGACAGACAGAGGGAGACAGGGAGACAGACAGAAGGAGACACACAGGAAGGGAGACAGACAGAGGGAGACAGACAGGAAGGGAGACAGACAGAGAGGGAGGGAGACAGAGAGGGAGGGAGACAGACAGAGAGGGAGGGAGACAGAGAGGGAGGGAGACAGAGAGGGAGGGAAACAGACAGAGGGAGACAGAGGGAGGGAGACAGACAGAGGGAGACAGAGGGAGGGAGACAGACAGACATAGGGAGGGAGACAGACAGACATAGGGAGGGAGACAGAGAGGGAGGGAGACAGAGGGAGACAGAGGGAGACAGAGAGAGACAGAGGGAGAGAGAGAGAGGGAGAGAGAGAGAGGGAGAGAGAGGGAGAGAGAGAGAGGGAGAGAGAGGGAGCGAGAGAGAGGGAGAGAGGGAGAGGGAGACAGGCAGAGGGAGACAGGCAGAGGGAGAGAGAGGGAGAGAGAGAGGGAGAGAGGGAGAGAGGGAGAGAGAGGGAGAGGGAGGGAGACAGATAGAGAGAGAGAGAGAGAGAGAGAGAGAGAGGGCGACAGAGGGAGGGAGTCAGGGGAGGGAGACAGAGAGGGAGAGAGGGAGAGAGGGAGAGAGAGAGGGAGAGAGGGAGAGAGAGAGAGGGAGAGGGAGACAGAGGGAGGGAGACAGAGGGAGGGAGACAGAGGGAGGGAGACAGGCAGAGGGAGACAGGCAGAGGGAGGAGGGCGACAGACAGAGGGAGGAGACAGAGGGAGGAGACAGAGGGAGGGAGACAGAGGGAGGGAGACAGAGGGAGGGAGATGGAGGGAGACAGAGGGAGGAGGGCGACAGACAGAGGGAGACAGAGGGAGGGAGACAGATAGAGAGAGGGAGATAGAGGGAGGGAGAGAGAGAGAGGGAGACAGAGGGAGGGAGACAGAGGGAGGGAGACAGGCAGAGGGAGACAGGCAGAGGGAGACAGGCAGAGGGAGACAGGCAGAGGGAGACAGGCAGAGGGAGGAGGGCGACAGACAGAGGGAGACAGAGTGAGACAGAGGGAGGGAGACCGAGACAGAGAGAGGGAGACAGGGAGACAGAGAGAGGGAGACAGGGAGACAGAGGGAGACAGGGAGACAGACAGAGGGAGACAGGGAGACAGACAGAGGGAGACAGGGAGACAGACAGAGGGAGACAGACAGAGGGAGACAGAGGGAGGGAGACAGAGGGAGGGAGACAGAGAGAGGGAGACAGGCAGAGGGAGACAGGCAGAGAGGGAGACAGGCAGAGAGGGAGACAGGCAGAGAGGGAGACAGGCAGAGAGGGAGACAGAGGGAGGGAGACAGAGGGAGGAAGACAGAGGGAGAGAGACAGAGGGAGAGAGACAGAGAGAGAGGGAGACGGAGACAGGCAGAGGGAGACAGGCAGAGGGAGACAGGTAGAGGGAGACAGGCAAATGGAGACAGATAGAGGGAGACAGAGAGAGAGGGAGACAGAGGGAGGGAGACAGAGAGAGGGAGACAGAGGGAGGGAGAGGGAGGGAGAGGGAGACAGAGGGAGGTAGAGGGAGGGAGGGAGAGGGAGGGAGAGGGAGGGAGAGGGAGGGAGAGGGAGACAGAGGGAGACAGAGAGAGAGGGAGACAGAGAGAGAGGGAGACAGAGGGAGGGAGGGAGAGACAGAGGGAGGGAGAGGGAGGGGGAGGGAGAGGGAGGGAGAGGGAGAGAGAGGGAGAGAGAGGGAGAGAGAGAGGGAGAGAGAGAGAGAGAGGGAGAGAGAGAGAGAGAGGGAGAGAGAGAGGGAGAGAGGGAGAGAGAGAGGGAGAGAGGGAGAGAGAGGAGAGAGAGAGGGAGAGAGGGAGAGAGAGAGGGAGAGAGGGAGAGAGGGAGAGAGGGAGAGAGAGAGGGAGAGAGGGAGAGAGAGAGAGGGAGAGGGAGACAGAGGGAGGGAGACAGAGGGAGGGAGACAGACAGAGGGAGACAGAGAGAGAGGGAGACAGAGGGAGAGGGAGACAGAGGGAGGGAGACAGACAGAGGGAGGGAGAGGGAGACAGAGGGAGGGAGAGGGAGGGAGCGGGAGACAGAGGGAGACAGAGAGAGAGGGAGACAGAGAGAGGGAGACGGAGAGGGAGACAGAGGGAGGGAAACAGAGAGAGGGAGACAGGCAGAGGGAGACAGGCAGAGGGAGGAGGGTGACAGACAGAGGGAGACAGAGGGAGGCAGACAGAGAGAGGGAGACGGAGAGAGGGAGATGGAGAGAGGGAGAGAGAGAGAGAGAGGGAGACAGAGGGAGACAGAGAGAGGGAGGGAGACAGGCAGAGGGAGACAGAGAGGGAGACAGAGGGAGGGAGACAGAGGGAGGGAGACAGGGAGGGAGGGAGAGGGAGACAGAGGGAGGGAGAGGGAGACAGGGAGGGAGGGAGAGGGAGACAGAGGGAGGGAGAGGGAGGGAGAGGGAGGGAGAGGGAGAGGGAGAGGGAGACGGTGAGAGGGAGAGAGAGAGAGGGAGAGAGAGAGGGAGGGAGAGAGGGAGGGAGAGAGGGAGAGAGGGAGAGAGAGAGAGGGAGAGGGAGACAGAGGGAGGGAGACAGAGGGAGGGAGGGAGAGGGAGGGAGAGGGAGACAGAGGGAGGGAGACAGAGGGAGGGAGAGGGAGACAGAGAGAGAGGGAGACAGAGAGAGAGGGAGACAGAGGGAGGGAGAGGGAGACAGAGGGAGGGAGAGGGAGCGAGAGAGAGGGAGCGAGAGAGAGGGAGCGAGAGAGAGGGAGAGAGGGAGAGGGAGAGAGGGAGAGACAGAGGGAGGGAGACAGAGGGAGGGAGACAGGCAGAAGGAGACAGGCAGAGGGAGGGGGGCGACAGACAGAGGGAGGAGACAGAGGGAGGAGACAGAGGGAGGGAGACAGAGGGAGGGAGACAGAGGGAGGGAGACAGAGGGAGGGAGATGGAGGGCGACAGAGGGAGGAGGCCGACAGACAGAGGGAGGAGGGGGACAGACAGAGGGAGGAGGGCGACAGACAGAGGGAGACAGAGGGAGGTAGACAGATAGAGAGAGAGAGGGAGACAGAGGGAGGGAGAGAGAGAGAGGGAGACAGAGGGAGGGAGACAGAGGGAGGGAGTCAGGGGGAGGGAGTCAGGGGGAGGGAGACAGGCAGAGGGAGACAGGCAGAGGGAGACAGGCAGAGGGAGACAGGCAGAGGGAGACAGAGAGGGAGACAGAGAGAGGGAGAGAGAGAGAGAGAGGGAGAGAGAGAGAGGGAGACAGAGAGGGAGACAGAGGGAGACGGAGAGAGGGAGACGGAGGGAGAGAGAGAGGGAGAGAGAGGGAGGGAGACAGAGGGAGGGAGACAGAGAGAGGGAGACAGAGGGAGGGAGACTGGAAGGGAGGGAGAGGGAGGGAGAGGGAGACAGAGGGAGGGAGAGGGAGACAGAGGGAGGGAGAGGGAGGGAGAGGGAGGGAGACAGAGGGAGGGAGAGGGAGGGAGACAGAGGGAGGGAGAGAGGGAGGGAGACAGAGGGAGGGAGACAGAGAGAGGGAGAGAGAGAGGGAGACAGAGGGAGGGAGAGAGAGAGGGAGACAGAGGGAGGGAGAGAGAGAGGGAGACAGAGGGAGGGAGACAGAGAGAGGGAGACAGAGGGAGGGAGACAGAGAGAGAGGGAGAGAGAGAGAGAGGGAGAGTGAGAGGGAGACAGAGAGAGGGAGACGGAGAGAGGGAGAGGGAGAGGGAGAGAGAGGGAGAGGGAGACAGAGAGGGAGGGGGAGAGAGAGGGAGAGAGAGAGAGAGAGGGAGACAGAGAGAGGGAGACAGAGAGAGGGAGAGAGAGGGAGGGAGACAGGCAGAGGGAGACAGATAGAGGGAGACAGAGAGAGAGGGAGACAGAGGGAGGGAGACAGAGGGAGGGAGACAGAGGGAGGGAGACAGACAGAGGGAGACAAACAGAGGGAGACGGAGGGAGGGAGATGGAGGGAGGGAGACAGAGGGAGGGAGATGGAGGGAGACAGAGGGAGGAGACAGAGGGAGGAGACAGAGGGAGGGAGACAGAGGGAGGGAGACAGAGGGAGGGAGACAGAGGGAGGGAGACAGAGGGAGGGAGATGGAGGGAGACAGAGGGAGGAGGGAGACAGACTGAGGGAGGAGGGCGACAGACAGAGGGAGGAGGGCGACAGACAGAGGGAGACAGAGGGAGGGAGACAGATAGAGAGAGAGAGAGGGAGACAGAGGGAGGGAGAGAGAGAGAGGGAGACAGAGGGAGGGAGACAGAGGGAGGGAGTCAGGGGGAGGGAGACAGGCAGAGGGAGACAGGCAGAGGGAGACAGGCAGAGGGAGACAGGCAGAGGGAGACAGGCAGAGGGAGACAGGCAGAGGGAGACAGAGAGAGGGAGATAGAGAGGGAGACAGAGAGAGAGAGAGAGAGAGAGGGAGAGAGAGAGAGAGAGGGAGACAGAGAGAGGGAGACAGAGGGAGACGGAGAGAGGGAGACGGAGGGAGAGAGAGGGAGGGAGACAGAGGGAGGGAGACAGAGAGAGGGTGACAGAGGGAGGGAGACAGAGGGAGGGAGACAGAGGGAGGGAGACAGAGAGAGGGAGACAGAGGGAGGGAGAGGGAGGGAGAGGGAGACAGAGGGAGGGAGAGGGAGGGAGACAGAGGGAGGGAGAGGGAGACAGAGGGAGGGAGAGGGAGACAGAGGGAGGGAGAGGGAGGGAGACAGAGGGAGGGAGAGAGGGAGGGAGACAGAGGGAGGGAGACAGAGAGAGGGAGAGAGAGAGGGAGACAGAGGGAGGGAGAGAGGGAGAGAGACAGAG